>OY740717.1:36156250-36478990 GCA_963513945.1 Hydrotaea diabolus
AACACTGTCAAAAGTATATTGCATACTTTTGGGCTTAGCAAAGATGAAGGAATTTAATGCAGTGCTGCCATCCTACCTTCCCCACCTAAGAAAATCAATTTATATTTTTTGAACAGCAGAACAAAAAGTTGCTCCCCTTTTTGTTGTAGGGGAAATTCTTGTGATTTTTTTAATTAATTTAAAAGAAATCTTACCTGCCGTTAGACAATTATATTTAAGAGGCCATAATTTAAAGCTGCAGTCAGCCGCAACCCTTTCGTTGCCAGCCCAGCTAATAAATGAAAACAAATGAGTCTACGCTGTTGACTGGCAAACTCTACGCCGTGCCATGTAAAATCGTAGGTGTGGTTTTGAGGGTCCGTCTTGCACAGGTGAGTCTATGTTTTGTTTTTTTTTTTTTTCAATTTGCTACACGGTTGACTTCCTTCCTTTGCTACTGTCGCCTGCATTTACGTTTATTAATTTTCATAATTACCTCTTTAATATTTCAAATTTATTTTATGACAGTCGGTTTTTTCCTGTCCTCTACCATGTGCTCGGCAGGGCTTTAATGTGAAAACCCTGCAACGCTAAAGAAACTCAAATGTCTGCCTCTAAGAGACCCTAAAGGTATGCTTTAATGTGGCCAGAACATGAAAACCTGGAAGTATGCCATACTTTATGCACGTGTTGACTATTTTATTCACATACATATTTTCCAAACTTTTAGTCTCAATTATTAAACAATACCGGCCACCTAAGACCTAATGTTTTCCTATGTGGAGCGGTCAGAGAGAGAGAGAGAGAGAGAGAGAGAGAGAGAGAGTCCAGCCGACAAGCGTAACCATAAGAGCCATCATCATCCTCAACAAATCCCCCTCCGTAAGGGAGAGCTCCACCTTCGCTATCAACGTCGAGAAAACTCATTTATATTATTTGCAAGTTGTCGGGATTTCATGTAACTCTGTTTCCCCTCTAAGTAAGTAGGTGTTTTATTTAAGTATACCCGGCCAGTTTTAGCCTGTTCGGAATACTTTATGGTCTTATAACACGCTAAGAGCTAATGTTTATGGCCGTCACAGGAGGAAGAAGGTTCTCTCTCGAGCAATCGCCGGAACGGTGACGTATAACTTTGACAAAATAGCCGCTGGCGTCTGGAGAACAAAAATGTCAATTTGTTTTCCTCAAGGCTTCGGCATGAAAGTGGGAGTGTAGACTTTTCGTTGTGGTATTCTTTTTGTGATGGTGTTGGAGTTTCTCTCGCCTTTTTTGGCGGCAAATACTTTATAGTAAATGTGATAGACATAAACTTTAAATTGCTTATTTTATGGCATATTTTTTGGGGGAGGGTGTTATGGTGTAATGAGTAAAATATTCAAATTTTGTTTTATATTGTGTCGGCGGAAAAGTTATGCAAATTTGTCAAAAGTGACAGTTGAGCGGTTTTTTTTTGTGGTATTAGTGAATGATTGACGTTGGAAGATTGTAAAATGTAGCCACTATAATAGAGGCAAAGAAGTTGCCTTCAAGCTTTTAGAAATGTAAAGCATAATTTTAAGAGAGAAGTTTGTTATTATTTGCCCTTAAAGTATGCTCTAAATTATAACAAACATGTTTAAACCTTGTCTACAAATTTATTCGCAAATAAGAGAGGCAATGATTTGATAGAAACCGTTTAGACTAAGGGCTTGCTGAAGCTTTACTTCTTGAATTTGGCCTTTCCCACTTTCGGTAGTGCGCACAACCATTAAAGAAAGTGTCAAAAATTGAATCGCAGTAACCAGCAGGGCCTTTCCGTAAAGACACCTTTTATGCACACTTTTAAATACTCAGCGTTGGTAAAAGTGGCCCATAAGAAATGCTTTTGTGCTCATAAGAAATTCACCTCCAAAAACTATAGTTTTAATATTTCTCCTTATTGGTTGCTCTAAAATGGTTAAACGATCCACCTATCTATCCGTTCTTCCCGCGAGAATATTGAAAGCACGATAGCAGTCAAACATATTAATTCAATAGCTAAAATACGTCCAAGCAAGAAATGTTTTCCTTTAAAGTACTTTGGACCAAAAATTTGCCTTTGAATGAATTTGCTCCTCGGTTGAGGGTTAACAAGATTTGGTCTGGTCGAGCCTAACGGCGATTTTATATGTCTTTACTTGGTTGTATTTACTATCAACTTTAGTCTGTGTAAGCTGACTAATGGACCCATTTCTATGAAGAACGCCCCCAAAAGTATGCTGCGGTAAATTAATATTTTTGTTTCACTGAATGCATGCTATATATAACCTGAAAATATTTTTTGTTACTATTGTTGATACCCTCAAAGATATGCCATATTAAAGATTATTTTATTTTTTTTTTAAAGTATGCCTTAGTTAAAGTATTTTCTATTTCGAGTGTTCTCAAACTTTTAAATTCTCATCAAATGTGATCTCTTTCTGAAATCGAGAGATTATTGCATCCCCCAGAAATAAAAACTGGTTTCCAACTCCACTATAAAAGAGCGCTTATTTTTTATTGTATTTAAAAATGCTTTAGTACTTGGATTTTATCTGGCGTAACCTGTGGGCTTCCAGTTAAATCGGAAACTCCAGCATATATTAAGGATTAAGTGATTGAAGAACATTTCTTGTAATTAAGCAATACTTCCAGCAATTACGTAAGACTGTGGTGAGTTTCTCAAGCTCTTTAATTTATAATTTCAATGAGTGTAAATATTGACCTACTTGTATCAATTGCCTTCGAACCGCAACTATTTTCACAATGTGGTCGAGAAATATTTTCCCGTCACTTCTAAACATTTAAGCAACAGCAACCGCAAAATATGCGAGGTATTGCAAACATGTTGATTCCTAAAACTATGCAACTCTATTAGTGTATATTAAGGTGTTTAATCAAAGTGCATTTTGAGAAGCCTGTTAAAATGAGCCTCTTAAAGTATGCTTTAGTTAATGCTATTAAATTATTAAGTTTCTTAATTTCTCGATTATTTGCACAATATTTGTATTGTCCATGAGCTGTTTGATTCTTTTCAAAGAAGAAATACATTTTTAGATTTGATTAACTCCAGCCTGAAAATATGCTTTCCTAAGTTCTAGCAAATTGATCCGATAAAGTTCCTTGGCTAATAATAAATTCTATCATTATAAGTTTTACGAAAATGTCTTGTATTTTTGGATCAGTCCCTAAAAGATATTCTTTTAATTGGTATTACAATAACAATATAAAAATCTGCCAAACATTTATTTCCGGCTGACTTCTGAAGTCAGTTTTCAGATTTAAGCCACCTCAGCTTGAATATATGCTACCGAATTGCATGCAAAGCTTTGGGAAGGGCTTTAGGAAGGATATCCTTATCGTTATTTTGCCCCATTCCCACCTGAAACTATTTTTGATGTATAAGCCTAATATTATGTATTAGCCTAAAAACATGTAACTGAACAACATGCAAATCCATCCAATGAAGTATGCAATGCTATATAGCAATTTTGTGGATCAAAGGGCTACGGGAAGACAGTCCCTATAAGCCACTTAAAGTATGCTTTAGTTTGTTGTGTTGATTTGAAATTGATTTAAGGTTTTGTACCAAAATGCCTTGTATTTTGCGATTGCCTCCTTAAATAATGCTCTTTTTAATAGGGTTTAATTTTCTCGAAGAATTGTTGAAATTGTCCGCGGATATTTTTTTTTTACCAAATTCTTGTTTCAGAATTCCAACTGGCATTCTATTATAAATTATTTGATAGGAATGATCTTTGCACGATACTCTAGAAAATCGTCGTATAATTTCAAGCCAATTTAACATTAAAAAGTACACAAACTACTCACTTTCTTAGATGGAAATTTTTAACCTTAAAAGGTATTTTGCCGTTACCTAGTTGGAATTCCAAGTGATACGATTGATTGTCTGTCTCTAGTGGATTCCAAGATTCCGTAGATTTTCCTGAACTTTGTGTCGACCCCTTCTGCACGCGCTAAGGAACCCGTCGTTGAAGGTTTTTAATACTGAAATTCGCTGGAATATTTTAAGTATTGAATCTTATTTTTGTGGACTAAAAATGGATAAACTGGATTCTGTTAGTGTTTCGTACTTAATACTCAAAAAAGGCATAAAACGGCCCACATGGTCAAAGTTGGCGATCAATAGACCTTAAATAAATTCAAACTTTGCTACGAATGCAAACATTTATTTATTTTAAAATTTTGTCTTAAATAGGGGTCCGACGCGATGGAGCCTAAAAAGCGGCCCTTGTGTTTAAAAGAACGGACCGCCGCTGTGGTTTCTTAAATTATAGACAGTTTTACTTAAAATCCAAATATGGATTTTTTTTGAAGATTTTGAGATTTGGATCGGAATCGTGGGCTTAACGGGCACAAAAAACGAACTTCTTTAATTCACGGCGGAGGTTGTATAGTGAGGCCGAACTTAACAATGAATTTACTTATTTGGATCGGTATTGGTCCTGTTTACTCCAAAATCAAGACTTAAGCATCCTCAGACTAAAAATATGCAACATAGATTTTAAATAAACTCGACCCCTTAAAGTTGACTGTTCTTTTTGTTTATCATAAGGTGTTCTTTTATTCACGGTGGAGGTTGTATAGTGTGTCCGAACTTAACAAGGATTTTACTTATTTGGATCAACATTGATCCTGTTTACTCCTGAAATCAGACTTAAGCATTATTAGCCTAAAAATATGCAACAGAGTTTTAATAAACTCGTCGAGGATCTCGACTGCTATTGTTGTTAAATATACGGTGTTCCCGCAGAAACCCGATTTAAGAATAGTCTGTCATTTGCTTAGGAGTTGCTAAATGGTGACCCTTAAAATATACTTTGATTTTCGTATAACCGTGAAAGTTTTTGCCTAGTCCATGAGTTTTTTTCTCCATTGACGTTTTATGATAAAAGCTACCTAAGCCTAAAAATATGCAATTGAACATCTGGGAAAGTCCTCCCCTAAGCTTTACTATACTTGTAGTTTTACTAGTTTTCATGAAATTTTCGACAAAAGATTCGACCTGGTCGAACTTGTTCATGATTGGACTGAGATTAACTTTTTTCTACCATCGCAACGTTTTCGCAACTTCGACTTTAGGTGAAGATGTTGCGAAAACGTTACGTTGGTAGAAAATGGTTTAAGGTTTTTTACTCTCTAAATTACGGTAAAGCATCCTCAGCCTGAAAGTAAGCCTCAGAGTTTCAACAAAATTGAATGCTTAATAAATATTTCCTGCTTATTATAAGGTATTCTAGCAAAAAACTGATTTATTTTCATGAATTGTCTTATGGCCTATCAAAATATCTTTCATTTAAATAAAAAAAATCGTATGACATTGACAACATTCCTAGCCTAAAAATATGCAACTAATTGCTTGCACATTGCTCCCCTAAATTATACTGTACTTGCAGCTTAACTTATTTTCCATGAAAATGTCCAGAGAGTGTTTGAAACCTGGTTTTATCGGCTCCTTACATTATGCTTTTATTTTTTATTATTAATTTTTTAATTGCCTTAAGAGCTTGAATATTTCCACAATACATTCTGTTGAGTATGGCCCTAAAGCTGAAGTTGTTTGTCGAACTCTTAGAATTTCTTAGATCCCCGCCACATTTCTCTAATTGCGGAGACATTCCTCGAAATAAGCTAGGTAGATTGAGCATACAATGCTTATAGTTGTAGTTTGAGGAATTTAAAAGTCATAGATTCTGGCTTTAACAAATTATTTAAAATTCTCGTAAAAAACTGATTTATTTTCGTGAGATAAATTCTTAAAATATTTATCATTAATTTATACTTTTATAGCGGTGAAAATATTCCTAGCTCTAAAATATGAATTTGAATTGCTTGGACATTGCTCCCTTAAAGTATACTGTACTTGCAACTTTACTAATTTTACATGAAATTTTCCCGAGTTTTTAAAACCAGTTTTCTTCTTCTCCTTAAATTATACTTTATTTTTTTATTATTAATTTCTTAATGGCCTTAAGAGCTTGAATATTTCCATAATACATTTCATTGGCCATGAAATGTGGCCCTATTCAGCGTCGTTGAAATAACTCTCATTGTTAACAAAAAATGGCCATATCATTTAACAATTTTATTTTGGGCAAAACGCAACAATCTTGTTGGCAATTTACACAGATAAAGAATTTATTCGTTTGAAAAAAAAATTCATACACCGCCATTCATAGAGTCAGCGTCGCATAAAATGTTTCTTTCTTTTCGCTTGGTGTTTGTTATTTTTGAACAATATCAAAATATAAACATTTACTTTATGACAATAAAATGGTTTTGCTCCTTTTCACTCGGTTAACTGGTGGGCTGGTGCTGGTGGTCCTACGCCAGCCAAATTCTCTAATGTTCCGGTGCTTTCATGTCACAGGCTGCGATGGTTTGGAAACAGCGACAGGCTGATGCTCGTTTGCGGTGAGCCTTAATGTCTTAAATGGCCATTTAAATATTTCACTGCGGTTATATATGTATGTATGTATGCGTGAAGTATTGTAGTGGTGTAGGTATATAATTTTTCCGGAGAAAACCGTAGAAGGTTGTTAAGTAATTGTCCGTAGATACTGTAGGGGGGTTGGGGGCAGCGATGTTGTCATTAGCCGCTAAAGAAAGCGCCGAGAATGAACAACACAACAACAAGTATGTTTAAGACATTCATGACCTCTGCGGGTCGTTGGTAGTGGCGGCTGGTGTCGTAGTTGTCGTCCAACGCCTACTGCGAGTGCTCTACCTTCGAGATGGCAGACATGGTACAGGCAAATCCCACCCACACACCCACTGTTGCCACCATTTGGCTAGTGCAGGGCGTTGAGGGAGTTCACCGTGATAAATATGGTGTTATTGTTGTGATTTGTGTTTTTCGTTTTTCTGCTGTTGTTTACTTTTGCACACCAGCCATGGCCACCATCCGCCCGGCCAATACTAGCAGGGCAACATCGTCTGACGGTGGCAACTTAATTGTACCCTCTAAGTGCTGTTTTGGTGGTCTATAATTTATTTAATTTATCTTTAAGTTTTTGCTGCTGCTGTCGTTGTTATTTTATCTGTGGCCATATAAAACGGCCTTAAAGTATGCCATGATATTGTTTACAATATCTCTTTGTTTCTTAGTTTTTTCTTTAATGATAATGTCTTTATATAAATATCTACCATTTGCTAGACAAAAGTGGAAAATGTAATGTTAAGACATCTGTATTGTAGCGGTTTTTGTGTGTGTATGTATATGTCCTTACCAGGCATATGGTTTTGAATGGCTTCAAATTGAAATGACACTTATCTCCGAAAGTATGCTATGTCTTTGATTGGCTTTAATAATGGCGTGGTACATCAACAACTCTTTTCGGTAATTGTAGTAGTTCAAAGAATAAATGATCCTTGAATGAAAAGTATGCTTTGAATTGTAAAACCCTATTTAAAACATAGAACATGGTTGAGTATGAACACAAGGCTGAAGTTGTTTTGTCGGACTTTCAGAATTTATTAGATTCCCGTCACTTTTCTCTAATTTGGAAGACATTCTTTGAAATAAAGCAGATATATTGAGCATCCAATGCTTACAGTTGTGGTTTGTTATACGAGGTTTGTTACCCGTAAATTCTAGCTTTAACAGTTTCATGAAAATTCCGATAAATTAACCCCTTAGCAATCTCAAATTAAGTTGAATTGATTTTCTTAAAAACTTCTTTATTTCCATATTATTTAGAAGACATACCTTGAAAAACGGCTCAAAGCTTTACGAAACTTAGGAGATAAAATTGAGGCTACAAAAGATTGAAGTAATTTTTTTGAACCACAAATATGCAATTTAGTTAAAAAACTTGGTCAATTTAAATCAACTTCTTCTATAGCTCATCATAAGGCCAAATAAACCTTTGTGTAGTCTTATAGACGATCACAATTTTGCGCCTGCTCTCTAAAACAATATGCCACATCGAGAACCTTAAGTTTTGTTTATCATGACAGGTTTAAACAATATTTTGCTGTGCTAATTCTTAAAAAAAAGGCTCAACATTTTTGACATAGCTCGTTCAAAGCATTTATAATAAATTTTTGCCTGAAGGTATAGGTGAAGTTCAATCATGCCTTGAATTATGCATCGTTTTTGGAGATATTCGAAGAACATCATATCATGTTTTTCAGCTTATTGTATTTAAAACCCCTTAAGGTGGGCTACGATTCTTAACAATTTTTTAATTAACATTCATGCATAAAACCACTTCTCAATAAAAAAGCGCTTACCGGAAGTAGAACACACTTGAAGGACAAAGGTAGTTATTCGTCTTCGATAAAATTGTATCTTAAACTAAATCAAAAAGGTCCGATTTTCCTGTGTACCCTATTATTTCAGGAACCCCTCAAAGTAGGCAAACAGGTAAGACTTGTTATTCGAAACATAGCTTAACATAGTTGATGACTAGCGAAAGCAGCAACAAGTTTGTACTTGAATTTCAGCACTTTTCAAACCCGGAAGTTGTGTTTCACTATCTAAAGATAAATTAAAATTGCTGCATACCCTGTTGTTGTAAAAACCCCCAGAAGTAGGCAAGCAGTTGAGCTTTAGGTTTGTTCGAAATGTTTGATATATTGCAAAGAGTCCTCTGGAATTATACAAAGCGTTTTAAAGGCTACAAACGAAAAAATCCTAGGATCCTAAAAATTTTCATAATAGTTTATGGTAATATGTTGTTTGGGATTGTAAATGGGCGATTTTAGTCCAGGGGAAAAAGTTTTACCTAACGGACTAAAGGTACTTCGGTAAAAAGTGCTTAATATAGCAAAAACATTGTTATTACCACTTAAAATATACCTGCTTAGTTATCATCCTAAAGTAGGCTAATCTATTGAGTCCTGCCTAAAAGAATATAATACTTAAACAACGGTAAAGCAAACCTCGTTTATGATGTTTCCATTTTATTTTAACAAGATGTTAGAATATAAAATTGTGTGATATATGTATATTTAATTAAAACTTGCAACGAAGTGCCATAGTAAATACATAGGAGGGTGGAAGCTCAGCGTCTAGATGTGAGAGTAGATAATAATATTATTTCGTTTAAGTATAATAGGCTTACCTTATATTAGGCTATATTATGCAAGTTTGCCAGAAGTTTTTTATGTTTCAGTACCTCTAAAGTTTTTCAGTGCAAGATTCAGGATTTTTAAAGGTTTTATATCTGATTTTTTTAACGCCTTAGCTTCAGCTAGGTTTTCTACTCCTTGTTGTTCGTGCTAGCAGTTTTTGATTCTCCTGGCAGAAGGCCGCATGATAGAAAAGGACATTCTTTTATAAGGATTAAATACATTTCAGACAAACAAAATTTTCAGGGCCATTAATCCTTTGCCGAAAGAAGGCCAAGGTGTGCTTACAGGAATTTAAAATAAAATGTTAATAAACAAAAGCTACTTCCTGGCTTCCTTGGTGAAAAATCACACAAAAGGGACAAATATTTAATAATGACAAACTCGAAATCAGTTTTTGATTTTCCCTAAAAGTAGGCAACAGTTTTTTACCGACCTAGATTTAATTATTTTAGATTTTTGAAATTCTATTAAGGCTACAACACGTATTTTTGCCTTTATCCCTGATAGTTTTAGAGTCTTAGTGAAAAACGGCTATAACAAATTACTTTATATTATTTTTTTGAGTGCTTTTAGACGTTGCTTTAAACAAAACTGACACTTTTCATAAACAAATTACTCAATTCTTAATTCAAAATTGTTTACGATTTTGTCGATACTATTGATAGCAAAGAACCTATAGTCAATTGAAGCCAAAGAACACTATCGATAGTGTTATCGATGACAGTTCTACTTTCACTGCCCTCAAAAGTAGGCAATAGAATAGAACAATTCGTTTTTGTTTTCTTTTTATTCAAACTTACCTACCGAACGTTTACTTTAACCCTCTCTTTGTGCACGTCCTAAACACGCACCACTCACATTTCTTTGTCTCAAAACTGTATTTATCATTGAATTGAAAATAAATTTCAATAAATCCTGGCACCGCCTTCTACTCTCAATAGTTTAGCAAGACCCAGACCAGTAGAAAACATTTCCTTTCACCAACCAGCAAACAGCATTACATAGATGCCTGTCGCCCTCTGCGTTCGTCGTTGTCGCTTCATTCCCCTGCTGGTGATTGTGACTAGCACTTTGACAAAGTACAAACTATCATTTGTAGCATCATGTTTTGTTAGTGGAACACGTTCTTCGTTTTCTCTGGAAAGAAAAAAAACAGATATGACAACAAACACATAACACTGGAGGAAAAATTCTACTTACAGCAGAGCCAAAGGGAGAAAGAAAAGAAACAAACTAAAGATTTTGAATTCTTTAGATATTTCTTGATTTCCCCTCTCTCTGGCGTTTTTTAGCCCCGGCCGAGTCTTTTAAGAAAAATACATTCCGAATGCGTATGTGTGTGTTTGTCTCTTTGAGAATTACACTGATTTCTTGTATTTCTAGTTGTTGTTGTTCTCCGGCTTGCTACATTTTCCGTTTCCAGGAATTTGCATAACGCCTTTCCTCTAGCCGGGGTTTTCTTTCTAGGACAAGCACTCACACTTATACACGTTTATATATCTTGAGAGTGAGAGAGGAAGCAAGGATATTTTTTCTATGTTTGTTTAGTTTTCTTTTGCTTCTTCTATATGAATGACATTCCTTTTTGTATTTATATTGAAAAAAAAATCTTTTTACGGCAGCCAGCTCAAAAAAAACGAATGTTTTACATGGGATTTTCTGTAAGGCAAACTGATAGTTATTGGGATAGGGAGAGGGAGGAAGGGTTCATCCTTTAAATTGCTAGACTTTAGGTTAGATAGAGTGTTTATCTACTTTGTAGCAGGCTTTTTGCACTCCTTAAAATCTGTTACTGAGATGGTAGCCTACTTTAGGGCAATTTTATTCAACACAGTGGAGCAATATTTGACATTTGTAGTCTTCTTTAAAGGGGTGGTCCACAAAAATATGTGCCTTACTTAAGGTGGACTGTGTTAAAGGCTTTGTTTGCTTAAACTAAAGGAGACTATTTTATTTTTAGAATAATTTTTGCTGCTGTAACGCTAAACTAGATTAGGGATGTAACTAATGTGAGTATTCAAATATATTTATTCGAAAGCAAATATGGAGTTATACATTTTTGGGAATGCAAAAGCTACGGTTCCAAATTTAGTTTTTGCGAATAATTATTTTTTGATTTTGCAGATTATTTTATATGAATAGTAGAAATCAACTTCAATTTCCAGAGAAATAAAAAAAATACAATTATTTGCATACATGTGCCATGTGAATGCAAATACTCGTTCAAAACCTAGTTAAGATAATACTGGAGATGGCAGTTCCAGCTTACAGTCATGTCGATTGAAACCATCAATTAGCGATTAAGACTATTATCGATTAAAAAACCCCAAATTTGAAACAGCCAATTACCAATTCACAATCAGTAATCGATTAAAGCAATGAACAATCTTTGAAACGTTCGATTATCGATCAGAACGATCGACTTGAAACATTAGTGGGATAGTCCTTTCACCGAAGATGTTGTTTAAGGCGAATGAGTTTGGTTGTCGGGCATTTTCAATGCTCAGGCCATAGGTCAAAGTATTTGGAAGTAGTTGATGAACAGTCTCCTGTTTTATGTATCAAAACCTAGAAGTAGAGTAAAGTCTGGAAGTCAAGGGCCCCCAGAACTTGGGTTAGCGTGAATAGCCGTTGCGATCCTTCTGGAAGTATAGCAGTGACTGTGGTTTAAATCGCGGGAATAAATTCATTTTGGTGGAAAGTTGCTTTTTGACCTAGTGCTGAGACCCATAAGTCAGCAGAGTCGTTAGATAGGCCTCGATCCTTCATCAAGTTCAAAGCTATGATCCATGTAATTGTATGTCATGCTTCGAAGTGGATCCTGCGGGTTTTTACCAAATTGACACTGGCTGACCGAAAGTGCCCCATTGCAATCGCGCACCATTGTTGAAGTAAGAATTATGTAAAACAAGCGAACGCTGTAATTATCGATTGTAATAATCGAATGTAACACCCGCAGGGGACGAATAAACTAACCTGATTTCCCTTGGGCGATTAAATGAGCTCCCCTGCGGGTTTCAAGTACTTCTCGAATAATCCTCCATGTTTGTGGGTAAATATGAAGCGAATTCTTGGGGTCGACATTGATGCTAGACTTTAACGGGTGAAGTCTCTTGATTTCCATTGCAGACATGCAGGATTAAAATACATCTCGAATAATTATCCATGTTTGTTAGTAAACGTGGAGCGAATTCTCGTAGTAGACATTGACGAGTGGGGTCTCCTGATTACCCTTAGGCGATTCCTAGAGCGCCACTGCAGGAGTCAAATCTCGAATTATCCTATTCATTCATCCTTGGTGTAGACATTGATGCTACCAGTCGGAGTATGCCGCGCTACCAGTCAAACTAGAAGTTAGCTATCTGCTGCGAGGACAGACCAGAGACTCAAGTCTGGTGCCACAGAAGGTCAGCCGGAACCTTTGTTCTAGTCCTTCCGACAGCTTCGCGTTGGGGTAAAACACCAAATTCGCAGATAAAGTGCATGCTTGTCCATAAAAATAAGTCATGGAAAAATATTGGAGCCCAAAAAATCAATCGTTTGCGGTGTCCATAAGGGCTTAGCAGTTATTAGAGTCCGCTTGCTTATCAGCAGTAGATTCGCCAGACATAGTGTATTTGTTTACATACCCCACATTTCCCAATTTTCCTTAATTACTGTCCCAAAACTGTACATCTTATGCTTATAACCAATTGTAGCTTAACATGTTGCCTACTTTTGGGAAAATGCATTTTATTTGACTTCATTAAAAACTTCTTATGTACGTATTGTATGGTATTCTTATTCAAATAAAGTTCAGCAAATATCCTTTGCCATTGCATACTTTTGGATGGTATTAACTAAAAATGTATGCTGCCTACCTGAGGGATCAACCCCCCATTTCATTTAAACTCACACAATTTGTTCTCGTTAAATTGAGTGGCAAGCCTCACATTTATAATGAGGCACAAATCCCATTATTATTACAGGTAATTATAGGTATAAAAGGCCTACAACTAAACGAAAGTGATAGCCATTTGCCTTGCTTCGAGCCATCATTATGTTGCTTTCCCAAATCCTCCTATTGAATTGTTATTAACCACATTACCAGCCACGGCCATAACAGGGTAATTTTGTTGCCAACATTATTAAGCGTTTTTTTCTAA
Organism: Hydrotaea diabolus; assembly: GCA_963513945.1. Taxonomy (NCBI): domain Eukaryota; kingdom Metazoa; phylum Arthropoda; class Insecta; order Diptera; family Muscidae; genus Hydrotaea; species Hydrotaea diabolus. The sequence continues at coordinate 36,169,471 of OY740717.1, forward strand.
GTATTCCTCAATTATGTTTTAACGCCCATTTTAAAAATTCTAATGAATTTCAGCCTTTGCTGGCGCTCTAATTAATTTCTTCTTGTTCCCAACAAATAGGCTCATTTTAATTTTGAATTGTATCGAAGTGTAGTACAACGCCCGACGACTCAGCCCTTTTTCGAGAGATATTGACTTTGTTAATAATAAATTTTAATTACTTTCATTTTCTTTAATAATTTTGTCCATTCGCTCTCTCTCTGAAATTCTTGTTTGCTCGCCCTATTAAATATTGCTAAGGGTTTTGAGCGGTTGTGTGTGTGTGGAAGGCTTTTAGGCTGCTTTCCTAGGAATATCCGTGGCAATTGTTTAATAAAACATTTAATTTTATGTACAATGTTTTCCTGGCTTTTTTCGGTTTCTGTTCTGTGTTTTTCGTTTTTAATGTCAAGAAATTAAATTGTTTTTATTACTTTGACTTTTAATACGTTCATAAGGACTACACGGCAAAGGATCAGCCTAGGATTCGTTAGGGGGTTCCTCAAAGTGGGTGCCATCCAGCGAGCATTCCTCGTTTTAAATAAAAGTCCATAAAAATAAGTCATCAGCCTGTACACGATATAACTTTAAAAATTGTTGTTTTTTTTGTCAAAAAAAAAGAAATGCTAAGGAAATCGTTGGAAAATATGGCGTTATATTAACTTATGAAAGTCAGGCGGCAAAGGGTTGTAGGTATGCCAGCCCCATCGTAAAAGGGTTAAGACTTTTATGGCCCACCTTAAGGATTTAGCGTGTTTCGTAAGTTTTATACTTGCCTTCGATGGTATTGAAAGTAACCTACATTCGTTGAGCTCTCCTGGATTTAAAGGTATACAATTTTGAGTTTGTTTAGATTCTGGTAAGAAAAAATCGTGCAGTAATTGTAAGCCGGGAAGGTGGAAGGGCACACACACATCGAGATTGAGGGAAGAAATGAAAAAACGTTCAGTTCATTTAATGCCTACCTTTCATGACTTTCAAGCAATTATTTTAGTAGACAGAGAAAAAAGAAATGCTGTTTTCCTAAAAAAAAAGAAAGCCGCTACTTTTTTGGGGCTTCATATTAAATATTGGTTAAGGCATGCGACATAGCCGGTTAGAGGTTCGTTAACTATTAAGACAAATATAATAAGTTTCCAATGTTCAATCGCTCTACTCACAGTGGATATGAATTCTTAGAACTTTTGTTAGTACTCGTAAATATGACATTCCGAAGTGACTTTTATTTTTATTCCGGACACCTTTACTTTCCTGTAATAGTCTTCTAATAATGTGTCTTATAATAATTTTAAGGTCTAATTGAATTTTAGAAAAATAAATTATGTGAGTTTAAAATAGGATATTTTGTTCTCCCTAAAGTATGCTACATAAATGTTTTCATAAAAACTCCTAAAAGTATGTAGAAGATCAATTTTTTTTCCTACTTGATTCAAATATGTGCCATATAATACGAAATACCATCTAATTCGACATAGCCCTTAAAAAAAAGAATTGCAACGTAGAATCCTAAACTGAGGGCAAAAGAATCCCAATAGTGCCTTTTATTTACATAAGGATAAGTGTTCTTTACTAATCTTGCTTTAGTTTTCCCAATTAGTATCGTCATCCTTTTTACAGATTTCCTATAGTTGTTTGACCATAAGATACTACAAAATCTCGTGAGCCTTTTGCAGTGCTTTCTTTGAGATTTAAAAAAAATTTTAGTTCAAATTTAAAATTGTCTAAAAAATTGCTATTGTAGCTCTAAGATTATATCAGCAACAATTCTTAAGATCTTCGGTACTTTGATATGGTTCTTCAGGGATGTTGTCTGAAGATTTTATGAGTTCCCTTCAATCCGTTGTTAAGACGTCAGCCCTCATCTAATTTAAATTAAGTTGGCCTCATCTAACTCTGGTTGGTCCTGGTCTTATTATAACGCCTAAAATTATACTACAAGAATTTAAGTCTGTTAATTCGAAACTACGATCCACTGATTTATGGGAACTCCTGATATCAAAGCTAAATAAGGATGTCTCAAGCTTTTATATAATGCAGTAATGCATCCCACCACAAAGCGAGTTTCTTTTCGATAACTCTTTGATATCTGAAAAATCTCACACTCCATATATTCCATCTGTCTTTTTCTTAAGATTGAGTCTGTTAGGACCCCTTTCTGTCATAGGTGCTGCACATGTTCTTGTCCGTCCATCCCTAAATCTGTCCGTCCATATTCGTGCAAATTTCACTTCCGAATATAAAGCGGTATTCCTAAAGTTCATGTCATTTCAACAAATGGAGTATGTGATGAAACTGAAAGGACACCTTAAAGTCAGCCTAAACCTGCCACAAAGAAAATCTAAAAAACCAAATGGACATGAAAAATGAAAAGTATGCCTTGCCAAAGGAAACAGTAAGTAACTATTATTACTGGTTATTACTTAAGGCTAGGACGTTTTGCCTCGTTCCCCTAAGGCCTTTCTCTGCTATTGTTGGCAAAACGAGACCAACAAAAAAACTTAATTTTTTCATAGCTTCTACCGGTCATATATTTCAACACGCAAAACTTTTCCTATGCAATTGCCAAATATGTTTTGTTTCGGCTTTTTGTGAACATGGCTTGCATGAATAAGCATGACATGGCCTTTGAAGAGCAAAACACGAAAAAAATCTACCAAAGCCGTTACTTATTCAAAAGATTTTTTTCATCAAAAAAGGCTAGACACGTCATATAATCGGTCGCCGTCACAAAACAGGTGGACAAAGGCACAAACAAAAAAACAACAGCGACGAATATAAGTGCAAAAATAACAAATAATTATTTTCCTGATGACACGTCACACAGAAATATGTCAAATGTCACGTTTGCTATAAACAACTGTGACACAAAGAACTTTTTTTTGAAAAATGGAGCGACAAAAAATGTGTTGCATACTTTTTGGGGCAAGAGGTGGGGTTTTTTGACATTAGCCGTTGTTAGATTAGAAGAAGAAAATAATTTAAATAAAACTGTTGTAGGAAAAAGTGTATGACCACATACCTAAGGCAACGATTTTAATAGATATTGAATTTTAAAAAAATTACTTTTCTGCTCTCCACCGAAGAATGGGGATTATGTTGATTCTAGGTCTTGAAGGTTTGCTTATATTCATAAACTGTTTGGGATTGTTAATGAGCGAAGTCGTCTCAGGGCAAAAAAAAAGATTCCCTTTAAGAGACTAAAGGAACTTCGGAAAAAAAAGTAGAACGGCGCACTGTGGGATTTTTTCATACAAACTGCGGAAAATATTAGAAGGAATCGAGCTAGGGTTTTGACATTTTCATATTGCCATTTAGATAAAACAAATTTTTGTTCAAGTTAAATAAAAAAATTTTTGTTCAAAAACGCCCACAACAACGCCTATCCCCTTTATTACTCAAAATAAAAAATCGTTGTATTTTCCTAGTTTTTGTATCAAGTGAAAAATTGTTGTATTTTTCTCATTTTGTATTATTAATAATAAAAATTACTAGCAGAGTTTGCTTTTGAGTCCTCAAATATATTAAAATGTTAAAGGTCACGCCCAGCGCCTATATGACATTTCAAATTTTCTACGACTTTCGAAAACACTGATATAACCCTTGTTGTTTGCCATCATGTAAAACAGCGCTTTTAAGTACCTCTAAATAAATAACTGAATCCTAAAATGTTAGCTTAAAATTTGCAAAAAGGCCCATAGCCGATGGATTATCAGGTGCACAGCATTTCCAGTGCATACTTTTAGGTATATTTTTACGACACTTTGATACCACGAAATAGATGCGACAAAAAGAAATTATGTTTCAGTCTATTAAAATGTATGAAAATTTGCGACAGTTTGTACAGAGTTTTGTTTACATGACTGCGGCATTATATTGAACACGATTTTTTTTCCAAAAAGATAACAATGTATTGATCTTAACTAAACAATTCTCTATAAAACTGAATTTTTATATATGTTTAATTTAATTTTAATATATTTAACACTGGAAAAACAAAATATATGCCGACAAAGAGTATATAAGATTCGACCAGGCTGTACTTAACGACAATTTCACTTGTTGCCATTAAGTTTTGTAGCATTGTAAAAGAATTTTAATTTGTAATGGTGAATGAATTTTTCCAAATATTTCGCCGCCTAAAGTTATGCAATGCTTAAGATGTGCTTAAAGTAGAATTTCGATGTTGTTTGACTTGAATTTTTATCGAATTATTTTGAAGCCTCATGTTAGCCAATGCTTTAGATGTCCTTAAAGTAGGCCGTGTTTTTTTGGGTACTTTCTTTTTTGTTTGACTTTATTTTTTCATTTTAGGAGACTTTCTTTTTTCCTTGACTTTATTTTTTTAGGAGACTTCCTTTTTCCTTGATTTTATTTTTTTATGAGACTTTCTTTTTGACTTTATTTTTTTTGATTTGCATATTTTGTTAGGGGACTTGCTTTTTGCTTTGACTTTTTTTTATTTGCTTGTCTCACTGGCTCAAGTTAGGCAACTCTTTAGATGTCCTAAAAGTAGACCATGGGTTTGAAGTAAGTTTAAAGCAAATATTGGCAGACAATGTATAAATATTGAATATTTAAGCTGATAAAATTAGTTATAAACGTCTCATAATTTTTATGGCATAATTTTAGGGGTGTGTGCATTTTTCATTATACCGTCACTGTGGAAAAGTAAAAAAATTCTAATAATTTTGGTTCTTCTGCACAAAAATATAATAAATCTGTGCTGAGTATAAAAAGTTCTCAGCCCAAAAACAAACACGATATAAACAAAAAAAAATTTCTTGTTTTAAGTAATAATTCTAAAATTATTATTGAAATATTATTATTATTCCATACTTATGTGGCTTCCAATAGTTCTTTAAAATGGGCAAATACTATTGTGCATTTCTTTTTTAATTGAAATAAGTTCCCCGATAGTAAAATATACAGATCACTGTTAATCCAGGGGCATATTTGGGGGATCTTTAGGCTCTTTGAACTTTATCCAACTTATGCTTACTAAAACTTTATACCATCACTTTAAAGTCTTTCTTTATCGAATTTCGGAGTAAAAAAAAACTAACAAAGTGACTCATGATCGTTATCAGTAAATATTTTACAATTACATATGGTTTTGCAACATATTCCTAGAAGTTCTTCGGAGAAGGTTAGAAGATTTCTGCCCTTTAATATTATATTAACAAACTCTGAAAATAAATACCGGAAGAAAAATCTGTAAATGCCATAACCATACAGAAAAAATTTCGATTTATAGAAGTTATGTGCCTTAATATGATTCTTCTCAATGCCTAAAAACTTTCAATTCGCGTTGGCTTTTTCTTCTTTTCAGAAGAGTTCAACTAAAGAATGTATGCCTTAAGATTCAACACTTGCAGCATCGGGGTTTTTTTAGTTATTCGTTTTGTGTTTTTCCTGTTTGAATTTAAAGACTGATAATATTTTACATCCACAATAACTTTGAACTACTCTCCTGATAGGTAAGGAATTTGCACATAAGTCATTTCACCTTGAAAGCAGACATTTTTATTGATGCCTTAAAATAAGCTCTGAGTTTATTATACTTTTATATTTAATATACCTTTAATATATTAAATATATTTAAGCATCAATTGTAATATTTATGTGACTCACTTATTTCAATATTTTATCTCAATTAATGACCTAAAAATATGCTACGTTTTCTCTCAGTTTCATTTTTTTTAATATGTATTTGCTTTACCATCACTTCTCCCCCGGTCGATACATCCGCTAACCGGATTTGACAAATGTAGCATTTCTTGCCACGAATCGCCTGCATTTATTTCAATACACTTTAAAGGACGTTTTTCCTATTTCTGCTTATCCTTGGCATTTCCTCTAAGTAAACTCATTCAAGTATAAGATTTTAATGATTACTACACAAATGCAGTAATATGTTTCTCTATCTGTCTACACAGTCATACAGACATAGAAATGGCAACAAAAACCTACATGGATTCTTCGTCTTGCATATTTTCTACTTTCCTTACCAAAAAGAGAAAAACCGAAGACAAGGAGTTATCTTTTGGATTCCCGACATTTCTTCCCGTTCAGTCGTTGCAATACTGATGCGACTTTAGGTTCCAAAAAAAAAAGAAACACCAGGCAAAAGAAAAGTTGAAAAGAAGTTTCTGTAACATTTACCATGTTCTTGTAAGTGTATGTATATTTTTTGTCTGCCCTTCTCTTGCTCCTTTTCATCCTTATATGAATAAATATGCAAGTGTATGCTATAATAAACTATGTATATAACGCTTGGCGTTCTTTGCCTATTTTCAATCGTTAAGACAAAACAGCACGAAGAACTGAAAAAAATCCGATCCCTGCAAGTGTTGAAACTTAAGGCAAACATTTTTCAGCTGAACTCTTTTGAAAAGAACTAAAGCAGGAAAAAAAACCAACGAGATTGGAAAGTTTGCCGGCATTGAGAAGAAACATATTTAGTCGCATAACTTCTTTAAATCGAAAGTTTTCTCTGTATGGTTATGGCATTTACAGATTTTTCTTCAGGTTTTTTATTTTCAGATTTTGTTAAGGTAACATTATAGGGCCTGCTACTTTCTTTTCGCCAAAATCTTCTTACCTTCTCCGAAAAACTTCTAGGAATATGTTGCAAAACCATATGTAATTGTTAAAATATTTGCTGGTAACGAACATGGGTTACTTTGCAAGTATTTTTTACACAAACATCCGATATAGAAAGACTATATGGTGCTGGGTTAAACTTTTGTTAAGCTTAAGTTGAAAAGAGTTCAAAGAGCCTTAAGGTATCCCGAATATGCCCCAGGATTAGCAATGAACTGCAGCTGTAGATTTTACCAACGACGAAAAATTCAGAAAGAAATGCACATTAGCATTTGAATTCCCAATGATGTACGCATAGGGAATTCAGTGATGCTGGGGTAAATAAGGTTACCAGATTTGTCACAGGTGTCCCAGTCCCCAGATAAAAATATAGTTCTGATTATCCTTTTCAGCCTTTGCGTCAAGATGGGTCCTAAAGTTAATCCTTGTTTTATATGCATTAGAGTGTATGGGTTACAAACTAGCAATAGTGCGATTGCAAAGATTGAGCTCTAAAATCTAATACCGCCTGTAATTAGGAGGTTCTTAAAATCTTCGTTCTAACCCTCTTAAACTCTTTGTTCTGACCAGCTCATCTGGAAATGAGCCTTTTGGGTGTTCAGTGGTGATCGCAGTAAATCATTCGTCTTGTCCTTACTTTAATTTAAGCGAATCAAGTTGGTTCTATGACCCACAAAGATATCGGAGGTTTAAGATAATCTTAAACCTCTGTGAAGAGTCAAAGTAATCGCAGTGAAAGCATCGGTTTGCATGGAGTAGCAACTGCGATATGTACTATAACCCATAGAGTCTGAAAGATTTAGTAGGATCTTAAACTCCGAGACGACTAAATATTCCAGCATGCCAAGGATTTATGACTTGAACAGTATTTATTTTAGTTTTATTTTATCTCAGGGGAACCCGGTCGACTTATGTATCTCAGTGCCTTAAAGTACCCTTGTTAAAGTCACCATGTCGTAGAATCGCCTTAAAACCAGTTGTAATTCCAAAGATTTTATTTCCACTTGTACCTTCCACTGGTGGCTCGGTTTTCCTTATCTGTGCTTTCTATGGTAGGCAAAATCTCACTCCATTTTGACCGTAAGCATTTCGTTCTATCCACCCTACGATGTCTATGTCGTTGGCATATGCGAGAAAAAAGTGAACGGTTGATTTAAATGTTCTAGTTTTATTAATTTTTTTTGACTTGGCTAATTTTTGCCACTAGCCTTTCTAGAAATAAGCACAAAAACCCATGGACTTAAATTATTCAATAAAGATTTTGTCTTGAACTATTAAGGCTGTATCGCATTCCTCAAGTTGGCTATTCTTAGATTATCTCCTTTCGTGGAGTCTAGTTAGAAATTCCCTTCAATATCTTGCGACACAAGAGACGCCTTCTGGCGTCAGTGCAGGAACCTAAGCTGTGCTTTGAACGAATAAGACAACCATTGAGGAATACTTTCAAGCTAGATTCTTTGTTTTTAAATATAGCATTTTTAAATCGTCTTTGATTTTTTTATGACCATTGATTTAAGAAATGACCATTGATGCAACTTTTTATGAGCAAATTGGCGCCCGATTTAAAAATAGCTTTAAGTCATTTCGATTTCTCATCTGTGTTAAGTTTATTAATAATTATTCAAGTGGTGATTAGCAAAAAGGTTATTTTTGGAAAACGCGATTCATCAGTAGATTAAAAGTTTTGAAATTGGGGGTAAAAAAATTGGCGCCCAATTCAAAAGCACCTGTAAGTTACACAAGTTTCTCTTTAATCTTTAGTTTTAAAAGTCTTTCTTACCAGTCTTAATCCTTTTACATCCGTTGACTTTAAAAGTGCTTTTTTTAATTCTTCTTATGTTCCAAACTGGCGCCCGATCTCTAAGATCGTACTCTTTGGTTTCGCTTTAATCTTTAGAGTATTACAATTAAAACTAGTTAGTAGGCACTTGCCTGAAATTAGTTAGTTTGTAAAACTAAATGAAGTCCAACTTACCATTGGCACTTCCCCATGTAGGCTTTCAACCTTAAAACGTTTCTTTATCCAAAATATACTGCCCATTTTTAGGCATTTTTAACCGATAACATCTCGCTTTAAATGCCAAACTTTTTGGTGTACTTTAATCTACAGTAAATCCTCAAAACTTTAAGGTGATCAACCAAACCAGTCGCCCCTTAATCACAAAACTTATAGCATACCTTTAGGAGCCTAAATCACAAAGCCTACCTCTACCTATATGCAAGGGTCAACATTTTAATAAACTCTTTAAATATTTACAAGAGTTTTCCTGATTTACTGCAAATTGTTAAATAACCAACCCACTAAAAAAAAATAAAAAAAAATTACAAAAAACCAAATTCATTTCACGTTTTAGGCCCGGACAACGCTAGCCCTGAATGCATACTAACCCTAAAGCAATGAGGTGTAAATAAATACTCGAGTTAGTGTCATCTTTGTGAGATTCTTACAAGACAAATAGAAACGAAAGAAAACAACAACAAAAAGGTAAAACAAACAAATTCACAGAAGCAAAACTCAATGGCGGGCCCAGGAAAATTTACAACCATTTTCAGATTTACCAAAAAAAAAATGCTACCATCCGACGACCGTCGTCTGTTGACTTTTTGTTTCTACTTTGCCGGAAAACAAATGAATGTACCCAGAAAATCACCTTCCCTCTCAGGTTTTGTTTCATTTTTTTAACGTTTTTTCCCTCTTTTTTGGTGAAGGGTGGCAAACAAAAGATTTGTTTTTTTCCGTTGCCTTGTGCTGCTGTTGAATTTTATGTCAGTGTACTCTTGTTTATAAGGCTCCTAAAACATGTAACGTTCCTTTTTTCTGGCATCATCGTCTTTTGTTTTGAATTCATCCTGCGCTCGGGCAACAGCATCACAATCCCCCTGCCTTCGTGGCTTTCGCGCTCGCCTCACTTGCCACTGCTGGCAAGTCCTTCAAATGAATTTCTCAAACACTTCGGAGCGCAAGCAAAGAAAACGAAATTTAACTAAGCATTTGTGGGGAGAAGAATTGCATTTTCGTGTTGAAAATCTCGGTGATTGTGTTGCGGACGGTGAGGGGCGGCATGATAAGTTGGTAAAAGGAAATTCAAATCAAGCTGTTATCAGGAGCCAAAATGAGTAAATCGTATTCAAATATTTTCAACAGCACAAATCAATCTCAGATCTGACACCGAGGAATTTTGAAAGCACATGATATAACAAATAAGTGGTTCGCGAGAGAATTAGTATATAATGGGCCTAGACTGATAAATTGAATATATAAAAGTCCTTGACCGAGTTAAGAATAGTGCTGTTGGTAAATTTGTGCTTTATAACTTGTCATGTCTTCACCTACACGGCTATGGACCTTTGTCTATGCAGCTGCAAAATAGACTGATCTGCTGGTGTGTTTTGTTATGGGATAACATCTTGGAATTATACTCCTTGAGGGAAACAAAAGAATTTTTTTCCTACTATAACAATAATATCCAAAATATTAGATCGGTTTAATATTTTTTTCTTTTGGTGGTCTGCACAAATTTACCTCATTACAACTTCTGAGTGAAAACTGGCGCCCGATCCATACCTGTACAGCGCCACTGCTGGTAAGGAAACAGGTATTAATCTATTTTTTTGAATGAACTTTTAAACGATTTAAACATTCTTACAAGCATGTAAAATAGTTTAGAGGCAAAAATTGTAGTAAATGTATATTTGCATGTATAGAATGGCGGCCGATCCCTTTTAAAGTAATAAGTCAAAACAACAACCAAAAAAGTCTGAAATACCGAATACTTTTTTACTGCATATCTTAAACTTTGTTGTAATAAAACAATAAAGTTAAAAATATTAGATCGGTTTGGCCATTTTTTTATTGGTGGTCTGCACTAATTTACCTCAACAAAACTTCTGATTAAAATAGTGGCGCCCGATCCATATGCACGTACCTGTAACGGGCGACTGTCTATAGCAAAGGTCATGAATCTTATTTTACAAGCATGCAAAATAGTTTAGGAGACCACAAATATTGTAGTAAATGTACATTTCCATGTATAGAATGCCGGCCGATTCCTTTTGAAGTATTAAATCAAAACAACTATGGAAAAAACAAAAAAAAAGACTGAAAACGACGAATATTGTTTTAATGCATATTTTAAACTTTTCGGTTTTAATATAAGAATAATGTTGAAAATATTAGATCGGTTTCTTTATTTTTGGTCTGCACAAATGTACCTCGTAACATCTTCTGATAAAAGAAGTGGCGCCCGATCCATATTTACGTACCAGCAAAGGGCAACTGTGGCTAAGGCAAAGGGCATGAATCTAATTTTGGATGAACTCTTAAAACGATTTTACAATTCTAGGAGACTGCAAATACTAAAGAAATTATACATTTCCATCTAGAATGGCGCCCGATCCCTATTCAAGTAGTATGCCAAAAGAACTATGATATCTAACAAAAGAGACTTAAAACCTAGTTTTGCTCTAATAAAACAATAAAGTCCGACATATCATAGGTGGATGGTAATTTTTCCATCACACTGCAAAAATTTCCATTGATGCAAAATGTTGAAAAAATGGCGCCCGATAAAAAAAACACGAAAGTGCCATTCTCGCCAATTGTCTTGTTTAAGGATAAATAAACTCGTAAATTAATTACATGGTTCGTGCAAGTATTTTATATAGTTCAACAGACTGCAAAACGTCATCAAAATAATGGCGCCCTATCCCTATTGATGTATCAGGTCAAATCCAGAGAATGCAAACAAAGTAGTTAATGTCTAAGTAAATTTTCATCTATAGAATGGCGCCCGATCCTTGTTAAATAAATGGACTATAAAAACCGCCCAAAACTTAAAAACTGATTTTTTCTACAAAAAAATAATGATATTCGAAATAGCATTAGTGAGTGACAGTTTTCTCAGCACACAGCGAAAAATTGCATTATTGCAACTTCTTGTTGAAAAAATGGCGCACGATCAAAGAAACCAAATACAAAAACATGGCATACACTGCAATGGCATTGTTGTAGGATGGACTCTCAAAATAAGTATACACTCTGTGCTAGTATTCAATATAGTTCAACAGACTGCAAAAGTCTTGGAAATAATGGCGCCCGATTCTTATAAAATCAAGAGGCAAAGCAACTGAGAGAACAAACTAGAAATTAAATGATTTGTCGAAATAATTTAAACTTTTGTTACAAGGAATTGTGTAAAATTGTATATTTTCCATGAGATTTGTTTTATCTGTAAGGCTATAAAAGAACATTTTAGAAAAATAGAAATGATTTAGGAAAATAGTTCTAAAGGGATAAAATGTTTCCCTGTAGAATGTTTGGCGATGTAACTTAATGTACAAGAATCTGGACTTTATGTTGCTGCCAATTTGTTTACTTAATGTTTACGGAAAGGGCCAATTAATTATATATTAAATCAAATCTCTCAAAGAAATTTGCTTTCTAGCAAAGATGATGTCAAAAATTCTTTATATACCCTTTGAACGCGTCGCCTATAAAATCGCACTCAAATAGCCTAAGTGTATTTATTTTTAGGCTGAGTAAGCGTTATGCCTTAAAAAAATAGAAATGTTGTTTGAAATTTGCTTATTGTTCAACACAAATTGTTGCTTGGCAAAAATTGGGCAGTTCTGACCAAAATCGTTAACTATTACTACTTGCTTTCTTTAGGCGTTGTACCTGCGGAAGAGATCAGTCAAAAATTGTTGCCTGGCAAAATCCGGCATTTCTAATGAAAATCGGAAATTATTTCTACACGTTTTTTGGGCGATGTACTTGCGAAAGAGATCTGTTAGAAAACCTCGTTAGGTTTACTAACTGATATATGAAATTGGCTAATGAAGAAAATGTAAATAACTGCTTACTTGAATCACTTTTCTCGTGGCTCTCAAGACACTGAAACAAAAATTCCTTGTAGCTCTTTTGCATTAAGTCTGAAATTGTAAATTTAGTGTGAGAAAGCCTTCCGCTTTCAAAAACTGGAACGCATTTAAAATATTTTTAGTATAACACAAATTGCTGTCTGGTAAAATTGCGAGTAAATCTTACGAAAACCTAAATCATTCGAATTTTGGCCTATAGAACTCTTACCTAATGAACGGATAGCACTTAAAACTCTTAATTTAGTTTAAGGAAGTGATGTGCTATCTTTTTGGTAAACCTTTTTGGAAATTGTTGTTGCACAACAAGTTTTTCCTCAACTTTTCGATCTGCAAGTTTTCTTAGCATTTTGTTTACCTCCAAACTGGTCGTATTTATTTCCTTTAAAATATTTTCTTTTACCACATCCACTTTGTTGTACAATAGTTTTTACACTCACGGTTATTTCTGGTCTCAACAGAGCTTGGCGTTATTGTTGCTGTTGCTGCTGCTGTTGTTGTTGCATAACAATGAAGTGGCCAAAAGGCATTTCGACAAAAACTAAGACACTCACACAGTGGCACGACGCACATCAAGTACCTTCACACATTTGTGTGAGGCGACTAGCACTAGTGTGTTTCGTCGTCGACTGTAATCTAACTTATACAAACACCTTTTCTACTAGACACATACATATATAGATATACATAGCTATATATGGCTATGTATTTGTATGTTGCCACTGAAGGAGCAACTCTCCTCCTTGTTGTAGTCCTTTTGTTGGTGCTGTTCTTGTTCTTCTTGTCACGGTAAACAATACCAGTTCTAAGTTCTTTTACCTGTTTCAAAAGTCGTCTCTCAGCGTGTGTGTGTGTGAGTGCCACCATTGTCATTCTTCTCTATAAACGTCATCAATTTGGGTTAGCATTGCTGGTCTTCGTAGTGGCGAGGTTTCACAGAAACAGCAGGCAGTGAGTAGTTGTTGGAAACTTGATGGGCTGCTGCTGCGGGTTGAATTGGTTGTGACCGTTTTGCCTTGTAGCTATTTTTCATATTCGTGTTGGGGCACGTTTTCATGTCAAGTTGTTGCATTTGTCGCTTTGAATTTCAAACAACAAAAACTACTGAAAATTCCACACTTCTCCGTTTTAAAGCCAGCCGCCGACAATGACGATGACGACGACACGAGTGCAAATGAGAGTGTTTGCGTTTGTCTTACCTGAGGCTTGAATTTGCCGCCACCGTCGCCGCCTATTTTTTACCCTACCTTCCCTCTTTGGACATTTCATGTTAGTCGCTCCGTCTTCTTTTCTGTTTGTTACTGTTCCTCCTACCTTGTCGTTTAGTTGGCTGTGGCAAAGTTTAATACAAAAGTTTAATGCATTACATTGTGAATGTAGACCCCTAGAAGTATACTCTAATGTCTTCCCTTTTGCATTTGACTTTTTTTTTTAATTTTTTCCCCTTTGTGCTTTACAGAGCAGAGCGAATTTTTTAAATGTAATTATTTTTAATTATAAAAGAATTTTCCAGTATGTATGGGAATGACTTGGCAACATTTTAGGTTACTTAAAAAAAGAAATCTTGTAAAGTTTTTTTTTCGAAAGGGAATATGAGAAAAATCTTTGGCAAATTATAGCATACCTTTGGGAGGGAGAGAGGGCTTTGTTAGGGAATAATTGAAGAGAGGCAGGCGATTCTCAATTTGAAAAAAGGGTTGCGCTTTAGGATTAACTAAATTTTTAAGTAAATGTATGAAATGGTTAGAAGTATAAGGGAAACCTTATTTACATCCCATAAAACAAAGTGGGAAGTTCTCTTAAATCAGTGAGCTGTCAATTCTTAAACTTACTGACCGGGACCTATGGCTTAAAGCCGGCTACAAACGTTTTATGCATTTTAGATAGAAGTTTTTACGTGGCTTAGAGATAAATCTTTTACTCGAAAAGTCATCGACATTTACAAGGTAGAAACATGACGCTGCAAATTGTTAGATGTTCTTAAATTTTTACTAGCACGAAAGTCGTGCAAATCTATATTCACGTACCTGTAAAGGGCAACTGTAACTAAGGCAAAAGGTAGGAATCTTATTTTTGTATGAAATCTTAAAAAGATTTAACAATTCTTTTTAGCATGCATAATAGTTTAAGAGACTGCAAAAATTCCATGATAGAATGGGACCCTACTAAAGTAATAAGTCAAAACAACTATGGAAACAAACAAAAAAGACGTATAACCCAATTTTGGTTCCCATGCAACAATAATATTCGAAATATTATAAAAGGGTAACCATTCCTTCAGTACGCTACGAAAATTTGCATTATCACAACTTGTAGTTAAAAAAATGGCGCCCGATCAAAAAACACACAAAAATGACATGCACGACAATAATCTTCTTTGAGGATAGACTCGTTAAAACATAGCGTCCGATCAAAAAAAAACACGAAAATGTCATGCACGACAATAATCTTCTTTAGGAATGGACTCTTCAAATTCTTACACACTCCGTGCAAGTATTTAGTATGGTTCAAAAGACTGCAAAACGTCATCAAAATAATGGCGCCCGATCCTTAAACAAGCAACATGTAAAGCAACTAAGTGAACCAATTAAAAATGTCTGAAAATTAAAACGTAGCATGATTTGTTGGAAAAATTTCAATTGTTGTTATAAGGATTTGTCAAGGACTGCATGTCTTAGTAGTGCTTTCCCCCGATTATGGCGAATTTCTAAAACCTGCAAATGTAACTCGCATCCTTAACGTATTCCAGCTTATCTTTAAAAAATATCCCTCCATTGTTTTCTTTCAAACTTCAACGGCGGCTATTGAAGTTTTTCTAGTATAATAATGACGACAAATCATCATCATCAGTTTTTGTATGAAAATTGGATGGGAGTCCTTTCTGGGACAAGTCATGCAGTTGTGTTTTCTTTAGCTTCAATTTGGGCTCTTTTGTTGCCAATTGCAGGCGATCCATTTAATAAGGCGAAGATATCAAGAAAAATTTCAACCACGTAGATTGTGTTTTATAAATTTCAAAAGCCTGTAATTGTATCTTTGGCGCTCGATCCTAAAAGTTTTGAAGTTTTTATTAAGACGAATATAAAGCTAACACAAAGTGCTAACTCCTTAACGTATTGAATGCCATTCTGGATTAAATACCAATGACATTCTGATAAAAACATATTCTCTTTTATTTGTTATAAGAGCCTCTAATTGTTAATGTGGCGTCCGATCCTAAGAAATTTACGATTTTTTTCTAATTTTATCCTGTCACAGTTCTATTTATAATAAGATGTGCAAGCTCCACTTGAGCATGGATCAAATCCTGTTGGGATTATTGAGATACTTTGTGGTGGTATCGTTTTGTCATCGCCTCTATGGATGCTGGATTTACTTGCAGAAAAAGTCTTGACTGGTCGCAGACGACTTTAATGTGAAGTATCCTTTCAGTGGGTATGACAATCAAATCAGACGCAGCCTACAGATCACAGTCTGTGCCTTTTTCTCAATGAAATGTGGAGAAGAATTTGTGTTTCGTTTAAGATTTATCTTTTTTTCTCACTCTTCATACGACGACTTTTAAAACCTGAAATTCTCTGTCCTATGATTTTTTTTTATTGAAACCTTCCAAAAAAAACAGAGCCTTTTAATTCAAAATTATCCTCTTGCCCACCGCCACAACTTAAGTCACAAAAATTCCCAGACATTTATTGTGATTATTCAATTTTCTCCTATGCCATGTCTAACGTGTCGCCAAGCCAAAACTAATTTGAATATGAAACCATCCCTAAAACTATACTACATGCAACATAGTACGACTATTCCTCCATCCGCCGTCCATCATCAGTACTAATATGGCTACAGTATTTACCTTTTGTTTTTGCCCTCGACTCACCTTCAATATATTATTAGCCACAAAAACAATTAGCATATCTTTGTACCCGACATTAAGAGCAGCTACAATTTCATTTTAGCCCTTCTCACATAACTGTCGTTTATTACAATTTTCTTTGGTAATTTTTTCGAAAACCCACAAAAACAAAAAATATTTTCCATTCGAAGTTTTACGACGTTTTTTTACCCCTAAATTTTTATGGCGTACTTGCTTGTTTTGTTGTGCGAACGAACATGCTCCCCTGTTCGTTCGGGTTTGCCTTATGGAATATAACATAAAGAATGAAGGAACTAACTGGAAACAGAAGGATATGTTAATCTTTTATGTTAACACGCAAATACTGACTTGAGTCATGCCATCCGTATTTGTTTGCCTTCTCCTCATCACGCTACTTGTAGAGCTCAAAATTACCGGCTGACATATGTAATATGAATGTTTTTATGGCCAAAAAGCCAAAACGAAATACAGACAAGGCAACAAAACGAAAGCAGACGACTAAAAGGAATGTCAGCAGTAATAAGTAAACACGCTCAGAATGTTGATTTCTATTAACAACGACTTTGTACAAATTGTCTATGTAGCTAGACTTAGCCAGATATGTTTGCTGTGGCGCCAACATTGGCTGGTGGTGAAACTAATAAATAATTTAGAAATCAATCATTTATCAATAATTGGTAATAAAGAAACCATTAAGGAGCACACCAGAAAAACTGAAGACATGCTAAAAGTATTGTGTATGTACGTTTTCTAGGGAAGATAGGGCGAAAAGCCTAAAACTAGGCAATACATTTTGGTTTATGACAATTTCTTAAGGGAAGTCAACAAAATAAAAGTGGAATAACACAACAATGAAATCATATAACATTCAATGAATTTAAACATAATATTTGTAAGGGCTCAACGATGACTTTAATAAAACTGATTTAAGACAAAAAAAAAACTCAGCGCTCGTATACGATAAATACGATTATGTTCAGACCTCGTCATGGCCGCCAGTCTATGCGATCGTGTGTCCGTGAAAATCACGATAGCTGTCAAACGAATTAAGCTAGGAACCTAAAGTATCATGTGATAGCTTCTAGTCAGATGCTGTTTGGTTTTATAAATGGGCAACTTCAGCCCGTGGAGGAAAGCTACATATATCTTTAAGGGACATGCAGTCCCTTGCCTGTAAAAGGTAACCATTTTTTAAGATTCTTACTATCTTACTTAGACTGGCTCTACAACCTCTTGTAGGCCCGGGCCTACTCAATAAATAATTTATAAGTACTTCGATTTAAGGCTTTTTTTCTCCAGTTTCTAAACCTTGATCTTCACATCATCCTCTACTTTGTCTCTCCACCGGAGTCTCGGTCTTCCCTGTGTGTGCTTTCCATGGTAATTACGATTATCCTATAACGTCTTTCTGGCTGGAGCCTTTGTTTCTATTCGACCACTACATATGATTTAACCAGCACAATCGTTGTATTTGGGTTCGCTTACCTACATTCATGTCGGAGTACATATTTTACAGCTCTCGGTTCGTCCGGCGAACCTACTCTCTGCCCACGCAGCTGGAGCTGTCGATTTTACGAAGGATTTTTCTCTCAAGGACCGCTCATACACTTTCATTCGCTATTATAAGCTCTTATGTTTTAGAGTCATAATGAAGTACAGGTAGTATCAGTGTATTGTAAACTATAATCTTTGTTTTTAGAGAGAGGGCTCTGTCCTTAGACTGTTTATCGAGCCCAAAATAGCATATATTTTGCAAAAAGATCCTTTGTGTTATTTCAGTGCAGACATCGTTCTTTTGGTTAATGGCGGATGCGAGGTATACAAATTCCTCTAATACTTTGACGTTGCAACGGCCGGCCGAAACAATCTCGCCTTTACTTCGTAGCTAAGCATTTTTAGCAGTTGGCAGCCAACAAAAGGTTGGTTAAATTTAAAGGGCCGATGTTGATTTTGAATAAAACACAAATTATTTAGAAAAGTTTTGTCATTTATTTTATTATGACCGTTGCACTTCTTCCTTTGGAGTTATTTGAAAGAAAAAGTGTACGTCGATAAGCCAGAAACAATTCAAGAGCTAAAGCATGATATAATTGGGCACATTAACGGCTTAGAACCTCAATTACGCCTCAGCGTCATCGTTATTATAGTATATGGTTCAATTATGTATTCAACAATATTATATGGTTCAATTATGTATTCAACAAAATATCGGCCAAATGCCCGCAGCGATCTCGGCGGCACACTCCATCCGATGGATCAAATTTTCGATGACGCTGAGACGTAATTGAGGTTCTAAGCCGTTAATGTGCCCAATTATCTTATCCTTTAGCGCTTGAATTGTTGCTGGCTTATCGACGTACACCTTTTCTTTCAAATAACCCCAAAGAAAGAAGTGCAACGGTTTCAAATCACATAATATTGGCGTCCGATTAACATCGCCACGACGTGAGATAACACGGCCATTGAATTTGTCACGCAGAAGAGCCACTGTTTCGTTAGCTGTGTGGTTTTGTATGGTTTTGAAACCATATCGTTCACATCCATATCTTCCACTTCGGGCGACTTTCATACTCACGATAACGAACACCATTCACCGTAACTGCCTCACCGGCCCCATATTGGAAAAAATACGGCCCGATGATGCCGCCAGCCCATAAACCGCACCAAACAGTCACTCTTTGTGGTGGCATTTTTTTCGACATTTACTCTTAGATTACTCTGCTTATTGACGAATCCACTGAGGTAAAAATGTGCCTCATCAATGTAGATGATTTTCTTCAAAAATTGATCATCCACTGTTGCTATTTATTGCCACCATTCTGAATAAATTTAACGAGTTGCTCGCTTGTGTATCTTTCCATGGTTCAAATTGAAAAAAGTCTGAAAGTGAGAAATATCAGATGAAATGCAGAAAAAAACTTCACGTTTAGGTGTGGTTCAAATTTAACATCGCCACTAAAAATTTAACCACCCTTTACTGTTTGCGTCTATGCAGATTATCCAAAAAGTAGCAGTTAAAAAAACGATCAGTCAGACTTTTTAACAAGTTATAATGTTATTAATGCTCTAAAAAGGAGCCCAAAAAAATCTGCAGGTAAAATGTTCTCATTACTTCTCTTGCTGTAATAGTTTTCTTTTAAATTCATCCACTGCTTTGACTACTCCACTTTTACCGAAAAGTAAATACAATTTTCAATAGAACCTTTAAAAACCTTAAAGTACAAACAATATTTTATAATTCAATCTCATTACTAAAATGTATGTTTGCGCAATAAAAAAATCCATTTACCTTTTAAACTGTCAAAAGTAACTTCATTCGTAGTATGTATGCCCCGAAAAAACACAATACGACAAATGCCATCTTTCTCTGCAAAATAACCTCTGCTCCACAACAAAAAAAATTCAACAAAAATCCGAAGAGTTGAGCCCGCCGTAAACAAATGACAATGTCAAAATTTACATTATTCTCATTTTCCCCCCGTATGTCGTTACTTTATGTACCTACTTCCCCCACAAAAGTGCCCGTTGTGTATTAGAGATTTTCCATGGAAAATTATGGCAGGCAAACAAAGGATATATACTATACCTATATCTGTGCGATATATGAGTATACATAGTATGTGACATTATAAGATCGTACAGGACATACGACAGTGAATGAATGAATGAATGTTCCTTTATACATGCAATACGTTTGCATGTAGTGTTATTATGATTGTCATGTGTCAAACGCCTTCTTTTGGCCTCACGGATATGGCGCGCGGAGGTGGTTGGTTTTCTCTCTCGATTACCCTATGCACTCTACATTTGGCTGATGGTGAGGGATACTGGGAAGAGCATATTTGTGGCGTGAAATTTTATATTTATCAAATGTCATTTTGTGTAGATTTTTTTGGAATGACTTTATAATCTGTTTGTATGTACGATATAGGATATTAAGGGAGTGAGAAAGGGCTCTACATTTGGTACTCTAAGATGAAAAAACAACCGCTATGTTAAGCCCATTTTTGCTTTATTTGTTTGAAGTTAAAATTGGCCTCGAACCAGCTCACATAGACGAATCAAGGTCCCTGGTGTTACCAAGGGCACATCTGCCCCTCTTCGGAACCAACAAGTCTAGTATACAAAAGAGTCTATACTACGCCAAGATCTGTCAGCTCTAAGGCAGTGTTCCGTCAGAATCGACACTAATAAAGACATCATTTCAGCCTCTCTAGTGCTAGAAAATATATGCAGTTATTTGAACCAATGTTAGTTGGTTGGTAATTGATCTTTTATCAGCTGCCCTCCACCAAACCACGAGGCCGTTTAGGACAAACTACTGCAATATAAATTTTATAAACGTTTTTGGCGAAAGAGACCTTCTCGTGCTGCTTAAGCTTTCTTATAGGAATAAGAGGCAGGATTGGCCTTCCTAACACGTTCCATAACATTATGTTCTCTATCTAGACGTGCTAGTGTTAGCATAGTACCATTCGGGATGGGAGGATCCTTATGTTGGACCTTTTTGTTCCAAGTAAATAGATCCAATTCTATCTTGTTCTGGTTAACTACTAAACCATGACTTTAGTCCATCAAGCCGGATAATATTGTGAAATACTGGGATCATTGGGATATATGCCCATTACTCGTACTGCGCGAGCAAAGGCAACGACTTTATATACGATTCGTGTTAGACCATACAGAGGATAAGGAGACCATTCCAATGGCAGTATGAGTTTGATTGACTCTCTGGCAGTGTTCAATTAAAGCGATCGGTTCGAAACGGTATTTTAGGGTCTTCTACAATAATAAACGATACAAAGGTTCTTTTTTTAACTTCTCTCCAGTGTTGGCTTTGTTCAAAAAGATGATCTTTTGGTAGAAATCACAACCTTCAGCCAACATTTCCAGGGTCAAGTTAACGAAATCAGGGTTTGGTAAAGGCTAAACTTCAATTTTTGCCCTAGTTTAAAGGTATATGGCTGTAGCCCTAAATTCTATCACACTATAAGCCGGGTTGACTTTCTAGTGATGCAAAAATAAGTTACTGCTTGCAAGTTTGACCAAGGTTGTCCACGGTGCGACGTATGGCGTGCTGTCTTACGAGTAAGCTTCGGTAATAACTGACCACACAAAGCAATTTGCGTTGCGTACTAACAACTCAGCTAAAACTTCAAACACAATTCTTAACTACATCTACATCTTTGTCAGGCTTGAAACTATGCATGACGAAATGGAAAACGTAACAGAATATTTAAAAAGCTACATAGCGTCTAGTTTATAACAGTTGCAAAAACTACCAATTCTATCTGGTCAAGCCTTTTCAAATATATCTACTTTTCGTCTCCTGAAATTCCTGATATTCTTACCAGTTCATGTGTTATTCTGCCTTTGCTAGTGCAGTGTAGGACTACTGTGAAGTCGTCCTCGAACCATTTTCTGTCTATAATCAAGCGTGGATAACAAAGCAGGGGGCAAGCGAGCAAACAAATCATAAAAATTTTGTTTTCGAACTTGCAACAGAGCACAACAACTAGCCCGTCTGCTTTTGCTGCGGTCGCCACTTTAAATCGTGCTGGTGGTATGAAGGCGCCGGAAATTATGTAACATATTTCGTCTATAAGCTTTATACGCTTTATTATTCTTGACCGCGCAGTGCGGCAAAGCAACTGAATTTGTTGTTCTGCTATCGTGTTGCTGCCACTGCTGCTGTTGTTTGTATTTGTGCAGCATTATGTTTGTCATATGACAAATTTTAAGTGCCTCACATTTGACGGACGAGGCACCACCTCCTGCGCTTCCGTTGCCATATGTCATCCCAGAGAAATCTGCCCCTCTCGGCCTCCTGGCTACTGCTCCTCTGTTTGTTTTGTTTATAACTCATTCACGAAATTGTGTTTGTATTGCAGGGCGGCCGTTGTGTGCGCCTGTGTGCGTGTTTTGTTTTCGCCGAAATTAATCGTTTCCCTCACAAATCTGGCATTTATGTCCATTTTGTGCATACAGTGCATGTCTTTTTTCTCAATGCCCCTTTAAGTACTCAAAAGCAGCCCCTACGCCTAATGGCAGGCTTTGCCAAAAACAAAAAAAAACATTAACTGAACTATAGTTTACTGTGCCCCGAATGGATGTAATGTGCAATGTTATTGTTAACTTTATGCCATCTGACTCTACACTGTTGTTATCTGCTCTAGCCGCGTTTCCTTGTCCGTCCGTCCGTTAGGGTAGTACGAGTACTCCTATAGCCTATGGCAGGCGATCGTTAATAATAAACAATGACAAAAGTGCAACATCCGCCATCTATCATTTGGCGTTTTGTGTGCATGTGTGAGTTTGTATGATGGGGATAATATATAATCACTACAGCATACTTTTAGGGTTGGCGACAGTTGCACCGGTATGGCGGTTGTTTGCTTAACAAGAAAGTCAAGTGAAACTTAAGTGTTTGATTAAAAAGTTCTAGTGATTATTGGGTTTAAATTTTTAGGGGAAAAAAGCTTTAAATAAGCCAGGTTATAGGTAAATTATTCACTTGAAAAAATAGGGATGAAAAACGGGCAATTCAGTCGAATAGAGTAAAGCCGATATTATCGTCAGATTACTCGGGTTTTTCCTCCTTCTTCTCTTCCGTCTTGGTTTCCGTAGCAGGAGCAGCTTTACCGCCGTTAGCCGCAGCAGAAGGAGCACCAGCGCCAACACCGGTGCCAGTACTGGTCTTCAAGTCTTTGACATTGAAACCACAACCTTTAAAAACACAACTAATATTGTAGCATAATTTTAGGATATTAAAAATCAATCCTTACTGTCATCAGTTTCACCATAATGAAAAATAAAACTAGATAATACATCAGGCGAGCTTTTCAAAGATCGGTCTGCTATGGTGTACCAAAAATCAATGCCTACTTGTGGACGCTTAAGCATTACAAAGCCTTTATTGGCCAGTGGACTTTCATAATTATCAGAAAGCCTGTAGCTGATAATGTAGCATACTTTCAGGAGCATGTACAATTTACCATCGAATCACTTTAGACGAGCTTTTAACTGCCTGGTTAGATTAGTGTTATCAGCAATCCGTTGGATTTTTTCTGTGTTTTAAACTTTAGTGACCCAAGATAACCTTTTTCTACTTAAATAGCGCTTTGAAATCAAAAAATTTTCTGCTAAACTAAGTTTGTGACAAAAATGATTGCATACTTTTCGGATTATTGATCATGGCTTACTAACTCTTAACAGGCCGTACGTTTTACTTAAATCAAAAACTGTCCCCAACCTGTGCTTATACTCGTAATTGGGTTTTAAATTGTCCTGTGGTTATTTAAATTAAAGTTTGTCTCAAAAATCGTAGCACACCTTTAGGATCTTAACAACTTAATTATTGTGACACTTAAAGGCTCTTGACAGTCCGTACATTCCTACGATCCTTGGCAACCTTTGGGTGTTTAAAAATTGTATCTGAATTAATATATCTGCATGGCAATTATTCAACAATTTTTCTGTCAAATTAAGTTTGATTTCTATACTTTTCAGTATGTTAACCATAGTGGCTATTAGGCAACTTTTCAACAGGCCGTGCAGCTTTCAATGTAAGCAATTATCCCCGCCATCCTGTACGAGTAGGTGTTTTAAAACTGTGCCGCTTTTAATTGGTATTTATACTTTCCAGTGTAAATAAAAATCAAAGATTATTGCAAAAAGCGTAGCATACCTTTAGGATAATATTTATCTTGTTATTCTTGTGACAGGGACGGATTTAATATTGTAACGCTTCTGATTGACTTTCTTTCGATGTATAGTGGACAGTTAGCACAGAATAATATCAGCCATAGTTTTCTTTAGTTAAACTTAAGAATAGTATACTTTTAGGATTATATCAATTTAAACATTTTACTTTTAAGGCATTATCTTAAGTGGCCTACTGATCTACTACGCAAAAGCCGTAGGATAATACCTTGAGGATAATATATATCTTATTATTCTTGTGAAGGCGTCGGATTCAGCATTGTAACGCTTCTGATTGTCTTTTTTGCTGTAAAGTGGACATTTAACAAAGAGCAATATCGGTCATATATTTCTTTAGGTTATCTAAATTATAGTATACTTTTAGGATTGTGTCACGGTTAATATTGTGACTTTTTAGGCGATATCTTAACAAATCTAGACCTACTAAACAGTTCAAAGAAACTAAAAATTTTTAAAGTTCGTTTTGAGAAAAGCATATTACGGGAAACCTTTCGCAACGTCAACAAAAAAAGTAGACTCCACATGAAGTCTCTTTCTGCTGCAGAAGATCATCAGATTCCTCCCAAAGAGTTCTTAACTGATCTTGCTGAACACCTTTAGCAAGAAGTCGGTCCTAGTTTTTAGTAGTTTACGATTATTTATGTGTGTTTTACTAGTAAATCATATACTTTACTAGCAATGTGTGTTAAGTAATCGAAATCGTAGCATACTTTTAGGATTATGAGATAAAAGCTTTACAGTCTTTAAGTATTTTGCTGATCTTGCAATGTAGCATTAAAAACTCGATGGGCACGTCAGTGAATGTGTTTGTAAGCCAAAGTGCTAACACACTTTTGCGATGATGAGGTTTGAGGCATGCGACACTGTTGGTGATCCTGTTTTGCATTGTTCTATTTAGTTTTATTAAAAATTATGCATATTCTTTGGTTGGTTCAGAACAATGAACTTACTGAGCAGCTCTATCAAGAACCTATGCCTATGCGCTTCTTATTTGTGCTTTTTACAACGAGGACTTAAGAACATCAGGGATGTTGAGGTCTAATTTTTTAACCAAAATTAAAGCATACTTTAACGATGATTACATTTAAAAATTGAGTTATAGTATATAAGCGCTTGCTTGCGTGGAAGTGCTTGCACGACTGTTACACAAGTAAAGCCAGGTTTGAAGATTATAAAGTGGAAAGATCAGTGCCTGAAGACAAGTATCCCCTTTAAAACCTTAGCGGGGTGTTGCAGGAATAGCGTTTTTATGTGTCATATTTGTTAAGCGTTTTTCTTGATGTCTCTAATATTTTTACAACGCCCTTTAAAACTTATTTAGCTCTTTCTGTACTAACTAAGACGAGAGAAACCTACTTAGAATCCTCTTTGAACTTAATTACTTAATTATAATTTATGGAAAATTCTTTAAACCAGAAATCAAGGTATACTTTTAGGCTAGATTATAAATCACCTCATTTGTGCTATTACCCCAAATTTGTATTTAATACAATTATAATATTAAATAAACCATTGGCATATACTCAAATTATATGCAATTACATAAGGAGTTCAAAAGAAGAAAACTAGCAACAAATTCGTACTCAGTTTGTGGCTTTTCATAACGTAAACCGCCCACTCCACACCCGATGCCTCATGTACTCGTACTCTTCCTTACACATACATGCACTCGAATACAATTCAATTAAATATTGATTTGTAATAAGATTTGACGTATTTGACAGATTGTTGTTGTTGTTATGGCATCATATTTACTCGGTCCACCCTGCTAGTGTTGCTTCCACTCCGCAACCGATGTGTACACCTCGAAAGTAAAATTCATATTTTTATCCTTGTGTCAGCCAATGTACATGAAAGATTCAAGGAGTATTGGTCGAACGTATGTAAGTATGTGTTATTTCACACTAAGACACATACACACACTCAACCTTACTGGCATGCCTCATACGGATGTATTCCATCAAAAGGACTAAGACATGTTCAAATTACCTGACATCTCCTCTCTCTCTCTCTCTCTCTCTCTCTCTCTGTGAATGCCGTGTTGGAGAGGAGTTGGCGTTTGTAAGGGCCTGGGGAGGATTTTGCTGGCTGAAAGGGAAACCCATCAACTATCGGACATTTATGATATTAATGATTACTCAATTGAAAGTAAACACATTCATGTTTGGATTAGTTCTGACAACGTATTGGACAACTTAATATATAAATGTATTAATAAATAAACTATAGACACAGGATGCCTGCCGCATTGAATGTATTATGACATACGGGTAAAGGAAATATTAGTTTACATGTTGAGGAATTTTCCAGGTCTTTCATGAAATGATATGCTACTCATAACTGGTCAAGATATACCTTTTTTCTCTTACGTGAAAAAAAATATCGGGCAAAACATATCCTTGTATTAGCATTTGTTACCCCTACTCCTTTATCTAATGTTGATCTATGTTGGCATATCTGCTTCTGAAGCTCTACCGAAATTATCTCATAAATAATTAACAAAATACTTTCTGCTGCGGCTGCTTTTGTAAGAACATTTTCTTACACTCTCCCCCCTGCCGCTCTCACACGCACACACTGCGGCACTCTGATTATCGTTGGTCCTTTTGTTGTTCCCTTAATTTACGGCTTGATTAGTGAACTATTGTTAATAGAGGAACTGTGCAAAGGATGACTCTGTTGTGGTAAGGGGTAAATTACTAGTCCCCCCTGTTTAAATAGGAGAGGCTATGGAGATTATTTTGTATGTTCAGTACACAGTATGTATAAATCAACTTCTGTAGTTTTTGGTAATGATTTGTAAAAGTCTAAACAAAAGGGAACGACTTAAGGATTGGGGCGGTTATGGGGACAACTGCTAAAAGGGAAAGTAGTTCAGCCAAACGTTTTCGGTTTATTAACTCACAAAGAGCTTTCAGTTAACAATAAGAACCCCAGCTATTAGTTCTTATCGAGGAAGTCGAGAGTATAGAGTCATACAAATGTAGTTGTATGCAATAGAAAGAGTCAAAGACAAGGGAAATGAACTACATGCACAGGACACAAAATGTGGCAACACAATAAAATATCCGAAAGGTATGCCTTATCGTAGATCAAAGAATACGTACAATAACAGGTGAGCAATCTAGAGGTACTTTTTTCAAAATAAAAAAAAACCCAAATCAAATGTGGAATCTTTATTGTTTATTCGAAAGGACATTTTATGTCATTTAGTTCTTGAATATAATTAGCTTCAAATGTTGGCAGCAAGTATGCCTCAGGGTATCCATTCTGAGGGTCCAATTAGGAATGACTCGTTCGAGCACTTCGACCGTAAGGGCGTTAATGTCACACACCTTTTCTTGTTTTTATGGTGCTAGCAATTTTTGGTTATTAGAGCGAAATAATTTGTTGTTATTGCCAATTCTTGTTTGAATTAAATAGTTCTATACATAACATTTAGTGGGTACAACAGGCGGTTCAGGCAACTAATAATTGTTACTTTATTCGGTTAATGTGACCGAATATTATGGTACCTTAGCTATCATAATATGCCAATATTATTGGCATATCAATCATCTTATGGCTCGACCAACCATTTATTTAGGAATTATATATGAAAGTATACTCGTCTAATAGAAAAACAAATTCCTCTACTACCCCAACATTTTTTCAGTGCCGTTTCGCCACTGTTCTCTCATTGCTAGCTATTTTCACATCTCTAGCCTTCTGTTAACCTCCGTTGTTAGAGCGGTTGTGTTCAGTGTTTTGGTCGTTTCCTACAAGCTCACCTTGGAATCTTGTGGTTTAGTTTCATGAGGTTCCTTCTTTATTTCCCTTGCCTTTAACAGGCCAAGATTCTCGTGACATCTTTTTTTATTTTCCTATTCAAATCATCCTTGTACTATCTGCAATTTCAGTGTCCTTGATATCCTTTTTCACTTTATCTCTCTTTCTATGCTCTCAATACAAGGCTCTTGGCTAAGCATTAAACAGTTTTTTTTTGGAAATTTACCAAAATAAACAATAATAGCCCGAAAGCAAACACAAACACACAAAGAACAACAATCGAGCAACTGCTGCTCGAACACAAACAAACAAAAAAATTATAATGCATACAATAGCGTAACGAACAAAAATTCCTCTGTTGACAGCCAAAAGATGTTTTCATTGGAAAATGGCTAAAATCCATATTTAAGTGGCCTTATAGATTGAATACAGATTAAAGACTTTCAAAGGGGTACAATGGGAGAGGGGGTTAAAGTAGCTCAAAACAGCCAGCACAACGACGAGCTGAAACAACTTAAATAGCACACAAAACAAATGACACTAAAACGGGTGAAACAAAAAAAAAATGTAGCCGCAAGCCAAGTGAAAAGCATGAAGCAAACTTAACAACAACAAAAAGCACACAACGGAAACGGAAGTCAGTACAGGAACACATATACAGACACACACACACAAAGAAGTACTCACCACGAAGTTGCTTTACTAACACTACCACGCCGCAACAACGTCGTTGTCGGCAATAAAACATATCAACACTACGAGTATGCCACGACATTGTTGGTGTTGTTTTGTTAACAATGGCTTACGCTGGAAGGGGGAAACCCCCACCGCCGAAGAAAGAAAACTTTTTAGTTTACATGAAAAAGGAGTTAAAAGTGATGAGTTTATGGTGGGGACTGGGAGGCGAAGGCGGGAGACTGACAACGGTTATTTTGAGCATTTGGCTGAAGGAAAGTAAACCACGTTGATAATGTAAATCAATTGTTTGTCTTAGCGTCTTTTGTTGTTCGAGAAATTAAAAATGCAGATTAAAGTATTTCCAAAGGCGAACGCCACAGCCATTGCCAGATCTCTTCAGCTATCCGCTCGGTCTGACAACGATGTAAATTTATTTCTAGCTTTATTTAATGTTTACTTAGCTATGGTGGCGTAGTTGCTCTTGATGCCACCGCAATGCCACCAAAGTTTCTTTGCCTCCAAATGATTACAACGCTTTCAGTTTATTCTCGATGATGCTGAGTTGTTCACCGAGCGTTGTTTGCTGTTTGTAATTTGTTGCTTGCATTGAGTTCTTTTTGCCGCCACTCGAAAGTTGTTCTTTGTTCATAAGACAGTTTAGTTTAGCTCCCTTCCATAGCAGCGATTTTGTGTTGTGGTTATCGATAGGGATTGAAGAAGACATTTACCCTGGCTTTTTGTGGGTCGAGGGTTAGTGGAAAATTCGAAAATTCTACAATAGTTTTAATGATTTCCTTGGCATACAACAAATGATAATTTCACAAAATTGTTAAGAAAAGATTCATCTTTTTGTGTGTGTGTGTGTGTTTGTTTCAGAGCTAGAGCCAATAGAGATGTTAGCTTGAGTTGTTGTCCGTCCGTCTGTTCGCATATGTGTGAAATTTTAAATGGAAATAAATTTGCTAAGCAAATAAAATCAGTGAGTGTGTGTGTGTGAAAATTCAATATAAATTAAACCTCAACCGAAAAGATAGAAGTTTGTCTAAGCAAACAAATATAAAGTAAATATAAGCCGTAAAGTAGGCAACACTTTTAGAAAACTTGCTAAATTTGCGAGAGGTTTTATGGCTAGTCCTTCGTAAGACTCATCACTTATCTCTTTCTCCCTCTGTTCCTCAAAAGAAATACAAAGAAAACTCTTATTTAAATAACAAATGAAGCCAAATGAGGCCCAAAAGTAGACAAACAATCATACGATTTAATTGGGAAACAATTTGCAAAAGAAAAAAAGTTCAAATAAACTATTTAAATAAAAGACGACTAAGTAAAATAATTTTAAAACACATTATAAATAAGTAAAATCGTTGTTAGGTTTGGACATCCCGAATCTCATAAATATACTCGAAAAAATGTAGGCTTATTATGAGAAATCGTATGTCTCTTAAAGGGAACCTTTTTTCCCCCAGAGCTAAATTTGCCTATTTACAATCACAAACAGCCATAAATCATCAGCATGCAATATTTCAGGATCCTACTGCTATTATGCGACATCGTCCTAGAATAAAAAATATATATACTTTAAAGCGTCTCCGATCAATATTTCGCAGTAAACAAAATAACAATATATTTTATTTTATACTCGTACATGCAATTGTTTTGATGCTAGAAACAACTATTATCCCTAAAGTATGCCACACTGTATGTCTGTTACCAATATTTTCTATATATTCGGTATGAAGTTCATTTAAATTTTACCCTCCTTTTGTTGAACAAATTTTTAAATATTCTTAAAACATAATCTTTGTTTTGTATTTAAATTTTTAAATAAGCATATTTCGATTTTTTAAATACAACAAGCCTAATGTTATGCCTTAGATTGTGCTACTTTTTCTATTTGCTATAAAGTAACAATTGGTATGCAATTGTGTTACCGAATTTGTGAGCAAACATTTTACGAAATCATTTTAACACTCTGTTTTCTCCCAAATAATGGTTTAAGCCGAAAAGTATGCAACACTTCAGGTAAGCTATCAACTCGAAATTTAACAAAACATTGAACATGTTTAGATGAACCTATAAAATATGGGCTGAAGGAGAAACATATTACACAATGTTTGTTGTATGATTATATAAAACAGCATTGAAGTAGGCAACTTATTTATTATCAAACTTCTTACACCGCTTTGATATATTGTACAGCTCTAGAAGATTGATGCATTGTGGTTTGTTAAGGAAATATTATTACGCAAATACGTTAAAAAGTCTACACATTTATGTGAAGTGCTTTACATGTATGTAAGTGTAAGCCTAACAGTATGCTACACTTTACAATTTTATTAAATTTATAATAATTTAACAGATCTTAAACATAAGTCTTACTGATGATTATAGAAATTGATTTATTTCATTAATGACAGTGGATACAAAGTATTTGATAACAGTTCCAAAATCATCTGCGTGCATTGCCCCCAAATGGTATACAATATTAAGAGAAAACATGCTATATTTACAGCCTATTTTCAGGCTTAAGCTTTGACAAAAAAAACTTGTTCTGTTGTCCTAGTTTTATATTGGGGGACTGATACTCAATTGTATTATTCTCAAGAGCTCATTGCCAGTAAATTTTTAAAATCCATATTAGGAAATGTCCTTCTATGATGTTTTGTTATTGTTTTGTCCTACGCCTTTGGTTGGGCCTTAGGAACCACATTTTTGGCATAGATCTTTCTTATGATCTACAACAGAGTTGTCCAAAAACAGATCAACAGACTGCCCCCAAATGGCATATAATATTAAGAGAAAGTATGCAATATTAACAGCCTATTTGAGAATAGCTTTTTGACAACTAATTGCAAACAATCTTGTTCTGTTGTCTTGAGTTTATTTGGGAGCACTGATATCCAGTTGTATTGTGCCCTCAGGCACAATACTTCCATATCGTTTTGTCCTATGCCGTTGGTTGGGCCTTGGGTGCATAGAGCTCGACCACAATTTTGGCATATGATCTATGACAGAGTTGTGCAAATACAATTGCCTACTTTTAGGTGTTTCTCTGTATTTTTACACTTTTCATAACTGCTAAGCGTATGCCAAACTGTTTTGGAGGACTGAAAGTAACAATAAGTATTCAAATATTAACCTAGCTTATTCTTTTTTCTAAGGTAAAATGTATATCTTTCTACGTCGTTGATATGCGTTAAGGGAAGTCTCGACTGGCGCTCTAAGGAAGACCCTAATATCTAAAATATAGCATTAAATCAAAAGAGTCGTTCATCTTTCCTTTCCAACCCTGTAGGCGTGGCATTATATATGAAAGTGTTGCCGATTTGATTGATACAATTAGCTCTTTATTCATTGCTTTAGTACCAAAAAAGGCTGTGAGACGCTGTTTACCTCTACGCGTGGCGTTATTTCAAAGTGTTGCCTATTAATTAAGTTGAATTAAAATTACAACTAGCCCTTTAATCATTGTCTACTTTTAGGCTTTGTTTAAGTTCTTTTTGGTGCTGCCTACTTTAAGGCGGTTTAACTTTAAAGTAACTTAAACACATTGACTTTTTGTATGTCTTAACTTCGTCTCTCTCTTTCGGTATTTTCTTCATCATCTTTAAATTGAAGTTGTCATGTCGCTAGTAATCCTCTGCTTCGCCAAACAAATTTTTTAACTTTTCCCCCTTCTTTTCATCCTACCGTGCTGCTGCTGCAAAAAAGTCAAGTGATTTCGCTACAGATTTCTTTAATTAAAAACTTAATAGATAGCAATATTATGGCAATAGAAAAATAGTTTTAACTTGTCGAACAGACTTGGGATAAACTATCATCTGTGCGTTAGCGGCGAAGAGCAGAGCAAGGACAAAGTTTGCCATAAGAATCAATAACTGAGAAGACTTAAAGAAACTGAAATTGGTTGACATAAAAGTATATAGAGTGAAAGATTTAAAGTCGACCGTACACATTTGTTTTTCACATAAACTATAGCCTATTTTTAGGGTTTTTAAAAAGGGAAAACTAACAAAATTTAAATTTTACTCGTCAAACACATGTGACCTATATAACGTTCGAGTGTCAGTCAGGTGGGGAAATGTGTTCTCATCATTGTCGTTGTTAGTCATTCCTTTTCCCCCCGTTCATAAGTTTTGTTGTATGCTTTAGTTTTATATTCGTTTGTTTTCCAGTGTAATTTGTATATTTAAATAATAATTATATATTTGGTTTGTTAACGAGTCTTGAGCACGTTTTTCCACCAAAGTCTCTGCGTGTATATGCTCCAAAAAGGTGTGGCATGCGCATATACAAATATCACAGATACACACACGTTGTTCCGCGGACAGACAGGCGGACCGACCGTCCAACCGACCAACCAAAAAAAAACGCAAGAAAAAAACTACAGGTAATTAAGTTAATTAAACACTTCACATTTTATATCTTCCACGATTATACACTCTCACGTACCTCTACTCCAGTCATACACGCGTTTACATTCGACCGACTGACTTGAACAAGTATACGCCGTACATATGCTTATGGCGGGGTGACCACAAATCCTTTTATTTTCCACTTTCTCTCTCGCCAGCTCCTGCATTGGTACGTCGTAATGTGGTCTGGGTATTTAATGCAATATTATGTCAAAATTGTGGACATTTTGATGTCGTTTGGTCGGTTGAAATGACACAGAAATTAAGGAAGAAATAAAATTTTAAAAATATCCACGAGTATATATTGCAGTTATCGTAATGTTAATTGGGTATTAAGTGTAGCATAAAATTGGGTTCTTTATGGGATTTTTCTACTACTTCTTAATAAGAAAATTAAAAGCATACTTTCCTTGCGATGGGTAAGTGTTGCGGGATTTTAGGATGATACGGTTCCATTTTTAATAAAGTCTTAATTTGAAATTAATGTTAAGAGCCTAAAAGTGCTGGTTTTAGTTCTAATTAACAAAGTTAACAGTTTAACGCAATTGAAGAAGCCTGATGAGTAGCCTGTATTTTTAAATCCTTTTTCCTTGACTCCATTAGAAGAAGCACCAACGGTTTATTGAGACGCTTTCTTCTGAACAACAAGGAAATGCTCTATTAAGGGAGTTGAAATAATTTCAATATACCCCAAATGTTTGGCCACGAATTGTCCCATTTTTAAAAGCAGCCTTTAAAAATTGTGGTATACTTTAAGGCTCAAATGTTTTTTTTTTCCAAAATCTTCAAATGTTGCCCTCTTTAAGGAACATTTTTTTTAAATTTTTATTAACTTTTACTAACACATATTATAAAACTTTTACTGTTCTTTTTTCAGGGTGCCTTATTGTGTTAGTAAAATACGCTTTTTTTCATTTAAAAAAATTTCAATTGACCATTGAATATCTGTTTAACAATTTAAATATTGTTGCCTATTTTTTGCCAAATTCTGGTTTTTCTTTTAAATCATTTCATTCGAAGAACTAGAGCAATATCTTTTAAATAATCTGTTTTTTTTTGCTAATTTCCTTAAACCATATACCCAAACACTTATCTAGCGCTATATATAAAAAGACTTTAATACAGTTGTTCGACAGATAAAGCTATTATAAAGCTTTCGGATAATGTTTTTGTTCGATTTGCCTTGGTGTAATTTTGTATAGCAGTATTTTTGTATTTTTGTTGCCTACTTTTAGGAAATTATTTTTTTCTTTTTTTTTTAATTCCCATACTAAACTAATATCTTAATTACAATCCGTCCTGAGTCAGTTTAAATATTGACTATTCAAATTAGTGTTGCCTACTTGCAGGCTTTCGAACTATCTGCAGACAAATCAAGAGTCTCTTCATTTAATTGCAGCCAGCCGTACTTGTTTAACTTTGCCATATTTCTTGGAATTCGTCGAAAAAGAAGAAAACTATAAGAACTTTGTTCGTTTTAACTTTTTCTCAATTATCAATTTGCAAAGATTTGCTTCGAACACAAACAAGGAAAAGGAGGCAGGGAGGAGAAGTTGTGGATGGTGTGGGACTTATCGGGATTTATTAGGGAGCAATGCTAGTGGGACGCTCGGCGACGTCTTCACTCGAAAACTTCAAAAACAAATAATTGTTTTGTAGCATGTCGTCCTTTGCGTTGATGTTGTTGGCATTGCCTGCTCGTTGTAGTTATTTTGTGATGGCGTTTTTTTTCTCTTCTTCTTCTTTTTTGTGTTGTTTAGAGCAACTTCCGGTTGCAGCTACTTTGATTTCCGCCATTTCAAATAGTCTGCTACTAACCGGAATACAACAAATAACTCGTTGTTTTGTAATTACAATTGTTTATGTTTTTTTGCGTTTGTTTTTGTTATGGCTGTATGTTGTTGGCGTGTTGTTGTTTGTTTTAATATTCGCTGGCTGAATCGTTCGTTGGTTTGTCTGCTGCTGTTGCTCGGTTGTTGCCGTCTTATTTGCGTTAAACGCCAAGACTTTTAATTGGCATTCTTGTAATTAACTGCTACACGGCTTCTTGCTGTGTTCGGTTGTGCGCTCTGCCGTGATGTATGCTGGGGAAGACACAAATAATTGATTCTTTTGCCAGTGACACTCCAAGATAAGTTCCTACCAAACACATCCGATGAACTACTACGTGTTGTTAGTGCGCTAGAAGGCTAAGTAAGGGCTCCTCTGTGTAAACAATCATGAAAATTGTTTTAGAGGAGGTGGAGAAGGAGGTGATGGAGGTGAAGCAGAACAGAGTATCATAGGGAATCAAGAAAGTTTTGTTGGTCCTGTGACTTTGGTTGATGTACAATTGAGTCAGTAAAGGGTTCGGTGAGGACAGGATAATAACTACAATTTTACTTTAAGATCCTGGCAAGGAGTTGAAGATGGCCTAAGATGGCTGTGATTTCTTAAAGTTTTGTTCCCCCCTTGAATAGTCGTTGTATATTTCATCACTTGGCTAAATTATTCATAAAGAAAAGGGGTATACAGTCCTAATGATTTCATTTCTAAGTCTTCCTCTCTTTCTCTTTTTCCGCTCGTCCTTTTGCCTAAGGTCTCACACACAGCTTGAAATAATTTTGCAAAGTATCTTAAAAGGTTGCAAGGAGGAGTGGGCTGCTGTAGCAGACCTAAAGAGGGTACAAAGAAAAATAACATTGATTATTGACTTGACAGTTTCTAATTAAAGGATTGTTATATAAACAAAGTCGGCAAGCGGATTAAAACAAAACGAAACAAAAAAAGCAAAACGTACGTAACGGGCTTCATAAAGTCAAACACAGAAAAACAATTTTTATTTTTTTTCTGGAAAACTCGTGCCTTTTTCGTTATGCCTTCTACCTTGAAATCCTCCTCGTGTTCCACCTACTCCTCCTCCTCCATTACCTCCTCCTCAATCATGTCCATTTAAATATTTAAACAGCTCATTTTTCCGCGCTTGTGAATTCTATGCATTAACCACTTATGGCAGCTTCATTCATTGTTCCAGACCAAACCTTCCGCCCTTCCCCCATAGCAGTCGCCTAAAAGTAGACATTAAATATTTAACTTTGTTTATTCGTAAAGCTTTTGTGCCGTATTTTTCCAGAAATTTATTATCACATTTTTTTCTGGTTTTGCACTGTTAACAGCAAAGAGCCAACCCGAAGGGGGAGGAGCATTGAGCTTCACATCACACGAAAAAACCGTTTTTCTTTTTTCCCCTCCACCCAAAAGTCAACCATCACAGAAGGACACTTTGATGTTGTTGAGTTTTACCATTTGAGTGTGATATATACGCATACTTTTTTCGTTCGTTGAGTATCCTTGTATCTGATTAATTATTTAAATTATCAGTATTTTTTGTCATTGTTCTCTCCTGGTTAAATGTACTTTTTTGGGTTTATTTTGAATATTTGTAACTGTATTTCTTCCTTTTGTCCTTAAACACCCTTATTAATATAGCGTTTCCTCTTTTTTGTGTTTTTGGTTTTGTTTTCCCTTGGCTGGACAGAGCGCGCTTTTTCGAAGACGGATATTAAAAGGAATTTTTGATAAGGCTTGACAGAGACAAACTTCACAGATTTTGGCCATGCTTTGGCCAAAATGAATTGTTAAAAAAATCTGTAGAAAACTTTACAAATGATTCAAAATTTCACATTAGTTAAATTTTTCAAAGTATCTCAAACTGAAGTAATCAGTTTAGTCTTTAATAGACTTTAGCGGAAATTAATTTCCCGCACGTGTTTCCCTAAAGAACTCCTTGTAGGACAAGCGAGATTTATTATTATCAATCTAGAGCTTCTAGACTTACTAACCGATATCTACACTTTAGAGCTGGCGCTTTTTTATAGAGAGGTATTCAAGTAAAAGTGTTATAAAGACATGAACTAAAAATGGCACACTGTTTTTACGCCTGAAAGTAGACACTAGTTTCTGTGATTCCCGAATTTGAATTCTATGCACGAAAAAAGCGAGTTTTACGCGCTTTAATATGCTCTATAAAAACGAAAAGTATGCGCCTAAAATATGAAAATAAGTTAACAAAAATTAAAAAAGCTAAATAAAGAAAAAAAAGAAATAAAACAAAAAAATCTAAAAATAAAAAAATTGAAAAGATTTTTATATTTATTTATTAACTAAAACACAACGTTAAGACTATTCAGGAATTCGAAAAAACATTGTTAAATCGTTTTTTGTACACCATATTTTATTAGGATTGGTACAAGACTACAAGTAAAATACAATTTTGTGGAATTGAAAATTACCGAAAATAGTCTTCCCAACCAACCATGAAATAATATATTAAATGAAAAATATGCGACTAATTTAAAATTTTTTGAAATGTGGTTTTGTTTACATTTATTCGGTCTTTTATCATTATTATGACTTGAAAGTTTTTGTTCTGGTTCGAGACCTTTTTATAGAATTGATGATAATAGAATTGATGATTTTTGGGGCATAAAACCAATTTTTAATATTTTTTTAAGGCAGAGTACCAATTCTAGAGTGGAACATTGGCAAATTTTCTGCGCTAGACATGTCGTGGTATTCTTAGTTCATTTATTCAACATAGTGCGTAAATTGACAATCTCCATTATGATATCTTTGATCTCAAGCCATTAATATTGGGTTTAGGACAGTGTCGATAAAGAAATTGTTGTTGATATCTTGTAAGTGGGATAAAAATATACATTTATTTGTACAAAATATCTTTAAAAATTATGTTTAAGCAAAATATGCATTTAAACCCTTTTATTTAACAGAATATGAAACAGATATAATTTTTTTTTATCAAAATATGAGTATTCGGTAAAAAGTTCGGTCAAAGTCGTTGATTCGTATGTGTATTTCTTGATGTAGGGCAAGTCAGGGCATAGCATCAAGGCCTAATCTTTAAATAAAAAAAATATCCTATCCCGTTCTACCTCTTCTTCCAGAGTCATTTACGTGAAAACCCCTTTACGTTAAAGTTAATGATGATATGTCGGATTTAATGAAAATACAAGCGGGCATTCCGCAAGAAAATGTTTTTGGACCTATCTTGTACACAATTTTTACTTCAGACATACCAACTACTACTAGTAATGCTGTTACAATATCAAGTTATGCCGATGACTTAGCCGTGATCGCTACTAGTGAATGTCATAAACATGTTCAGCATTCTTTGAATGAATTAGAAATTTGGCTGAAGAAATGGTACATCAAGGTTAACGGAGATAAATCATGCCACATGACATTTACATACCGTCGACAGAATTGCCTTGCTGTCCATCAAAATGGCCGTGTTCTACCTCAATGCACGAGAGGAAAGTACCTTGGAATGGTACTTGATAGGCGACTTAAATGGAAGCCTCACATATAAGCGAAGAAAGCAAAGTTAAACATAAATCAAAGAGACTGCACTAGTTGTTGGGTCCCAGATCCAAGCTTAAACTTAAAATAAACTTAGATAGTATAAAGCTATGCTAAAACCCGTTTGGACATATGTTATGGGGAACCGCCTCTAACTCGAATATTGAAATTTTGAAGAGTCTTTTGAGACTTATTGCGAATGCGCCCTAGTTTGTTAGAAACAAATCAATAAGGAGAGATCTAGACATGAGTTCCGTAAAAGAAGAAATACGAGATATAAGCGAAAGATATCTGCAGCGTTTAAGTAACCACTTCAATTCTAAGGCATTATCCCTTCTACACAGTACCAATGAAACCCGAAGACTATCTCGAACACATGTACTAGACCTGCCATTCCGTACCTGTTAGTATTTGTAAATATTATAGTTGTTGTGTTGCTTATTGGAGCTACATAACCACTGACAATTTTAATAAGTATAATAATACATTTAATTATTTTCCCTGGACAGATTGTAAATAAACAATGGAATAAAAAAACATAGTCTCTTTTTAGCCTAAAACACTTAGTCCAACGTTTCTCATATTTTTGTATTCCTTCCAAAAAATAGGATTTTCAGAGGTCCATAAAATAGGCATTTGTTTGATCCATAATTTCATAATTGGAGCTGAATCTCTTTCCACCGAGCCATAAAGCTTTGCCCTGGTTTGATCGATTTTTAATGAGCGAAAGTCACTTTTTTCCATTTTTAACAAAATTCACGAGGTTTTACTTTTTGAACTGCTGTTAAACACAAATTAAATAACGAAACTCTCTCAAAAGTTGACAGTAGTCAACTAACAGATGGTGCTTGATGGGAGCAGTGTTGCATTTCATATAACTACGAGGGAAGTTGGAAAAGTCACGGGATTATTGATCTGCCCTTGTAAATGTAACTTCTAAAATGTAAAGATACGCTCGTACCCCATGTACATTATATTACGCAAAGAAGAAAGCCATTTTTGTATCGGTTAAAACTTCATTAGTTCCATTCCAAAACAAGAATTTAGTTGCCATCACCGAATGTTTTCAATTGTAATGAATATTTAGTTCGACATACCGCTTGATGGTTAATATGATCAAAGTATTGTCCTACTGATAATAATAATACACCAACCAACATTTTGTTTCACTAATCGAAGCTCGATAGTACATGCAACCGTAATCATTCGGCTGGCAAACAATTCGGTGGTGGCAACGAATCTGTTCTCTGTGTGTTTAAATCCTGTTGTTGTAATCCAGTACAGGTTGATCGCGAGGTTTTGGCCAAAATTTATCCTCGTCGCTCTTTTACAACTAACATAAAATCCTGTTGTTGTAATCCAGTACAGGTTGATCGCGAGGTTTTGGCCAAAATTGATCCTCATCGCTCTTTTACAACTAACATAAAAAATATCTTTCTCATAAAGTTTCTCAAGAATGTCCCGAAAACTTTCAGGAAATTAGACCTTATCTATTCGTATTATCGAATTACTGACGCACAAAATTCCCTACCGATTTCAAGTCGTGACCCTCTCAAGCTATAAACTAAATGAACAAATTAAATCAACTAAAGCAAACCAACTTCTTACTTCAGCTAT
This sequence comes from Hydrotaea diabolus, assembly GCA_963513945.1. Taxonomy (NCBI): domain Eukaryota; kingdom Metazoa; phylum Arthropoda; class Insecta; order Diptera; family Muscidae; genus Hydrotaea; species Hydrotaea diabolus. The sequence continues at coordinate 36,209,401 of OY740717.1, forward strand.
TTAATCCTAGTCGGAGGTATAATAAAAAAATGTGTTTTTCCCTAAGAACTTGTAAGTTTTTTGGTTTGAAAACTTAAATACTTTCCTTGTTTTGTATATCAGCCTACCATAGTTATACATATTGTAACTACAGCTACATATGTAACATCGCCACCCTTAAGATACTCTATACATTCAGCACTCCATGTCATCCCAAAAGTAGGCAACACATGTTTCCCTAAATTTGTTCATTCAAACTTTATACCGTCGAATTTTGTGCTTATTTTCATTTTGTTAGAAATTTCTTTAAATAAAATTCCTATCACATAATCCAAATTGAATTTTATATTATAGGCATTCTTTACATATAGACGATTGTGTTTCACTGGTACAAGTATGGTAGCACTTTGGCAGGGTAAACATATCAGTTGATTTCCTATCTGACTTTTTATGCAGCCAAATCGGTAAAGTGAACGGCACACGAGCACAAAAGAAAAAAACAACGACAAAACTACCGAGGCAATTGAAAAAGTTCAATTTTTTTTTGCTTCGTTTTTTTTTATTATTATTTTGCCTTTGCCTGCTGTTATATTTTGCCAGCTATTTTCAGAACACAACACACCACATTAGAGCGAGCGCTCTTCTCGTTTTACCTTCTTAACAAGTTATTGAGCTTTTAACAAGTTATCAAGATTGTAAAGCCTAAATGTATGCAAGTGTTTATAGAATGTTTTAGACTTCAGTTGGCTCTTTTTGGCTTCGTTCGTTCAATATTCTCAGATATTGTTGGTGTTGTAGTTGGCTCTTCCCTTTCTTTGTTATTGTTGTAGTCTTAACACCAACAACTACAGCAACAACGAGAACGGTAACGACAAGAAGAAAACACTAACGACTTTTCAACTGTTACATGTATGCTGACAACTTAAGCACGATAAACATAAGTTTTGTTCTACAATGATAGAACAAATAAAGGTGGTTCCTTACAGCAGAAATGTTGCAAGCGTGTGAGTGAGTGTGTCTTACTGTCAGTGTGTGTGTGTGTGTGTGCATATGTAGAGTAATGGGTAAAAATGCTATGCCGGAACAAGACAAGAAAAAAACTGGCAAGAAAATTGAAAAGAAAATAACACACCCACTAGAAAAAGGCGAAAAGTCCTTTTCTGACACTCACACACATAGACACTGCGAATCAGTCTTCGTCACCTGGCCCACTTTACACACATACTTAGATAAACACGTATGTAGCTACACATATCACTCCTGTTTATGTGTTGGTTTTTGTATGTGAAAACATGTATTAACTTTTCCCCGCAAAACTACTATGCTGGCATTAGCGGAGCCGCTGGCGTAGTTTTAAGGTTTGGTTTGGGCCTCGTTTAAAAAAGGAAGAGGATGAAAGAACTAACGGAAAACTATAAAAACGGGAAACAAGTGGTAATTACATGAAGGCCTATAAAGGAAATGACTGTCTGCCAACCATACAATAACAAGTCAGAAGAATAACGAACAAGAACAACGAACAGCGAATAACAACCAACTCTTGAAAATTGCAAAAAAAAACTAAAAAACCAACACACACACTTACAAAACCCAATGATGGTTAAATAATGGCATAACAAGAAATCATGAGGGCAGCACTTGGGAATTTTTCGCATATGCGAGGGGGCCAGTGGAAAGTTTCAAAACACATATGAGGCGTTTTGAGCAGGAATCAAGGACGGACTTAAAACCAGCAAGGGGGATTTGAGAATATTCATTATCTGTCTCGCCCCAAAACCACTGCACACAAATGTAGATATGGTAGCCTAAAATAAAGAAGCCTTAGAATATGCAACATTATTATTGTAAACAAATTATTCTGAAAATATGCACAAAAAAAATGTACTCGAAAAATTCGCTCTTCTCTTTCAAAAAAATTTCCTCACCATATGCACATTTTTTTTGATCTTAAAAAATTATAGGGTACTTAATCTTGAATATGGACATTTTTTGAAGTACCCTAAAAATCTCCCACATTTTTTGCGCTCAAAAATTATAAAGGATTGAAATATCGAAATTAAATAAAACAAAACCGACCTCAAACTTACAAATAATTACTGATTTACATTAAAAAGGTCGAACAACAAGATTTTAAATTATTTATTATCCGCTCCGCGCTCAAAAAAGTTAATATTTTGAATGTACCCAAAAAATATGCCACAGTTTTACTGCCAAAAAATAAAGTTTAAAGTATGGAAAATTTTTGGTGTCAAAAATATTCCTGAAAAATATGCAACTTTTTTCCTCTAAAAAATCCTAAATATAGGTTGGACAATTTAAAATTTTAAATTTCAATCGGCTGTAAAAGAAAAAGTACTGATAATTTTTTCAAATATATGGTTTTATTGAAAAGTTGAACTTTTTCATTTAGTAATGGAACAAATTTCGATGCGTTTTCGCTTCGCTTAATGGGCTGAAGGTTGTTTGGCACGAGATGAAGAATTTTACCAAAAAAAATCGTGTTTTCAAAAAAATCGTGTTTATTTCCATTTCAGTGGCTATGTCAATAAGCAAAATTGCCGCATATGGGGTTCAGAGAACCCACACGTGACTATAAGACAATGCGTGAGTGTGTCTTCCACAAAGAGTCACTGTATGGTGTGGATTTTTTCGAAAATGAAGCAAGGAGCCGCCATTACCATCAACGCTGAGCGTTATCGTGTCATGCTAAACGAATTTGTGTTTTCAACGTCACCATCGATATATTACGCTCTGTTTAAAAATCGAATTATCAGACGATTCAATTGGCCGCCTCGGAGCTGTGATTTGAGCCCTTTGAACTATTTTCAGTGGGGAGCCATTGACGATAAATGCTACGCAAAGCATCCAGAGACAATGGAAGCGTTGAAGCATAAAGTCGAAGTTGCCATTGAAGAGATTCGATCCGAAAAAATTGACAATATACTGAAAAATTGTTTTGATCGGATGAGGTTCTGCCCGCACAGCTTAAAGCAGATCTAGAGATTTCCCTACTCGGTCGTTTAATGCTTTAGTATAAGCACTTAAGCTACTTAAGCCTTTTTGAAGATATACTCAACGACTCAAAAAAGTATTCCGATTTCAGAGGCACACAAAGTACATGAAAAGGAAACTTTTAACCCTCTCTGCCGATTTCGCTAATTTACTAAGTCGAACAGCATAGGGTCATAACAAATCATTGTGCAAAATGTAAAAGTCCTTTCTTGTCTTTTAACGATAAACGTCCTTTTGATCAGATACACGAACGGATGGACGGACGGACATAGCTTGTTGATCTTAGATGTTTTCGATAGTCAAATATTTGTATTCTTTATAGGGTCTACAATAAATATTTTAATGTGTTTCAAATGTTTAAGAAAATGACGTACATTACCTCAGGTATGGTAGATTATTGTTTCAGTCCATGCATTTAATGGTGATTCCTTTTGAGTAGAGGGTATAAATAATAATTGCTTCATTGAATGCATTTATTTGCGCACTCGTACCTGTAAAACATTTAACATTTTGTCTCTTTCGGAATTAAGCAGATATGCCTTGTAAACTATGATAAGTACATGAGAGTTTCCTCTAACATTCCTTTAAGGAACAGATGTGACAATTCTTTAAAATCTGTAAGCTTTGGACAATTTAATTTATGAGGCCCACAGTGAAGAGTTGGTGGGGAATGGTTGAGTAGTGTTGGAAGCAGTATTCATACCAATGAAGTGCAATTAAACAATTCTGATTTATGACGTGTCGTAAAAGACAACAGCTCAAATATATAAAAAAGTTTGCTATGGGAAGAAAGTAGGGGTTGCCATAAGCCCAGACCTTTTCAGTGGTACTTGTCTCGCTAATATCTATGGGAAAAAAATAGGTTTTGTCTTCGTACATCATACGGCATTAGAAAGTGGACCACCGTTCAGAATTTATGCGTTTGACAACCCAGGATTTGAATCTAGCTTTCTTCTGTGTAAATAGCACTCGCTTCCAAACTTGTAAGGCCTTGTAAGCCTTGTAAGGTACCTGTTCCCCAAAAGTAGGCAATACTTTTTGAATTTAGTTGCTTCTTTAACTCATTATATTTTCAGTCATACAAATATGTGTACTCTTGTGTAAACCCCTCCCAGAACCTACATATCTACGCAACACTGCGAACTTTAAAACTTTTCATCCGACTAAAGCCCACTTTACGACTGTTGGCAGAAGAAGAAGCAAACAAAAAAGAATACCATTTGGTTTAAATAATTTACGAACTTTTCGCATGTGTAAAATGATTTCATTTCAATTTTTTCCTGTCTCTCTGCGCTTGCCCTTCCTTATACACAACTTCGAGGTAATATTCCCGCATGCATGTGTATGAGTGTGTTGGTATGTGCATTGTCAGGACTTCGAAACCCCTGTGGGGTAAGGAAAAGAAAAATTGAAAAAAGTGCGGCTACAACACGTAACCGATAGTACGTAACAGCGGCCCATGTGTTCTAGGAAATGTTCAAAGTAAACGTAATGCTTCAAACAAAAAACGTAGCTGAGCGGAGTTGAACACAAACGGAACAGTAAAAAACAACCACTACACTCATAAAATAGATTGCATATTTGTAGGTGCTAAGCCTAAATAGGGGCCTCGACCAAAACGAACCAGCAGCAACTGTGCCATCATCAAACTCGTCACCCTGTGTATAGTGGCCATAGACAGCCCATAAAGGCAAAGCTAGTCCTGGCTTAGCACATACCACCACAGTACCAGTTAGAGGTTTGCCACTTGCTGTGAAGTGAGTGTGTGTGTGTGTTAAGTTAGAGTCCCCGAGTGTCTATGTATGTGTGTGCGTATCATTGTCAGTGTATGTGCTGTACTAGAAACCACTATAAAAATAAAATGTTAGTAAACCATAAATCTTGTTTAGCAAAAATTGTAATGTGCTGACATGGCTTGAAAAGTAAATGCTGTCTGTCTGTCTGCCTGCCTGCCAGTTCTTCCTTCATTCCAGCTCTCTTTGGCTTTGTGTGTGTGTGTAAGTTTGTGCGTTATTTCCACTGCAGTAATATCATGTAAATTTTGTTGTTTCATTTTTTCCTCCCTGTTACATTTTGTTCTGCTACTTTTTAACAGAAGGAAACATTATGCAGTACAAGAAGACAATGGCGAATGTTCAGCAAAGACATGATGATGAGAAAATAAAGAGACAGAATGAAACGGATTTCCCCCCCCCCCCATTTCGTAGGGAGGAAATACGAGTAAAGCGATTCGATTATGACAAAACTTTAAGAGGTAAAATCTAAGGTTTAACGAGATTTGTTGCAAAATTCAAATCGTGGTAGCTCAGGATTTAAAGCTCTTCTACAAAGAGGATACCATAAGCAAAAGTGCGGCCTACGTCTTAGGGGATAACTGTACGTAAAAAACGTTGCCTGTGCTAAGGCGTCCTTGCTTCAAGAAGACGTTAACTATAAGGTATTGCCATCTTAATGCGTTCTTTCAAAATACACCACAGTAAGTGTTAGCAGTCTAGGCAGTCACATAATTAAGGTATGAGATATGCCTACTTTTAGGTTTTTTTTCATAACGAGAAGGCTATAGCTATAAGATAATGCCTATGTTTAGGCATCCTTACAAAAGACGCCAAAGTCAGTGTAAGCTATAACCAACTGGAAGTAGTCTAGACAGTCGCATACTATAATTGTTACCTATTGCCTGCTTTGAGATATTTTAATAAAGAGGAGACCAAAGCTGTAGGAAATTGCCTATGTTTAGGCGTACTCAGAAAAGAGGAGGTAGTAAGAGTTATCTTTTTATACTTCCAATAGTCCAGACGACAACAGCTTTTGGTTCATTAAGTATGTAGTTATACTCGTATGAGCGTCTCCTCCTTTCTGTATTTCAAGGTCTGTCACAAATGGAAGAATGTAACTGCAAAATATTGCCTACGTTAAGTCGCTCTCACCAAGAAGATACAGTAGGTGTAAGATATTAAATTTTTTCGGAAGTTGTGATAAAGAAACACTTTACCAACAAAATATTGCCTATGTTAAGGCGTTGTTTCGAAAAAGGAGACAATAGCTGTTAACTATTTATAATTTCGAGTGTCTAGAACACCACAGCATTGAGTCCATTAGTATTTAGTTATAATCTGTGCGCCTTCTTCTTTCGGTGATGGCTCTGAATTTCAAGACCTGACAGAAAGGAAACAATGTGGCAGCAAGATAATGCCAACGTTTAGGTGCTATCACCAAGAAGAGACAGTAGGTGTAAGTTATTACCTGTTTGTAGGCAGTCTAATAAAGAGGAGGCTATAACTGTAAGAATTGTCTATGTTTAATCGCATTCACAAAAAATAATGCAGTAAGTGTTACTTGTTTATAATTTCAAGAGTCTATACATTCACAGCTTTGAGTCCATTAGAAGTATGTTTTATGTGCGTCCCTCTCCTTTCTGAATTTCAAGGTCTGTAACAAACGGAGGTTGAGTATGCAGAATAATACTTACGTGATTACTAAGAAGGGACTGTAGGCATAAGGTTTTGTCTATATTCAGGCGTTCTGCTAAAGAGGACTCTAACCGTTAGATATTGCCTATTTTTAGGCGTACTTAAAAAAGGAGACAATAAGTGTTAACTATTTTTACTTCGAAGAGTCTAGACAGTCCCAGCTTTGAAATCATTAGTATTCAGTCAAGTAAGCGTTCCTCTCCTTTGCTTACATTTAGGTGTTCTCATAAAGAAAATACTATAATCACAACTTGTTGCCTACGCTTGGGCGTCCTTAGAAATGAGGAGACTGTAAAAGTAAACAACTTATACTTTAAGATTCTAGGACATCACTGCTGGAAGTCCATTAATATCTCCCCTCTTATTTCGCCAGTAGCTCTGACATTTAAGGTCCGTCCCAAAATGGAGACTAACTAAAATATATAGCTTACAATTAATCGTTCTGACAAAGAAGATACTTATCTCAAAATATTGCCTATATTTAGGGATTTTGATAAAGAGGATACTATATTCGTAATAACGCCTACGTTAAGGCTTAGCAAAAAGAGAAGTAAATATTACCTATGTTTAGGCGTTTGCACATGTTAGAAATTGTGGTGCAATCATATCCCTCCAGACTCGTAGGATCCCTTGTGTTTCGCTTTAAACTTAAAGCTGCTCTTTATTATAATATTATTTTATCATAAAATCGTCACCAGCGAATTAAAAATTAAAATCTTAGTACTAAAGGTTAGTACATTACATTGGAGAACCTAGTAGTAAGCAAAGTTTACAAAATGGTAAGCAATGGCCTCGGTAAATCTATAATCATATTAGATCAGCCTTAGAACCTGATGTTAACACTTATTTGTTATTCCCTAAGGCTAGGCAACATTTTTGTAAGTAGTCTAGACAGTCACAAACTGTAAGTCCAACCACTCCAAGACGAACAGCTGATGCCCCTGAATGTTCCGAAAAATTAGCCAATCCTTATAAAATAGAGAAGTAAATACTCGTTTCGCCCAACCCCTAGGGTTAGGTAACATTTTTTAAAGAAAATTTAAAGGAGTTGCTAGACGAATGGCTAATGCAGTTTTTTAAGTAGAGATTTCTATCCGGATTTGGACCAACGGCTTATCGTCTTTAAGTACTACACTAATTAATAAACTGTAAAAGGATCCTCGTCACTTTGAATTGGGCTAAGGAAACAACTTCTCTGCAGGATTTCATATATTTAGATATCCTGCAAGAATGGGTCGTAGCTCCAAAAATGCTTTCTATCCATCAGATCAGACTTAAACTACTCCTCCAAGATTTTTTTCCTCTGAGTTAGCTGACTGATCCTATCTATAGTAGTGAAGGCAAAATAATCCCATCGATTCCTGAAACAAGTTTCAATCTCACTCAATATAATGTCCCACTGATGTTATGGCATTTTATTTGTTCCAACACACTCGCGTTACAATAAGTATTATAGTATTGCATAGCGAATTTAATTAAAAACTTATTGCCTACATTGTTAAACAATTAAATAAAAATATGCCTGTGCGCTTTTGTGGCATACTCTGGGGCGTTTGGCCAATTATTGAATTATTCTATAATGAATTGTATAGTTATGAAATGGCGACCGAGAGAGATATTAATTATTGTTTAATTTATTGAAAACAACACAAAAAATATTTAAATAAAATCAATAATCATTTTTAATTGTAATAGAAGAAACAAAACAAAAAACTGTTGCCTACTTTTGGGATTTTTGGTCAAATCAATTTGATTAGAAAAGCAATTATGAAAGCCACACTTGAGGGTGAAAAACTGTGGAATGATTTTTTATTTAATTAATTTTTTTATTTTGGGCTAAAGTCATATTATCATTTTTTCTATTACATATACAGCGTATATTATAGGTTATGGCAAATGTGGCCTAGTTTTCCGGATTTTCTAACTAACTTTTATTATTTGATACATGCCTTAATTTGCAATTTAATTTAACAACTATCCAAAACATTTTTTTATATGAAACCAATAAAATAAAATATTGCCTTTTATTAAGCGGTGCTGGTATCTAATTGACACTTTCATAGATTTAAATACATACCAGAATTGCCTCGCAGTTCATTAGATCGCTTATGCTTTTACTTGATAAACGTTGCAATCGCCTGGCAGTCTGAAAGAACTCTCTCCTGTGCCTGCCTCCATTTAAGAACTACTCGTGGAATTGGCTTTCCAATTTTTTTAAGTTTTTTAAATAATTTATAACGTTTTAAGGTATTTAAGGAATTTTTGTTAAGTTTATTGAAAACAACACAAAAAATATTTAAATAAAATCAATAATGATTTTTAATTGTAGTAGAAGAAAAAAAAACAAAAAAAAAACTCTTGCCTACTTTGGGGATTTTTAGTCAATTCAATTTGATTAGAAGAGCAATTATGAAAGCCACACTTGCGGGTGAAAAAGCTGAGGAAAGATTAACTCATCTGGCAGTCTGAAAGACCTCCCTCCTGTGCCGGCCTCCATTTAAGAACCACTCGTGGAATTGGCTTTCCAATTTTGTTTTACTATTTGTTTTTAAAAATACATAAAATTTTTGATCTCTACTCTCTGTTTCATCCAATTTTATTTACGTCTATTTATAATTCCAAATTTAATTGAATCAAATGTGCAGTAAAAACTTAAAAGTGTTAGCTATTGCAGAAGGCTTTCGTTGTTAAAAACCTGAAACCCATATTAGCCTCGACTTAATTTTGATATACCGGGTCCATATTATTTATTGCAAAATTCAATTGTTCAAGCAATTGTGGTAGATGGTGATCCGCTAAAAAAATATATAAGGACTAAGGCTGATAATTGCCTATTTTCAGGCTTGATCAAATTTCACCAAATTGCTTGCCTACTTTTAGGCTTAATTAAGTTTCGCCAAATTATTTGCCTACTTTAAGGCATTTTTGTTATTTTTTGTTGTTTGCCTGCTTTGAGGCATTTTTGTTACAACTATTTAATATTCAGAGTTTTAAAAAATCACATGACAAGTAATATCGTTTTAGGTTTTAAATACATTAAATCCATATTATTCTAGATTGAATTTTTACATACCATGAACATTCTAAACAAAATATTAAAAAGGGCTTGAGGTAAATTTGATACATTTATAAAATAATCTATTTTTAGATTTTGACTAAAAATGTATATACCTTTATAACGTAGTTGAAATGCATCCATACTTAATTTAATATCATTATATTGTTTGCCTTCGCTTAGGCATTTTAAAATTAAAGGACATTGACTGGCAGTATTAAAAACTCAGTGTATGTAAATTGGCTTTGAATTATTAAATGCTAGAGCATTATTGCTAATCTTTTTAAGGTTCTTTCATAGATTTGGGCCCGTGGTTTTGTTTGCACACTCAGCCATAATAAAAATAATTATTTTCATATTTACACAAAATTATTGAAAAGGTTTTAAATGTTGAACGAGCAAAGAGGCATTTTCAATTGTAGTTTTATTTGGTTTAGTTATTTATCCCCCCCCCCCCCCCCCCCCCAACCAACCTCATAAATAGTTTGTATATGCCTTTGTATTTTTTTTATTGTAATTATTATTTTTTTTGCCACATATAATTTGTTTAACTTCGGCATAAAAATACTGTACACATATTGTTTAAATTGCCATGCTAATTTATTTATTTGTTTTAAATTGTATTTGCTCTTTTCCACCTATTGTATGCTGTTTAACTTTGGCTTGTTTACAATACCATTTAGCAATTATTTTGAGAATTTTGTGTGAAATTTGCCAGAATTGAATATGGAAATAATTGTTTTTCGTGGGTTATGGTTGGTGTTTTATTTTTGATATTTGTTCTTTTTCCTCTGAAAAGCAGCAAAAGGAGCAATTAATGATTTTGCATATCTGCTGAAGAATGTGAAGGGTTTTTAGCAATCTTTTTTCAACACTAATTATTTTAAAGGCCCTCTATACCAACCAGGAACCATAGGCATCAATATAATAAAAATGGTTAGTCTCATTTTTGTAAAGGAATACTCTATGTTTCATTTGTGTGTTTTTTTTAATGTCCTTATATCTTAATTTTCGCTCAACATTAGCAAAATATTTCAATCAGCGTTGGTACTCATATAAAGCCCTTCTATTTATGGCCTCGCTTTCTCTATTTTTGTGTATCCTGATTTGTTACACTTCGAAAGCATATTTAACCATATTCATTGACATCTTTATGTTTTGTATATGTTTTTGTTTGTTTTTAGTTGTTCGCCTATACTCCGCAAATTTTTCCATATGCCCCCCATCCTAAACGCCCAAAAATATACACCAGAAACCATATAATTTGTAACGGATGTGCTAACATGCATTTTGCTGCAAACAGCATAAAAACGACGACAAACAACACCAGAAAACAACATATTTTCTATTTCGTTTTGTTTTTGTATTATTTTGTTGTTTGGTTGGCGGAACAACGTTTAGCCAACAAAAGCAAAAAAAAAACAATGGCTAACGTGACAACTAAAATAATGACAACAACCACCGACAACATAACCGAAAACAAAAAAAGTGTTGCCGGCTGAAAAGCTGGTAAGCAGCACATCATGTCATTGAACGTCGACGTTTGTTTAAACAAATGGGCAACAATTCATTATTACAGATAAACAAATCATGAATTTTGAAGTATGATGATATCAGTACAATTAAAGGGATTGCCTTAAAGTATGCTTTTAAAAAATATTATAAATAATTCGAAGCTTTAAAGAGATATTTTATATATTGAAGGAATTTTTTTTAAAGGTAAGCTGAACTCGAGCTCAAAAGTAGGTACTATCTTTCAATATAATGTTTTCAAAGCCTTAAGTTAGACAACAAATTGCTAAAGTTCTTTAACGTTATGCGAAATGCAAGCCTAAGAATAAGCAACTTTCTGTCATTATTAAAATGTTGAAGTTAAACAAATGTTAAACAATTCATTACTACTCAAAAATGAATCATGCATATTTAAGTAAAATGATAGTATATCCCTGATCCGCAGTTCGGATTTATGAAAGGACATTCCACAACGGATGCGATGATTAAGTTTCAGGATGATATCGTTACTAATTTAAGGGATAAAAAGTGTACTGTGGCCGTGTTTCTGGATGTGGAGAAGGCGTTTGACCATGCGTATCGTTACGGGATTCTGTTTAAGATGTTACAGATTGGTTTCAGTGCCCATACTGTGAAATTATTTAAAAGCTTTTTTAGTAATAGACGTTTCTGTGTGCAGTTCAATGAAGGTTTGTCTGACTTTGGAAGTGTACACTGTGGTGTTCCGCAGGGTTCAGTTTTAGCACCGCACTTTTATAATATTTTTATGTTTGATTTCCCCCATAATGGCGATAATTCCACGGGAATTCTGTATGCTGACGACTCTTTGTTATACTGTCATGATGAATCACCTGTGGTTGCTTTGGGGAGGGTTTCACAACATTTGTCTAGTGTGAAGCGGTTCTACGATAGTTGGGGTATCCGCATAAATGCATCTAAGTATGAGGCTATTTGCATTAGGAACGCTTCTGGAAAGTGCAAACATTTTGTAGTACCAGAGAGTAAGTCACTAAGATTATTTCTAGACGGTACAGAGATTCCATTTAAGGCAAATGTCAGATATCTTGGCGTACGATTTAATAAATTACTGAAATTCAATGAACATGCTAGGTCGGCTCTGCGGAGATCATATAGGATAATGGGATCCTTTTCTAGAATTATGAACAATAAATGTTTACCAGTTAATACCAAGCTATTACTTTATAAAACCTGTATAAGACCCATTCTCCTATATGGTTTTCCCATTTGGTTCAATATATCACCAACAGTGATGAAGGAAATGGAGGTGCTGGAGCGAAAGATATTAAGATTCTGCATCGGTAAAAACTTTAGATCATCTAATAGACGATGTTCTAATAGATATATTTATGCTGAGGCTAAGGTAACCCCCCTTGCTCTCTACGCTTGCCATACTTTGAAAAAATTCGCTACGAGATTGTCACTGCATGAGAATATGCACATGATTGCTATTGTGAACGGACAAGCGGACTACAACTGGTCAAACACGAAATACCTCTCACCATTGGGTTATTCGCCTGAATATCGTCCAAACTTCTCTGTCTCTCTCCGTCCTGATTTTTATGAAAAAACGTGTGTCGGAGCCCACCGTGGGTAGTCATGATTGCTAGCACTTTGTCTGCTTTTACTGCCATTATCATTCGTTTTTAGTTTTTATGTTTCTGATTTTTTGTTTGTTTTTTTTTTTTTGTTTGATTTCCTTAGTATATAATTTTAGCATTAAGTCCATAGCCCTAGTTTTAAGATTTTCACTCCGGGAGCAAGAGCGTACTCTGTTGTTAACATTCATTTTTATTATTACACTTATGACGAAGCATGATGCTGTTTTTTTTTACTAATTTTTAAGAAATTAAGATAATACTTTATAGTCTTAAGTTTCGCTATGTTAATTTCCCATGACACTCTGTAAATGTTATATAAAAGAAGTCTCAATAAATAGCAAATACATTTCACCAATTTCTTCTTTTTAAGTTGATTCTGAAAAAGAAACAACATAAAGGTCTCGAACCAGAATAAAAAACTGCTCAAGTCATAATAATGATAAAAGACCGAATAAATAACAAAAAACGAAAAAACTATTAAAAAGGATTGGTACGCCCTAATGTGCAACGCATGTATGAGTATATGTACGCACAAAAACATGCACACTTTGATTGTGCTTTTGCATTTGTGGTTTTCAACGAAGACCCATGCGAAACGGAATTGGTGGAAATGATATTGCGCGTTGAAGATTGCTCTACGCACAGTTCGAAGACTATACACAAAGGGTAATTCTCGTTAATAAAAATGAGTCTCCCGTATAAGTCATTTGATTTGTGGCCGAAGTAATCGTTGCCAAAGACTGCTGAAGAAAAACCTTGGCGGGTTTAGAAACAGCTGTACAGTCTGCCTGGCAACCGTAGCAAATACATTTCACCAATTTCTTCTTTTTAAGTTGATTCTGAAAAAGAAACAACATAAAGGTCTCGAACCAGAATAAAAAACTGCTCAAGTCATAATTAAACTTAAACTTAAGTAAAATGATAACAGCTCTTTTGACAGGGTTATGGTTAAAATAAAATAGTTTAAAATAAAATTTCTTAAAAGTCTGTATTTATAAAAGATGTCTTAATTTTATTGGAGGGTATTTTCCTTCAAAAGTATTCGTTAAGTATATTCTAAATTCTAGCCTATCCTGGGCACCACTGTCTTAAAATTAAGATATTGAAGCCACCCCTGAAGCATTCTTTAAATTCAAGCTTAATACAAGGCATTACTCTGTCAACATAAAAAATTTAAAAAAATATTTTTTTTTATATAAACGAAATTGGAATTTAAAACTTAAATGAAATCTGCTTATTTAAGAGGATTTCCTAAGAGAAGGCTTTAAAATAACATCTAAAAAAAGTACAGTTATATATGATGTTTTAATTCCTCTGGAAGGTATTCTCCCTTAAAATTATTTTTTAAATATAATCTAAGTTCTAGTCTAACATTACTTAATTGAAGAACTTGAACATTACTAAATTGAAGAACGAAGAGCTAAATGCAAGCCTTAAATTATAAATCAGCAGTCAAGATTGCTATAATAAAGCCTTAACTAAGGCATGGCTATGTTGCATTGTATAATCCTCACTTGAGTTATTTTTACAGAAATGTTAATGTGAGCCTAGAGGTACGCAGTTAACATTAAGCACTAAAACCTGCAAGGCATGTTCTGAACAAAACATAATTTTAAGTAGCCTGTCTTCGTCATATTGTTCTTCGTCTTTATATATGTGTTGATATTTGCCTAATAGGTGGTCAGTACTGAGATGCTGGGGTTGAAGGTCCTGCCAAGGTTTTTAGAAGATTGAATGCAGAGAAAAAGAAAAGAGACTGCATTTTTTTTCATCATGCAACATTTTTCATATCTTGTTCTAAAATTTTAAATATCTCTACGAACTACTTAACATAAGAATGATTGTTTCCCAACGTGGTGCACAGAAAAGGTACCAAGGTGGACCTTCGAACCAATGTTGTCCCTACCTATAATTATGTCTTTCAAAGTCATTTCAGACTTATTCGGTTTATAAGTAATCATTCCTCTCCATTCTTTTAAACGTGCAACATGTCACAGCAAACAAAAATCGTTTCTCCTAAAAGTAGACTTTGTTGTAGTGAAATCACTTTCAGAAATATTGAGATGTAAAATCAATATCTCCTTATAATTCAAAAATCCCATGTCTGCCATTTTCTTTGCCAGTTTGTGGTTCATTCAACTAAAGTTTCATATTCTTAATTATCATTTTTATCAGCAACCCCAAAAGTAGACCTTAATAATAACAATTATAACATTATCAGGACAAATAACCTGCGTAATTTAATTTACCCTTAAAATTTGTAGATTTAATTCTCTAAATAATAGCCTTTATTTTGTGTTACATTTCAGACTGTCATTAATACAACCTAAAAGTAGACCTCACGTTTGACGGAGAATTTTTGTTTCTTTTTCGATAATCAAGAGACCGGGTCCGTTTTCATTATGAAGTGCCCTTTAAATTGGCTTAGAAATTTTTTGAATATTTTATAGGCTCCGTGCAGAAATCCTTATAATTTAATTTTCTTCGAACGTAATTCCTTATTTCCCTCCCCACTTCAAATCTAATTTATTTTCTAATTAAAATGTTGACCCTTATTGATTTTGTTGGCGTTGATGGCGGCACAAAACAGATAACTGGGCTCGCAAACAACGACCCACATAATTTCCCATAAACAATATTTGAAATTTGATACTTTTTCAAAGGGAGTGGGGGGAGTCTCGGGCTATGCCAATGGTAGCAGAAGGGCGGCTGAACTACAAGAATTTTTATGGGAAATCCTCAATCATGTCCCCCTCTACCACCGAAGGCCAGGAAATTGTATAAATGTGGTGATTTGTTGAAACATTCGCATTCTGCTTTATGGGCGGCCTATATTGTATTACGGCACGCATACATTTTGGCTAAAGAATAGAATTGAATAAAATAAATAAACATAAAATATATAGAGCATACTTTAAGGCTTAACAAATACGCAGAGACCTTAGCATAACGATTTGGGCCAAAAGCACTGAATCGAACAAAATTGAATGTCGGAAATAAAGAAACTAATAAAAAAAAATCTTGGCCTTTTTTTCGTTGTATGCCAAAGATGTTGGAGGACAATGGTGTTTTTCTTGGTGTTGTTGCTGTCGTCGTTCATCTCTCAATACCGATTGTGACCAGTTTGACATCTGCATATAATGTTTGTTAAAGTCAACAAAAGAGGATATCGAAAAAAGAACCCAAAACCACAAACTTTCGGGGTGCCTGTGGTCCGAGTGGGTGTTGGAGTGAAACGAAGATTTGCAACATTTAAATAAAAACCACATGATTACGCATTCAAGGCATCATCGTAAATAGTCAACATCCCCCGCTGTGTAACCAGCCCCCCATCCCTCATGTGATTTTTATATCAATTCGATTTTCCTTGCCTACGCTAACACAAACAAATAAAAGAAAATACTAGAAGGGAATTTCGGTCAACTTCAACTATTCGTAGCTGGTGATGGTGGGTGGCATAAGAAGGCCTACGAATTCAATTTGAAGTAAATTTTAATATTGGCATTTGGCAACCAACAGAAAAAAGGGGCAAAGAAATGTGATTTCTCTATTACCAAGAATTATTCTTAGCCAGCCAACCAACCAGCCAGTCCGTCCGCCATTCACTCATCCAAGTTGAACTAATGAAATCTTTGTAGATTTCGTACCAAAAAGGTCTCATTGTTATTTTTTAGCTTGGAATGCTTTGGTGTGTGTTCGGTTTTGCTATATTTTCAATTCTTGGGATATTTGTTAACATTTTTTTTTGTTTTTTTGTTTGTTTTCTTGGTAGACAACCTAACCCCCCTATTGCTGAATCATTTGTTAAGTCTCAACATATTCTAACAAATTTTCCCCATTTTCCTCAACAATACTGGGGCTACATACGAAGACATAAAATACCATATGTCTGGTTAACGACATACTTATGCGCGCTTTACCACATACACACGTGTTAAGGATATCTACACAAGTGTTGAGCTACTGCTAAAAGGCCAACTAACTTAACTCGAAAAAAGGATATAAAATGTTAGACTGAAATACTCGAGAAATATATTATAGTAAAAATGAGAAAATTGTCCAGAGGTGTAGAGCCATCTGGTTGGGCTTTAAGTTCGCCCAGTTCATAACCTTAACATTTATTTCGAATAATACACCTTTTAGATTGACATGTGGCACTACCCATGTTGGGCGCCATTAAGCCAACAAGATCAATTAATTAATTAAAGACACTTATAATAAATACACTGGACCTGTAGTTAGTTGTTACAACTTTAAGTTAAATGGCGCCCAACTCTCACTTTGGCTGAACTTACAAAATAAGTTATACAAAAAATTTGAATCTAGTTTTGCTCTCATTGCATGAGGTTTCCTTCGCCCAACGTAAAGGGTTTAAGACTTTCTGCAGTTAACTCATATATCCCTTCATCTAACGCTATATTTGCGTGCTACGAATGATTGCTGAGAATGCGTTGATTTAAACTTTCTCAACATTTTACGGAGCTTAGAAACTCGTCCATCCATCCATCCATCCACTCTGTCCACAGCGTTCAGCATCACCGACCGGCCAACACGCCCTCCAAATGTACATACGGACCACCATAACAATTCATGTTGAAAACTTTTGCGCTGCCTTTGTTGGCTGCAAGGGTTCTATTTATTTAAATTTGTATGTTATTGTTGATATGGGGATTGACAGATTTGGGTTGCTGTTGCTGCCATTTCGGGGGAAGATGACAGTATCTCTCTGTGTGTGAACTGCCTTTTTTAATCTATTTAACATGTAAATTATGTTAAGGGAAACTTTCTGTTTGCTTGTAGTTGTGTGTACCTATGTTTTGCCGTCCGTAGTAGTTTTTGAAGACGTTGATTTTTCGTGTTTAGCATTTTTATTGATTTCTCTTGCTTGTCTTGTGGTCCAAGATAAGATAATACCAAAAAAAATATACAAATCCTTTCAAAGTGATATCGTAAGAAACTCACTTTCTTACACACACACACACACACTGACACGCAGACACCGACAAAGTGATAAAGGTTTTAAGTTTACCAGATAGACAATGTGAGATGTCAACCCTTTCTCAGGATGACAAATAAGTCTTCAAAAAGAAGGGAGTGAAAAGAGAAAGGATCAACTAATAAATTTGGCATAGAAAAATCTGCAGGAAAATTGAATTGTTATGGACTTTTCAACTTTAAAGAGTTAACAATTTCAAACATTAAAGCTGTAACATATTAAAAAGTTTAAACCAAGGAAGTGTTGGAGAATTTCAACAATCTTCGCTTAGTACTTTACTTCAAATCAAATTTATAGATAGATTGCCCCACAGCTGCAGTTTAAAGTCGCAATAATACCACAAAAACATAATAATTCGATTTGTACGTTTTTTTGTTCATGAATATGGCTTCTTATTCTACTGACTCGCGGCATTGGGCGCCAGTTATTTTGTCCCCCACAGATGTCTTATCTCAGAAGTAAAAAGTCTCAATAATTACCCTATACTATAATAATTAGTTTTAATATGTTTACTTTTTCAATATGGCTTTTTATTCTGCTTACTTTTGGCGTTGGGCGCCAGTTATTTTGTCCCCCTCAGATGCTGTTTCTCAGAAGTAAAAAGTGTTAAAAATTATCCAATAATATAATAATCATATTTAATATGGTAACTCATTCCATATGGCTTTTTACTCTGTGTGGGACAAAATTACTCGGCGTTGGGCGCCAGTTATTTTGTCCCCCATAGATACTGATATCCGGAAGTAAAAAATCGTAACAATAAAACAAAAATAATATACTCGTTATCCGGCTTCTTCTTAATAATAAAGAACTTACAGAAGAAGCTGAAGAACACACATGTTCTTCAATCTAAGCAAAATCCTTCGAATATTTTGGCTTCGTAGAATCTCTAATGAACACCTTTCGTTAAGAGCAGACCTTGAAGACATAACTATTGAAATCCTTAGTGAAAAATTCGGTTGGATTGGTCATACCCTGCGTAAACTCGTATGTAATCGTGCATTAATATTCAATTCAAAAGAAAGAATAAAACGAAGACGACCGAAAAACAACACGAAAACAACTCCATATCACATAGACTTGGTAGATCCAACATTGTAGAGCTAGGTGATTTAACTGCACAGCGGCAGAGATGAGACATTTTATAGCCAACCTATGTCCAGTATAGAGACTGCTCGTAATCTATGGATGACGCGCAAGGTTGTAAATACTCCTTGATAAAGCTTGCTTTTCTACTGACTTTCCGGCATTGGGCCCCTCTTAATTTGTGCCCTACAGATTCTGTTATGCAGAAGTTCAAAATCGTAATAATAACACGAAAATTTAATAATCTGATTTTTATGCGGCTTCTGCTCAATTTGTCTTGCAGTTCTGCTGACACTCGACGTTGGGCGCCATTTATTTAATGCATGCCTCAAACTGAAATATTTACAAAGATAAGGCTTAATAGCTTAATAAGTATATTCCAATTAAATATCTGCTTGATTTTAATCAATTTTATTTATTTTGTGCTTTCATCTAATATTTTTCGTTTGGCGCCACCTAATTTATTTATAGATAAAAATTGATAACTTTGAAGTTTCTGTCAAAAGCTACACATTTGGCTGAAAATAAATATATATTTAATTCGTTGTTTAAGTATTTTGCGTACATTGTGGTTTTTATGTCCTGTTAACTTCATACGTTGGGCGCCATTTTTGATCTTAAATATTTTATAATAGGAAAATGTCGCTACTAAACATAGTCCTCTAATACGACAAATTTGTTTTTGTCTTTTTAAGCTAATATTTCTCGTTGGGCGCCATTTTCTGTATATTACAAACGAGTTTTATAAATGTATCTCCTGTTTTATCCGAATTGATCATTTGAGTTATGTTTTATTAAAGGTAGTTTCTACCGCTAGCTTCCACTTTTGCCCTTCATGCTGGCACCGTAAAGATGCGGGTCGGCTGAACGCTTTATCATTTTGGACAATCTACGAAACGATCTTAATTTATATTTGTAGCTCCATACAATGTAAAGTTCTGCTCTGGCAGACCTTGTGCCCTCTACCCGAATAAAAACAATCGGCAGTGCCTGGTAAATGAGGCGCTTAAAGTGGGATCTCGCAACTGAGAGAATTTTTAATGTAATGCTAACCCTCTGTTTTGCTTGCTGGATGTTGTGTAGATCTGGTTAAAACCCTATGTCTCTCATAGCAAGCTTTATTCTAGACTTAAGCCGCCTTCGCTAAAACCCCTGATATACATAAGAGTTTGGATATTTTATCATTTCTGCCCCTCTATTTCTTTTGTTGCTGTAAGAAGTCGTGCTATCGTCTCCCATGATCTTTACTCGCCCCAAAGTATGCTTTAATTTTATTTAGTTTTCCTTAACGCCTTATTAGTATGCTTTACAGTTTTTCATTTAAAAATAGCATAGCAGTCATGTTGGACACACTACGCTATTGTTGATGATTTTTTTGGTTTGCATTTTTTTTCTTTTGTCAGTTGTTTAGCTCCTAAAAATAGAAATTAACTTTGGCGTTTCTGTTCTATCGTGTCGTCTACAAGCCAAGCGAATGAGAAAAAACAAAAACTGAAAACGAAATGTAAATGTAAATGACATTAGCACACATACAGCGAATATAATTTACAAAGACTCCGTATACTGGCCAGCCAGCCAGTCAGTCCAGCTAGTCATGCTGTGGCCAACTCATCATTCACGCATAGCTGAGTACTTGGCGATTACTTAGCAGCAGCAGTCAACCACCACCAACACATTCGTGGACAACGCAAAAGTTTCATTATATTTAGCGTGAAGGAAAATAATTTTTATTTTTTGCCTTTGCCTTTGCAAAGATTTTGTAGTTACTCGTATTTCTTTTTTTTGCACAGTGTTTGTTTCTAGCAACGAAAACAAAAAGAAACGCGAAGACCCGCATAAAACTTAATTAGTTGAAATTACATAAGGAGATGATTCCAACGGTAGGGGATAGCATGAAAGTGATTTTTTTTAATGCTAACTGCGATGTCCCTCTACTGAAATGAAAACCAACGGCCGTTAGCGCCCACGATACTCTTGGTCTTTGCCGGAGTTTTTGTTTTTTTTTTAAAGAATTTCGTTTCCGTTTCTTGTTATAATTTAAATTATTTACTTGGTAAAAGTACGCTTGTCTATGTGTAGAAAGAAAAATGGACTTGTCATTGTTGGAAGTCGTAGTGTAAAGGAGGGAAGGAAGGATAAAGTTGGGAAACACTAGATGAAGCCTTAAAATGTACTGTAGATTTCAGTAATTAATAATGCACTTTTCTCAAGCTGCTGTTAAGAAACAAAAGTGGATCTACTCTCCAGGCACTTAGCTGGAAATGGAAACAGTATTATAATCTCTGACTGGGGTCGTTATCGAAATATTCAGAAAACAATATTTTTTTTGTGAGTATGGAGAGCGCATTAAATCAGAAATTTAGATGACATGTCTACCGAATTATTCCATGATTCCATGAATTATTCCTAGTTGGGCGCCTGTAAGATAAACCGTTGACCCCTGTAGTCGATAAACATAGAAAAAGTTATGTTGGATTATCTTAATAATGCTGATTTCTTTTTAAATGAATATTAAAACAGCCTAGGATAATCTACAAAACTTTCACAACCAAATAATTCTAGGACAATTCACGATGGGCGCCTGCTAGATGCTTTACCAAACCATGAAGCCGACGACGCACGAAAATTGAACGTATGTAGATTGCTATTGTAATGCTCACTTCCCTCTAAAAGAATATTTAAGCAGCCTAAGTTGGTAAAGTGCGTCATGAGTAAAGTCCTCAATTAAATTATCTATGTTAATACACGTTGGGCGCCTGTCAGATAATTTGCGAACTCCTGTAATCGATGAATACAGATAATGGAATGTAGGTAGCCCTAGTACTTCTGACTTCCCTCTAAAGCAATATTTTAGCCGCCTAGGCTACCTTAATTAGGAAACTGGAATTCACGAAACTGGAATTCACGTTCCGCGCCTGTCAGATGCTCTACCAGACCATGTTTTCGATGACGCATGAAAATTGGACGTATATGAATCGCCGTTGTAATACTTCCGTCTCGAATGATATTTAAGCAGCCTCAGCTGGTAAACTGGCTCATGAATAAAGTGCTCATCTTATAAATCCACGATAATACACGTTGGGCGCCTGTCAGATGATATGCGAACACCTGTAATTGGCTTGAAACCAGATAATGCAATGTAGGTAGCCCTAGTAATTCTGGCTTCCCCCTAAAGGTATACTTTAGCCGCCTAGGCTACCTTATTAGGAAACTAGCTCGTCAAAATATTAAGATGAAACGTCATCAAGAAAACTGAACGTTAATCTTTCTAGTAATGCCGTCAAAACTTTCAAATAATGCTAAAGCAGCCTGAGCTACCTTAATTCAAGTAATACCGACTAACCTCTTAAATAATGCTGAAACAGCCTAAGCTATCTAATTCATGAACTGGCTCAGTAAACTAATTTCCCTTTAATCCACTTCGAGCGCCGGTAAGGTCAAAATTCAATTTATGTAGTCGATCATCCTAGAAAAATTAACAAACTATAGAAGTCGTTTTTCCGTGAATGAATAGTCACTACGTGTCGATAACCTAAACTAGGTGGGAACGGCAACAAATTCCCCCTGAAGTTAGGATGCCCGACCCTATATTGACGGGACACTGAAATCTCATTACAATGACATAAAAAGACAGGTAGGAATAGTCGAATATTGCCGTTTACGTGATGATGAATAGAAAATCGTGACTATGGAATAACTAATGTGGTGATGCCCGTCCTAATTAAAAAAGGGCGCAGTAACCGGTGGCAGTACGTTTTTAACCTGCTTAGTTCCGCAAACGATTTCCTGAGTAGCCTTCTGTAGAACTTGTAGTGTAATTCGCTATAGGTAAGGGACAATCACAATATGCCTTATTTTAGTCCCCAAGTGGACAGACTTTGTGTGAAATGTCGAGCTTAACCTGCAGTTGCTAATGATAGGAGCCTTCTAATATAACGAAAACAATTGAAAACAATTTACAGAAATGATTTATGTTGGAATGGGGTTTCGCTATTGACAACGATACGAGTACCAATAAAAAAGGTTTTCCCTTTGGTATAAAAGAGCGCAATTTTCAGTTCTACCCGTAATGCCAAGAAGATAAGATGGTTGACGACAATAGTTTTTTTTCAAAAGTTCAATTATATTTAGCTCGTTTGTTTCATTTCGGTCTTTTGCTTTTACACATTGAACAGGGAATAACCGGCTCAAGACCATTTTTAACAAAATGGCAAAGTGAATTATTTAAATCACTGAACTGTGAGCAAAAGTCTGCGGATAGAATAGTTTCATATAACAACAAAATATAGCATGAAACCCTTCATTTGCTATAACAACTTGATTATAAGCTACATTGGGCGCCACTTTCTAATACCATTTATTGTGACTTTCATCAATACAATGCGCTGACAGTGTTGGGTTTTTTATAAACTAGTCCTCGTATTAATTAATTACATTTTTAACTCTTGCATTTATTGTAACAATTAATTGTTGAGCCACGTTGGGCGCCAGTTTATAACGCAAACCACTTATTGTGACTTTCAACTGAAAAATGTAAATTTAGCTTGTCCTACCAATTTTTGGGGGTCTATAAATTATTCCTGGCAGGCCTCATCGTTCGTTTCGGTTAAAGCTTAAACGTATGCTTTAAAAATTTGATATATTCTTTGAATCCTATTTTGTAGGCTTCTATGTTATTCTCTGACTTCTAGTGAGTAGGCTATAAATTAGAAGGTTTTAAAATCGAATATTCTTTTTAAAAATCTTTTGTAAACCTATTGCAAGTTTTCATCTATAACGGAATTAAAGTGTAGGCTTTCAGTTTGATAAGCCACTCTGTTGAAACTGTCAGCCAGTGCAGACATTTTTAAGCTAATTCTATTTCCCGCGTTGTCTTATATAATTTCCATACTGTCCTCTTAAACCCACCTACCTTTAAAGTCCATCACTTAAACAATCTTAACAAGACTTGGCCCTTAACTAATTAGATTACTCAACGTGAATATACTTTGACCAAAAAATATATAGAAAATAAAACTCACCAGCGGAAACTAGAAATTGTCTTCCAACGAAATGGCGTGATTTATTTTTATTGACTTTGTAAATTCCTTTCCTTCAAACTGAGGGAACTTTAAAGAAAAGCAAACAGCACAAAAAAAACAAATTCAAAGCTGATTTGTAATTTCGCCCGCTATTTGTTGGCTATCAGCAACAGATTTGTTTTGAACCGTAACAAATGAGTAGAGGTAGAGTGAAGTGATGTTAGGGAGATGAACCCCCCAAAAAACCGAAACGAAAATTGCGTTAAAATTCTTTCCCCTCCTACGAATTAAAATCCGGCCGCCCTACTCCAGTCGCACTCATTGGTATGCAAACCTCATCATATTTGAGCTTTCTCTTACACGCGACGAGGCTAAAAAATATCTCCAAATGGAAGAGGGTCTGGATTTTAGCGTACCAAAATATTTGGATTTTTTTCCACGTTTCGTTTCCATGAAAAGTAAACCTGTTTTACGTGTCACTTCTGTTTCATTTCGTTTTTTTCTCCATCAACGTTGCCACTGGATACCTTTGAAAGGCATATCCTGCTTGTCGTTGGTGTTGCTGTTATTGTTGGCGTTGCTGTGATTTGACATTATCCTTGGTAAATATAGATTGAAGGAGGATAATGCCAGGGCAGCAGCATGTTATTTCCCACTTGTAATGATACTTATTGGGTTTGTCCTTGTTTCTCGGGTTTTTTCGAGTCTTTAAGGCATGGGTGTCTTTTTTTGTTTCTATGTGCGTGTGTGTGGTTTGCAAAATATTTTGGCCTCTCTGACTTTACTGTGCTGAAGATTTGGGCATCCATTTCGAACTATTACGTTTTAATATTGTACGTTTTATTTGCCTAAATGACAGCTGACAGATGGTTAAAAATCTTAATGAAGTGGAATTGAAATAATGGGTGAAGGCAATACGCGTGATCATTTTTTTTTTTTTTTTTTTTGTAAACGGAAATTAACATTTTTTTGGACGTTTTGTTATATTTTTGTTGTTTAGCAACCCCCAAAAGTAGGCCATACATTTTGGTTAAATTACGGTTGTTTTGTGATGTTTTTTTAAATAAAAATGAAATTAAAATTTGTTTTTGTTTTGGACCTTAGCATAATTGGAGTACATATCCAGCTGGTACCACACGTTGGGCGCCATTAAGTTTAAGTGAATATTAAGCTTACTGCTACCTAAGGTAGCGTTTTACCTATTAAGCAAAAATAAAACCAACTATTACAGAGAAGTAATTATAATTTGTTAAGTAGTTTTACATACATTTCAGAGTAAGAGAATATAAATGTTTAGAGAAGTGGTTAGGGAACTTGTATACACTACTTGTCAACCTTGTAGTTATTACTAAGGGTTGCTATATATATTTCTGGCCTAGGCAACACTAAGTGTTACCTGGCGCCATCTGACATTTCCATTGGAAAGTTTGAACGTTTTGACGTACGACCATCATTTGGGTTGTTTACAGTGACTTGAAAAAATCAATTTTGCAAAAAAATGGATTTAACTCGTGAACATTTTCGTGCGATAATTTTTCACAACTTTCGACGTGGATTATCACGACAAAAGTGCATCGATGAACTTAAATCTTTGTATGGCGATGAAGCACCATTCTATAGCACTGTGAAAAACTGGTTTAATGAATTCAACCGTGGCCGACGCTCGCTCAAAGTCGAAGGTCGTCCAAAAACGGCCGTTGTGCCAGAGAACATTGATACAGCGCGTAAACTGATAATGCAAGATCGTCATGTGACATACCGTGAGATGGAGGCATCCTTGGCCATTTCTTCCACCAGCATACTTTCGATATTGCATGAACACCTGGCAGTAAAAAAGGTTTGATCTCGTTAGATCCCGCACAATTTGACAATCGCTCAAAAAAAGGCTCATGTCGATTGGTGCAAAGAAATGTGGAAAAAATACGATCGCGGTGGTTCAAAAGGTGTTTATAAGATCGTCACAGGTGACGAATCGTGGATCTATGCGTATTGACCATCCAAAATGTCGAATTGATGGGTCCTCCGCCGTACAGCGCTGACTTGGCACCCAGTGACTTATTTCTATAAAACCATTTTTGTTGATATATGATAAATATAGATAGCAGCCCTCGTATGAGCCTCTCTATTGTCAATGAAACTTAGGGACTGCCGCAGCACCAAAAAAAAAAAAAAATGCAAACACAAGTATACTCTTTTTGCTGTAAGAAAATCGTGTATGGTATTTCTAATTTTCATAATGCGAGATTCAGAAGATCACATGTTGATTTTTTGCTAAAATTTGATCACCAATTGTTCATTTTTCTTTAGGGTGGACTTTATATGCTAACAAAATTTTCGACTTCATAGTTGGTAATCTATGTGATAGCGGCTTCTTGGGCTGAGGTGAAGAACGGCGATTGTTTCCGAAAGTTCCGGGCTTGTGTTGCACAATGGCCTGTCGATTTTCTGGGCTTAAGTCCCACACGCAGCAAAAAAGTATGGTTGGAGTGACAATACACACGTATACAAATTTCCATGATGCGAATCTTTGCAGAATTCAATTTCGCCAGAATTTGATCACCAATTGTTCATCCTTCTTCACACAGAAAGTGTTTACGATAAGGGTGGACTTTATTTGATCTAAAAAATTTCGATTTCATAATTTGTAATCTTTGTGATAGCGGCTTCTCAGGCCGTAGCGAAGAACGGCAATGGTCACCGAAAGATTCGTACTTGTGTCGATGTTCTGGGCTTAAGTCCCACACGCTGCAAAAAGTATGACTGGAGTGACAATATTCGAAGAGCATCATACTATTGTTGGAAATATGGTTGTGCCACAATAATATTATGATTCACACAAAACCATAATTTGATCCCCACAGCCATATTATGAATCACACCTAACCATACTATGATTCTTAAAACCATATTATGATCCTTACAACCAGACAATGTTTCACATACAATAACAGTATGATTCTTATCACCATAGTATAATTCACACGCCACCATGTAATGAGTCCCCTCAACCATACTATGATCCCCAAACTTATTTATAAGGATTGGGATATGTTGTTATTCAACAATAGATATTTTTAGAGATTTTTCATAGCCAAATTTGAGACCTTGTTTTAATTGAATATTTCATTCAAAGATACCCAAGCGTAATGCAAAAGGCAGGCGAAAAGATTTTTAGTTGCAAGCAGGGGTGACTGCGGTTTTGATGAACGCTACTTTACCATCATCTGACCCTAAGCAAAGAATGTGATTCTAAATAATCGAATAATTATTTTCATTATTATTCCTATGGCGTTTATATAGGGTGATCAATCTAGAGGTATTTTTTTCAAAATAAAAAAAATACAAAAATTAAAATCAAGTGTAGATCGTTTATTTTTCAGTCCAAGGGACATTTTATGGCATTTAGTTTTTTAATATAATTGCCTTTTAGTGTTGGCGCTACTACGCATCAGGTGGTTCATTCCTAGGGTCAAATAATGGATGATTCGTGTGAGCAATTCGACCGTTATGGCGCTAATGACACGCGTAATATTGGCTTCCAATACCTAAATTGTGGCTGATTTGTCAGCACAGACTTTGGACTGAAGTAGCCCAAAAGAAAACAGTCTAATGATGTGATATCACACGATCTAGGCGGCCAACTTGCCGCTCAAAAACGGGAATTTATCTGCTGTTTAAAATGACATCTCAATAGATCCATTGTTTGAGCAGCAGTATGAAAAGTAGCACCATCCTGTTGAAACCAAATTTCGTCAAAATTGCGGCCTTCAATTACAGGTAGCAAAAAGTCCGACATCATGGCGCGGTAGTGAGCACCACTCAGGGTAACGTTTAGGCCATCATCATTTAAAAAAAAAATCGACCGAGGATTCCATCATGCCATAAACCGCACCGAACCGTGGTTTTCTCTAGGTGTAATGGCACCTCTTCTGATTGATTTTCAGCCCAAATGCGGCAATGTTGTTTATTGACGTTGTCGTTGCGCCAGAAATGGGCCTTATCACTGAACAAAATTTTGGTGGAAAACTGCGGATCTTCTTCGAGCTTTTGAATAGCCCAAACACTGAAACGGCGACGCGCAGGTACATCTTTAAGCTTCAAATCCTGCAAATGGCACACAACAAGTACAAAAAAATAAGGTTTAAGACAACTCACGCGTAATTTGTAAAAAACTCCTATTTAAAAAAATACCTATACGATAGATGGATCGCCCGTTACATGCATAAAGCGTCTTAGTGGCACTTTACCTAAACCTTCATAACTTTTCATTTTGTGATATCTTAGACTTTGGACCTAAAACATTATCAAGAAATTTCCCATTTCTTAATGCCACAGATATTCATATATTTTCGGTCCCCCAAGAAATGGGCGTTTTTATACCACTACTTTACTTCAATGTAGTCTTCTCCTCAACTGTCATAATTTTTAGTCTCTCATTTTAACAATTCCTTTTAAATACTCTTGCTTTTGTTCTAATTTCATTTTTATTTCTAAACATAAACTCCGATTACGCATTGGTACTAGTTGACTCTATGACGGCCATCTTAAGCATATATATATTTTTTTACACCTTACGAGCCTTCAAATTGACTTTAGTCCACTTATGAGCTGTAAAGTTGACTGCATAAAACCAAAAAATAACTTTACTGGAAAATTCTCACCTTAACTGTTCCGAGAGTTGGTCGGCTGTCATAAAGCGAAAATTGTATTGCGTACTCCGGCCGGTGCTTAGAAAAGTACGAGCGCTTTTAGGGCTTAGCAAATTGTTATCATTTTGTTGCATACTTGTAGGCTGTAAAACAAAAATCTCTTTCCACTTAAAGAGATATGCCAGCTTTTGGTACAATTAAACTCTAGGCTATTGTTTATTCTCTATCGCTCTCTCTCTCTCTCTCTCTCTCTCTCTCTCTCTCTCTCTCTCTCTCTCTCTCTCTCTCTGTTTGTTTGTTTTGTGGTTCTAATTTCCAACTTCATTTTTATATTTCTATAAATAAACATGAAAAATTATTAACGTTTCCATGTGTACGCTCGCTCATGTTGCTGAATGTTGTTGCCATTTTACAACCAACAACTTTTTCGTTGTGCTGCGTTGTATGCCACTATTATTATGTAGCAGCCATAAAAGCAAGGCAGCAGCAACAAAAACGAAATGAAATTACAGTCTCAACAGGAGGAATAAAACTGAGCAAGAAAAATCTTAACACTTCGTCCCTACTGCCTTCAGTCAGTCAGACCATTCGTCCGCCTGTCCGTCCATCACACACCCAAAAAATCACCATAAAAACTGTCGGATTGTAAATGTTGCTGCGTTACCATTGCTACGGCTCCTGTTGTTGCTACGTAATGCTGCTGCTGTTGCTACTGTTGAATAATGTCTTTTATTATTGTTGTTTTTTTTTCGGTGAGCTATTATTACTGTTGTTAGAATTGTACAATTTCGTGTGTGTGCGTGTGTTTGTAAATCTTTAATTAAAACCGCAATAACCGCAATCTAACATACGCTGGGAAAATGTTGCTACTGTTTCCGCTTATATCTTGTCTCTCTGCCTTTCTACGGCAACCACGTCACAGAGGTCTTAGGAAGCGGGCGACTGTGTGTGTGTGTGGCATTCGGGGTATGCTATGAAATCCTCTCGACGACAACCAACAATTTTCTATACTTTAATAAAATTGTCATATAAATGTAGACAACAACAGAACAAGAACAACAACAGCAACAACATACTTTAGTCAACAACATACATTGCACACAATCGTACACATAAAGAACAAACAAATAAAACAACTCGGAATATTCAAATAAACATTTATTACCACCATCAGTGACTGCATGCAGTCAGATTCCGACTAGACCAGACCAGCCCCAGCAGTTGGTGAACCCCGGCAAGGCAAAGCTAGCCGCCGCCATGCTGGAGGAAGTCGGTGGAGCAGAGTACTAGAGGAAAAACATCCCAAAAAGTGTTCCCTTGCTGTTTATGTAGTTTCTCTCTCCATGTGAGTGTGCGTCTGTATGTGTCTTTGCTCTACAAACAACAGCAGAAAAAATAAATCTAAGCATTTTGCCAAAAAGTATGCAACATAAAAATTGTTGCAATTAAAATTCAAATAGCTTTTGGTTGCCGCTTTTGTTTTGTCTGTGTAGCGAAGCGTATAAGTACTATTAATGTCTGTCTGTCTTTCTTTGACGGTGTGTTAGTGAGTCTGCTTACGAGTATATTGGAGGATGGTATAAAAAGAAGAGTAAAATTTTTGAAATTGACATCGGCCACCTGGCGAATAGAGCCTCCAAAAACACCGGGGTTTTCAACAACCGGATATGTTTATGATAATATAGATGGATAGGGCGGACGTACAGGCAGACCGACAAATAAATATTTTCTCGCGATGTTGGGCTTACCAATTGTGCGTCATCTCAATGGGACATGATGTCAAGCAGGATATACAATTCAGGGCAAGCGGTAGAGATATTAGTTTCCCCTTGGTGAGGGGTCAACCGCTCTGCTGATCTACTCAGATAAACAGCTTCCGGATTTAGCTGTAATAACTTCAGCCATAGTGCCATTTTACATAAAGGCACTTTGCGTTTGGCATAATCGAGGTCTATGGCACTGATACCAATTGGAAGATAGCTATGCGGACAAAGCTTTTAAATGGTGAGGAGTCAAGACCTTTCTAAGACCTCAGGTGATCTAGACAGTGATCCGTGTGTGTAACATGATTTACCTCCGTTAGCTTTTACCAAAGAGATTTTACACCAAGGCACGCTATCGCCGATACGATTTAAGTCAGAATTTACGAATATAATTTTTCTCTGATAAGTGATCGAACGCCGATGACCTATGGGTCTAATCACCCGGTTGCAATATAACTCCGCACCGCGTTAAAGCTCTAACCGCTATTCCAATTCTTAGAATTGTCTATCGCTTTTAGTGCGAAGAGGCACTTTGACCTATTAGGTAGAAAAACATTTATGGATGACCTTAAATACCCGTGTCGTCAGCCTGAAGTTTCCGCCCGGAACTGATATTCATGAACTACTGTCAGTTTGCGTTCCACAGAAAAGGGAAATTCTCACCCTTGCTCTAAATTTCTCCAATTATTTTTCTGGCTTTCAATGGCTTCACCTATTGTGAGGATGTCCATCTCTCCGAAAAATATATTTTAGTTGCCTACGGAAGTACTTCTTCCTAGTTCTGGAAGAGTTATTCTCCTGTATGAAGGTATTTCCGCTAAGTTTTTTTAATTGGTCTGTTGTGACTCAATGAGTGCTTTCTCCAGAACTTAATTCGTAATTCATGATAGACAAAAGAAAATCAAATTGAATTCTCGATAGGTCACCAAGTCGATGTACTACGTGCCAGATTTTTGAGCCTACACTGGTACAAGTTCTTCTTAGTCGTCGTCCGAAACTGGTAGTCATGAACTACTGCAGTTTTTGTTCCACAAAAATGTTAAATACTAACCCTTTTACTAAATTTTTCCAATTTTTTTGTGGCTTTTTTAGGCCACATGAGCCAAAAGTCCAACAACTATCGTATTAGCTTTTTAAGTGTACGTTTTACCCAGGTGCCTTTAGTCCCTTAAAGGGAAACATTTTTTCTCCTAAGCCAATTTCTCCTATTTACAATCCCAAACAGGTTATGACCATAAGCCATTTTCGGATCCTAGGTTGATTCGTTAGACCGCTGTGATGATTTTAACAGACACACGGACGGACATGGCTGGATCGTCCTAGAATTTTTCGACCATCAATAATATACTTTGTTTCCTAAAGTAAAGGGTCTCCGATCAATATTTCGTGGAGTTGGAACAAAATGACAGATTAAGTATACCCTTCACTCTAAGCTCTTAGCATTAGCTCTTAGCATTAATATGTACCTCTCACTGACTACCGAATTATCATAGGCCCCTCATACTTGGCATATATATTCGTTTGGCTATAAATGTGAGTTAATGTTTCGTTGGTATTTTATGTCATTGTCGAAATATTAAAACACGTTATTTTTGCCTTGGTTTTATTTTTGTTTCATTCAACATATTTTTAAATTAATTCACATGTTTTGGTCTTTTTCTCATTTGGAGGCAAAACCTTCCCCTTGTCCCCTTAGCCACGCCAATAAATTTTTGTTGGTGCGGGGGGATGAAAGGAGGTAGATTTTTTTAGTGCAAATTAATTATTGTGTGTCTATTAAAGCGTAACATTTACAAGTGTGTGTAAATCTGTGAATGTATAGAGGGTGTATGAGTTTATTATGCAATACACTCACATACCCGCGTGTCTATGTAAGGGAGTTTGTGTCTAAGTGTGTTTGAGTCAGGAAGTATATTTACTTACATTTGGTCGCATATGTGAGACTAACTGCCTGCCTGCCTGCATGCGTGTGTGTATGCGTTCGTTTTAATGAATGACTTTTATGTGCTGGTGTTAGTGTTACGTTGGTTTTTGCGGTTTATCATCATGTGCGGCTATAAAGTCGTCAAAATTAATTGTTTAGCATTTGCTTTATAGCAGATGACTGGAACGGGTTGGCCGGAGAGTGCGGTCGTGGGAGTTTAACTAAAGAGAGAACATAAAATATTTAGTCCTACTAACTCATACAAATTTAAGTTCGCTTAGGGCTCTGGATGATGTACTGCAAATGGGGCCATGTCCCGAAAGAGCGAGTATATTTTTAGTTAATTTCAGCCATTAACTCGGTGAACTTTGAAAAAAAAGAGGCAATTTTCCAAAAACATTCTTTCGAAACTGTAGAAAGAATTTACGTCTAAATGTGGCTAAAAGTATCCTGATTTCTCCTTTAAAGTTTCAATATCGTAACATAATATTCATTGATATTATTCTAGACATGATGTTGAAACTTAAAAGAAAAAGCACAGGATATTATAAGCTAACTCCTACCAGAGTCTCTTGGAATAGGGCCTTACAAAAGTAGAAAGACTAGGTATATCGCTCAATTTAGAACTGTCATTGCTAATTTGGCAATTATGAGTTAAACTTTATAATCCGATTTTTTATCTAAGTTGGGCGCCACTTTTTTTAAATATCGTTTTTGACCTTCTTGGTGTATTTCTAACGACTACTACTATGTGATACAATTACACAAGTAGTCATGGATTCAAATCAGGGTAAAACATTAAAATATTTTCAGAGGCGTCTTTCTACATCGTAAATGCCGGTGATTTACTATAAAGATATTAATCTCCTAGCCAGGTAAAAAATTCTGTATAAAATGCGTATGCTATTCATAGTCGGCATTAAACAGTAGGTCGTGGTGAGACGGAAATTCCTTCTAAAGTCTCCTAGAATTAGAGGTTACAAAAGTAAAAAAAGTATATGCAATTCGCTCTTCCATCCGAAATAGTGTAGCACACAGTTCAGAAGTTGTCGTTACTAATTTGGCGATTATGAGTTTAACTTTTAAATGGTATTTTTATGCTGCGTTGGGCGTCACTTTATTTTAAAAATCATAGTGGACCTCAGTTATGTACTTGTAGCGACTATCATTCAATTAAACTCAGGTTTTAATCAGGTTAAAATCATCGAATAATTTTCAGTTGGGGGTTTCTACATCTTAAACGCCGGTGATTTACAATTAAGATATTATTCTACTAGCTATGAAAAAATTTCTTTATAAAATGATTTTGCTCTTCAGAGCCTGCATTAAATAGTAGGTCCCGGTTAGTAAGTAAAAAAATATATCATACACTGGTTTGCAAGAAGTTCCCCGCTTGCTCCCCAATGGAGTATTAAGGGAATTAAGTAAGTAACATTTTTAGTTTGATTTTTTGATGGAAGTTTGTATGTACCGCGTTGGGCGTTATTTTTTACAAACTGGACTGCCAAGTGCGTTTTCTGCGATCTGGTTTCCCCATCTCATCTATACTCGTACAAGAAAGTAAGAATAAAATAAGTGATTTTTTTCTGCCACACTGTGTATTTTTTTTTTGGAATTCAGAAACAATATTTTAATGATTTGTAGAATTCTGAGTTAAATTTTTAGATAGGAGTCTGTAGGTACCACGTAGTGCCACCTAACTGCCAAATGAAAAAAATATTAAATTTTCAAACTCTGCAATAACTAAGACCTGCAGTAGACATCAAGATATTTAAGGTTATGATTACACCACCACCTTCAAAGCAGCATTCTTAGATCGGGTGATTTTTAAGCTTTATTTGAATCGGTCGCTTTGTGGGAGACTATTTTAGGTAATCAATAAAAAAATAAGTCAATTAGAGAGCAATAATTTCTAGGTTACAATAGTTTGGAAGTATACTTTTTAAAAAACAACTTTTTTGCATACTTTTCGTTAAAATATGGTTTAGGGTCATTAACATGATCAATCTACCCTAATGCTGAATACTTGGTCCTACCTGGGAGCCATAATAATAAAAATAATATTAAATATTATAATGTCTCTGACATAAGTTTTATTGATCACACTTACCACCTGTCAAGAATTAAATTTCATCCTCACAATCAATTTTAATCGCCATGTTCAAATCCGTAATTTGAAGAATTTTCTTTTTGATGTTAAAATTTGAGGTTAATCCTTTTCCAAAGTCTCCTTTGAGAATCGTATAGGTTGAAATAAAATGCAGGTTGAAATATATTACTTCTTTTCACTAAAGATGTAGCTAGCTGGCTAAATAGACGAAATTCGTTAGTTTTTATCGTCTTCCCTATTTTACGACACAATTACGAGTTTATCAATGTTTGACGTTCGGCGCCATTTCATTAAAAGATAATTTGAATATAAAAAATCTTTGATAGGCATCAGCTTTTATAAGCAACATTCACAAAGTCCAAACTTAGCGCCATTTTCATATGACGATGGAGTTGGACGAATCTAGTTTTTTCTTAATCAATCCATTTTCAACAATCCAGTGTATCAAGTAATTTTTTTATTTTTGGTCGCTCAAACTATCCATTCTTAGTTACGGAGACTGACTGCCGTTTTCATTTTTCACAACCTGTCATTTATAGGCAATCAGCAATGTTCCATTAAGTTTTTAGGTAATTTTTGTTTAAAACAAAATATGTTGCCTGCTTTTAGGCTTTATAGACGTCACGTTAACTTTACAGTTTTTGGTAATTTCTGCTTAAAAAAATATGTTTCCTACTTTAAGGCTAAATAAACTGCAAGTAAAATTAACTATACAAAAAGTCTTCAGTTTAAAAGAAATTCTCAATTGTTTCCAGAATAATATATTGCCTACTATTAAGCTTATCAAAGGGCATACAAACGTTCCAGTGTTTTTTAAATAGTTTATATTTAATAATACTAAGCTGCCTATTTTTAGGAACAATAAACGTTATCTTTAGTGTTTTTAGTTTTTAAAAAATCAACTGCCTACTTTTGGGCTTAAAATATAAATGGAAAAATGATGTTAGGTATATAACATGCCAAGTAATTTTTTTAAATGTTTTTGTGGATATTAAACCTGGAGAAGTGTGTTGGGGTTTTTTTTGTTGATATATTTATTTTTTTCAGTAAATCTTCAAGTTTCTTTGGTTTAGTAAGCTTTAACTTCTCTTTGGATTCTTTGGTTTGCAATACGAATGGCTGAATGTGCAGCTTAATAATATTCTTGTTTAATTTATGTTAATGCTAATAATTCTTATACCTCAAGAGCTAAGTTATATTACAGAACCTATTTGGTTTACTTTACAATTGTGGTAGGTGATTTTCCTTTGGTATTGCATACTTTTAGGCTGCATTTGTTTTACCACATATTGCATATCTGCCGACTTAAGAGATTTGCAAAGCAGCCTGCAATTATCGTATCTTTAGAATTCTAATGAAACCATTAAATTCTCGTTTTAATTCAGTTTGTATGCGTTTCAGCTGCTACTGCTGCATCATCACCTACGGTTGAGTATCATTAAACTTTTGGAAAACTTAAACTAATTTGGCAAATGAATACTTGATGTGTGTGTGGGTGGGTATTCATTAAAATTCAAGCAAAAGCCAAGCATAGAAAGTATGCAGAAGGAAAAAGAAACAGAACTACTGATTCAACAGAATAATTTGTTTTACAGCAAATATATGCTGCATACTTTTAGGATTCCATGTTAGCTATGGCTTTGTTTTTTATTATTGTATGAGTGAAAGATTTTTTCCTATTCAAGAGATCTCTGACCATATTCTTTCGGAATTTTCATACCTTTAGAATTCACCATCTCTGGCTATGCGGTATAAGGAAAGGAGGTGGAGGGTGGGGCCGGGGCCTAGGATGGGTCGCCAGTAATTTACATACAGAGTCATTAGCATATGAGGGCAAACACACACTTAAGTATATAAAGGTATGGAGCGTTTTTTTTTTCTTTTCAATTGACTTTTTGTTGTTTCTGTGTTTCTGGTTTTAATTTGATTTCATACATAATGGACTTGGCTGATGGAACATCAGCTAACCTGTGTACATCACCACCTCGGCAGAGTTCTCTTGATTTACATCTCTTCACTTGTACTAGTCGAAGGGATGATAGGGGTGGGAAGGTGTGGTCGAAGGGATGGCAAAGCGTTGCTGTGTGTCCTGGGTCCTATTGTCGACGATTGTGTTGTAGTTGTTATGGTACATTTCATAAACATGTTGAACAACATATGAACTTTATTATTTCATTATATGTTAAATATGTTTGTACAATTGTATGTTTGCATGGACACACACATACACTCTAACGTGTGTGTGGTTTGAATTTCCAAGTTTCCAATTTAACGCTAGAATAATTTTGTGTGTTCTGGCAAAGTGATGATGTCGATGCTGATGATCATGATTGTTACGGCTGCCAATGACGTTGTTGGTCTGTGCTTAGGTTGATGTTGCTGTTTGGTCTCGGTCTTGGTCAACGCCGTTTCATACCATCCCTTCCGTCCGCATTCTAACTGGTCCTGGTTACTTTTCTTTCACATTCCCTGTTTTAATGCTTTTTCTATATGGAAATTTTACTTCATCGCTTTCCTTGCCTGCTTTGCTGGCTGGGGTGTATTTGAGTGGAAATTATGGTTTTAAAGGTAAAGTAAAATTCGATGTTAATAATATTTGTGGTCGTTTGCCCTTCGACCCCACCATTGCTCTACACTCACCGGGAAAGGTAAGGTCTAAGGACTGGCTGTTATGGTTAAATCATGGCTAAGAGAGCTGGAGATTATAATTATTTTTTGTATAAGGGTGTTTGTTTAGTTTTGGTTTTGTGGCCACAATGGGGGCAAAAGCTCAAGGAAAATATGGTTTTAATTTTCTGCATAAATTGCCATTGTTATTGTAATGAGCGCAAAGTTTATTAATTACAATAATTTTGTGGATTTTTTTCCAGTTTTTTTCTTTTTTTTTGTGTGGCATTAATGTGACCGGAGATATTAAAAGCAGAAAATTGAGAAATTGTAGGGCAATCATTAATTGGTTACGGGCGACATGCTATGGCTATTTAACTAGAACACGAAAATGGTCCTCGATTTGTATAGAAACTGAAAGGATGGCACATATATTGTTTTTTTGAAGAAAAATCCCTTAAAGTATGCTTTTATAATAGCATTTAATTTCAATAAAACTGGATAATCAAAAATGTAAAAAAAAAGGAATTTCTAAAATATTTAAATAAAGGAGAACTCTGCGAGTTGTCTTTTTAAAACTAATTTTAATTTCCCCTTAACCATATAATTATCAATGGTTAAGGGGAAATCATACGGTAAAGTATGGCGAAAAGGGAACTTATTT
Source organism: Hydrotaea diabolus (assembly GCA_963513945.1). Lineage (NCBI taxonomy): Eukaryota > Metazoa > Arthropoda > Insecta > Diptera > Muscidae > Hydrotaea > Hydrotaea diabolus. The sequence continues at coordinate 36,246,868 of OY740717.1, forward strand.
TGTCCATACAAATTAACTGAGGCCTGATAGGACCCTGTCCTTTAAGCGACTTTCTATACTCACACCAGTCATTTTTTTCGAAGGAATCATGTACCCTCCCAAAAAATAGTTGTAATTTATAACAATTATATCGATTATTCGTAAATCTAATTTACTAAATTAACTCTGTGAACAGGAAATAACGTTAATATTTGATCTATGTTATTATTAATTTTCTTTATCTCTTGTAAAACACTAACTTTATAAATTTTTCGATATTAAATATTTATTAGATTTTAAGGCTCGGGGTGGCCTTTAGTAGACAGGAAAGTAACCTTGCTCTGAAGTAACAAGAGTGCGGTTACAGAGATTGTAAGTGTCCTGATTAGAGTGTCCAAAACCGACATTCCGGTTTATATGACAAAACCCAGCATGTCGATTTACCCGGTTTTTGGCTGTCTGGTTTGTTGTTGAATGTAAAGTCAAAAAAGTCATTATTTTGCGTGTGGAATGCGTAACTAGTTTTTGAGCTAGACCCACCTTTAAGAGTACTGATAGACTCAGAATCAACGCACACAAAGAAAAAAATTGTTGCAAATCAGTTGCAACTACTATGATTCGGTTGTAAAAGTTTATAATCGTTATGGATATTCGGTTCGTAATACCACAAAATGATAAATTTGACCATACCAATGAAACCCGTCATAAGATTTTGGTTGCCACAACTAGTGGTTGTGACATGCAATATGTAATATGTGCTAAAACAAATGCAGCCTAAAAGTATGCCTCTTTTAGCTTAAATAAATTTTCGAGAAAACTGCACTTAAAATATATTTCGAATAAATCAATAAAAAAAATGCTTGAAATAAAACGAATCTCTGTTTCAAAACTACACTGCTTGCTTTTTTCTTACCTAAAGGTCATTAACCCTAAAAGTGTGGTTTATTACCTTTTTGTATATGTTGCTTTGTCCCTTGTCACATATTTACATTTTATTGTTACCAATACCCAGATTAAGTAAAACAGCCGTAAAATATTCTTTACAATGAATTATATATTTACATCCCAAAGGTATGCCTGACATTTTAAATTGTGTTTAAGTGCCAGTGACTCTTGGTCATAACAATTTCAATAAAATCATACTGCTGTGTTTGGCTATGCGTATCAAAGGACATAAATAAATGCTGTGAGTTAGCTGAGGCAAGCTTAAAATCCTGTTCAAAGACAAATATCAAATGTCATGTAAAAAGTTGTCTGCAAAAGTCTGAGCAGGTGGGAGTTGAATTTAAATAGTAGACGCTGGTCAGTGAGTATGAGAATTATGTCGTACTCGCTAATTTAAGAAAATGTCCCCTTTAAATCTTAATTGGAATATTGAGAGAAATATTAGATTAACATAAATGGACAATATTAAAAATTTTTGACAGTAGAAATGTACACTGAACAGGTTTCACAAAAGAGGTGGTCCTATTAGCCTCCGGTGTATAGTGTCTACAGTCGATAATTAATTACACAAATAAATAAAATACTCGTACTACCCTCTTAATTTTTGTATGCCTATTTTTGCACCTATTTTGTCGAGCACAAAATTGATTGAGATTGACATACAACCTGGTGGATAACACAGTCATGCATGCCATTGTTAGTTTTTCGCCCCCATTAATTGAGTCTGCCCCATCTACTGTCATTTGGAGGAATGGAGAAAAATTCACACCGTCCTGCTCTACGAGATTAGCCACTCCTATAGCAAACTGCATAGCAATACCTCTTCCACTTCGAGTAGAACTTTAACTTAATGGTCCAGTCACGACCTCAGTTTAAACGTTTATTCGCTTAGAATAATATTTTTTCCTTCACGTTGGGCGCCATTTTAAGAAGATTGGCAATTTGACTTCACGTTAGGCGCTATTTTAAGAAGTTTTTACTTTATTCCTTAGTGGCATGTTAACTGAAGTGACTGAGTTAGCCGTTTTATTTCAAACTTCCAAGTTTTTTTAAAGAAAAATTTCTCCGAAACGTGGGCGCCATTTTTTGAGACCCTCGACCAAAGAATGGGATGTATTCTCAATTTGTCCTTTCGTTTGCAGCAGGAAATATTGATCGCAGACCTTGTATGGAAATATCAAAAGGAGATCAAATTAATCGTTGTTACTAGACAGTCAACTCATGTACTTTCATCCGTGTGTCTGTTGAAAGTACGATGGCCTACAAACGCATTGAGCTAGGATCCTACAATTTTGCACTATTGAGAGTTTCCCTTTAAGGGAATAAGGTTTTCATTTTAAGGACTAATGTTTGCCATATTCGGATAAAAGTATTTGTTCTGGCGGGTATGTATGAGGGAACAAAATTCCTTAGCGTTAGGCGCCATTTTGAGTTTTGCCTCGATTCTTCCGTATTGGATGTTAACTAAAGTGACTTCAAAGGCCATTTTATTGCAAACTTCCAAGATTTTAGACGAAAAATTACACGTTGCGTTCCATTTTTCGTTCTTAGACAATCTGGCCATGTCCTTCCATTCGTCTGCTGCAAGAACGATGTCGGATCGTTAAATTTTGGATCATTAAGGAATATAGGCATAGGCAAAAGCGGCTTGGATAGAAAAAGGTTTCTTTTTAAGGAACTCGGTGCTTGTGGCTAGACTAACCGACTTTTAAACTTTGTTCTATTTCATTTTTATTCATTACATTTCATATTTAAAAATTGTTTTTTTCATGATTTTAAACGTAAACCAGTATTCCATGTTTGGGATCAAAAAAGGCCCAAATAGTCCCAGAAGATAAAAAGATTTCCTTTGAGTCACTAAAGTTGTCCTTCTTTAGACTAAAGCTCACAATTCAGGGACTGTGGTGACTAAAAAAGATTCAATCTGGCCGAGCTTAAGAGTGTGTTTACTTGTTTTAGTATCAAATTGTGGGTTCATAAAAGATTTTTAATTTGAATTTTGTTCTTTTTGCTTCGAACAAATGCTTCGAACTAATGTAGCAAATTTCCTTGAATAGTCCATCTTCCATCATCATTTTCCAGTCTCAAAATGTAAATGTCAAAGTTCGTGCATACTTTTTGGCGTTGACTGCCTGTGAAAAACAAATCATACCACCAGATTAATTTGCAAAACTTTGCATACAATCAAAATTTAACAAGAATGCGTAAATTGAATACAATTCCAACTACAAGCCACCAAGTGTCTGTCCGTCTAAGGCACTCTCACCATCTCCCCGCATCTCTCCACCGATGGTCTTTTTAAAATAAACATTTTCAAAATACCTTAGTGAAAGCAAATTTCAGTTATTCCCTCTTTGTCCGCACCCAAATCCAATAAAACTTTATAAATCTCGCAACAACCAAAAGGCGATAAAGGAGAAAAGCAGACAAAACGTAACGAAACAAGCCAACGAATTGTATAACCTTCTAAAACTATGCAAATGTTATTAGCTTCAAAAAGTCTAGGAATGTTTATTTAGTTTGCCTGTTTGGTAGGTTCAAAGTTTTTTCAGATTTTTTTTTTAAAATTTTGTTTTCCAGCTCTCTCCCATTTAGGAAAATTGCACAAAAAAAGAAAAAAAAAACAAAAAAAACATTCACACAAACATACTGCCAAACACATTTCGGAAAACTTGTCTACAACAATGTTGAAAAGTAGTTAACAGCACGCAAATGTTGCTAGGGAAAGCTGGGACCGAACATTAGCCCCTTCCTTGGGCTGCCTTTCGGCAAGTAAACAGAATAATAACGATAAGCTCTCCCTGAAAAGTATGCTACACAATAATAAAAGTGGATAATGTGAATGTGTATTACATACTTAGATGATTATTGCATAGCTGGTTGGTTTGCCCTTCATTTGGTTTGTTGCGTCTTTCACTTAGATATAAAGATAATTTTCTTGCCGCGCGAGGTGGCAGAGAGGTAGTTTGTAAATTCCCTATGAGTTTATAAATTTTTCTGTGTATTCTGTTGAGGAGTGCCTTCTTTTGTGGGCTCAGCTTGGCGCAAGGGAAATGAAGATAAATTAAAATAAAGTAGGAAGTTAGGCTGGCTGCTAAAGTGAAAATTAATGGCATTTGACATGTTTGTGGTAGAGGAAGTCAACATGTCACTTGGAACGTAGACTGGGAAATATTTTTTTAAAAACCACAGCATATTTTGTAGCGTTCGACCACGGATTTGTAAGATTTTTAAGTGCTTTGTGTATTTTGCACTGTCGTGCTCATGTTTTAGAATTAGTGAAGAAAATTCCCCATCTGGTTCCTAAAACCACGTTTAGTTAGAGTGACCAGTGAAGAACGATAGGCAATGAAATTTGAAACAAACAACATTGAAGTGAGCTATTAAGTTGATACTGGCTTTATATAGATGCCTCAGAATCGTTTAGGGTTTCCTTCGTTTTTGAAAATGGACATGGTGTTTTGTGATAATTTCCATTAGTTCCATATAACTCGTAAAATGTATGACTCAGAAGGCATACATTATCTGTCTAGTCGAATTCATTTTGTGTGAAATCAACATGTTATACGTTTAGACTTTTCCCAAGACAAAACAGCTTATTAGGAGCGCCTTAACATGCAATAGCGCTGTCGTTAATCTATCTAGTGGTTTCTCAAAATCAATTAATGTTAGCTAGATCACATTCACCCTTAAGCTGACTACGTGTTCTATACCGGGCAGGTGTGGAGTCCAGCTGTTCCTTTCCAAGTCCCGGGGATATGACGTCTCATGTTTATTCCTCTAATTCTTCCCCTCAGTTGTGTCGCCTTTCTTTGACTCGTTTACATTCACACTTTCGTCGTTTTCATTGAGGAGTGTTTCTCTTTGCCAAAATTGCCAGATCTGTTAGTACTAGTCTGGCACTACAGGGTGATTCTGAATAAGCTAGTGAAATTTGGCCAGTTGTGAATGAATCACCCTGTATAAGTGGTTAAGTCGTTGGATTTTTTCCGTTTGAGAGATATAACTTACTGAAAATATTTCTCTAACGTTTGAGTAAGTCATAACTACACAGAGCTTGATCCGAAAGGCTGGGCGAGGCCAGCGTGGTCTCATGGAATTCATGTCAAATCCATTTTAGATGTTTAACACTAGTGACTTCTTTACTGTTCACTAATGTCATTGCTGCACGGTGCACGGTTTTGGCTGTAATAACTTTCGGCGTCTGCCTGGGCTTCCTTGGCAATGACCTTCTTTTAGCTTCGCGATTTAAGCGTATCCGGTATCGATATCGTACCTTCTCTTCTCTTACTGCTTGAGTACCAAGGACACTCTTCCAGGTATCGCTTGGATACCTTTTTGTTCTTACTTTTTTCATGACTCAGTTGAAACTGCTGCAATATTGTGGCAAAACCTTACCTCAATATTCTGGTAAAAACCTAACCTTACGCTCCTCCAAAGTTGTTGCCGTATTAGCATATACTAAGACATTGATATAGTCCTAAAGAAAGTAAATAGAGACGTTGTTTGACGGTCAGGAGCCTTATTGGTGACTACAATAATAGTGGTTAACGTGGGAGTGCCGAAGATGATCTTCGAATTGTAAAGCAAAGAGTGTCTTCTCAAGAGATCTTGCCAGTGAGCCATAGGAAAGGGTCTAAAATGATATCTAGCCGACAGAGAGTTCGTGTTAACTAAGGTGTTCACCGTGATCCCTAGTCGACAAAGTGTCTGCCTTGATCTCTAGGCGATATAGTGCCCACTTAAGCTAGTGAGTCTCTCTTGATCTCTAGCCGATATTGAGCTCGCGTTAAATAAAGTGTCCACCCTGATCCCTAGCCCATATTGTGCTCGCGCTAAAAAAAAGTTCCCATCCTGTATTATAGACGACACAGTGCTCGCGTAAAATAAAGTGTCTGCCTTGACCTCTAGCCAATGTTGTGCTCGCGAGTACTAGAGTATCAGCTTCGATCGCTAGTCACAACCGTCTCCGAGTTAACTAGAGTATCACTCTGATCTCTAGTCGTCGACAACGATATACTCCGTAAGTGAAGGCACCGTGTTAAGAAGAGTGTCTACAGGTGTCTAGTCTTCTCTAGTCGTCGACAACGATATACTCCGTAAGTGAAGGCACGTGTTAAGAAGAGTGTCTACAGGTGTCTAGTCTCTACTAAACTTTGTGTTACATAAAGGGTAGTACCTACGAATATCCCTCGTATCCCACGTTATAACCGCGTGTCGATTCTCCACCTACTTGAGCCCATTCGTTAGAGTTTCGTCCCGATCTCGTAAACGAGCTGGGTTTATGGTTGCAACACAAAAATAATATTGTTTTACCACAGCCATATGCCCAACAATAGTTTGATGTTATTCGAATATTTTCACCCAAGCCTACTATCTTGTTGAAACCACAGCATGTATAAAAGCTCTAACTCCAGGTTTTCGGTTCTCCGACAACGATATTAAACCCTTAAAAAAATCTGATCTTACCAATTTTTGGAGCCTAAATTTTTTTTGTAGTTTCGTTACGTCACAAATCTGTACAACGGCCAAAAATTAAATCCATAAAGAAATTTCTCTAATATATCTAGCCCCTAAAGATATGTTGCGATTTATATATCAAATTGTATTTTTAAAATTTTAAAAAATGTTTTAAACGGTTCTAAACTTCGCATATATAAATATTAATTTAGAAGCAAACTGTGATTTGCTTGAATTTAAACCAAAAAGGTTTTAAAAAACAGTATGTTACTGCTGCGCCACAGTGGAGGCTTCACACTACTACATACACACAGTAAAGGCCTACGGCCAGGCTAGAAAGAAATTATAATGGAAAGGACTGATGAAAAAAAAACGATTAAATTAATGACTAATGATTAATAATATAGAAAGCAAAAATCAAAAAGTCTCTGTCGATTAATGGAAAAGACTATACAAAAAAAATCTCCAAATACGTGAACGAGTCTTTTAAATTAATCAAAATACGGCTGGGCGTCATTATGTTCAACGAACTGTAGGCATATTTAGAAGGATACCGAAATTGATAATATTTATTAATGATTAAGAGATAAGAAAGCCATAATCGAAATAAAGGGGACAGCGAACGAAAGTTAACAACCAGCTAAACCAGAAAACAAAAACAACCTACGAGGAAAAAAAAACAAAATTAATTAGTATATTAATAAAAAGTAATTAAGTAAATTAATCCGGGTAAGAACTGAACAGGTTCGAACAAAGAAAAGAAAAATAATATTGAATAATGTTGCATAGTTTAAGGTGTCATGGAGACATAAACAAACCAAACCAGTTCTGGGCGAAACTTTATTGACTGAATTCATTTACAAAGACATTTCACGAAAATAGTAAATGTATGGCATACCTTCAGGGGTCATAAGGTGTAGTTTACTTTTTTGGCGTTTAGCATATATGATGGGAGTCTAGTTAATGGACTCGCTTTGGTGGAAATTTAAGCGACTGAGTAATAGAAGAATAACTGATGAAAATAAACAGCCTTTATATAAATTTGTCTATTAATAATTTAAAGTATACATTGAGGGGTATGGTAAAATTTTAATTTAGTACTGTGGAGTGTCATTATTTAGGGATTTTCTCGTATATTTAGTAAAACTGTATAAATATTTATATATCGACTTCATTTAACCACAAAATAAGATGCATACTTTAGGGCTTTAAAGTGTAAAGCATATTTTTAGCAGTTCCCTGTCCTTTACGTATATTGACAGCTTTCCTGGTGCATGCATTGTCATTCCGATTTACTAGCTTTGTCATTTCGTTTAAAACAACTCAAAATATTGATCGGAGACCCTATAAAGTATTTAACTGATCTTTATGTAATTATAAAGTCCATCGGTCCGTGTGTTCGTTAAAAGCACGATACTGGTCAGACGAACTAAGCTAGGACCCTCAGATTTTGCATGGTGGTGGCTAATGGTCATAAGCTGTGTGGAATTAATAATGAGCTTAATCGGCATAGCGGGAAGAGGTAACCTTTTGAAAGACTAACGATTTAAATGCATAGTTTAGGGCTTTAAAAAATAAAGCATATTTTTTGGCATTTCTCTGCCCTCCACCTTAGGATCTATTTTTATACCCTCCATTAGTGAATACACTGAGTAGCATTAGCTCAAAATATTGGTTGGATACCCTATAAAGTATTTTTTTCTGAATTTAAATTCTAACGTCCGTAGGTCCGTTGAAAGCACGATAATGGTCATATAGAATGAGCTAGGACCCTGAAATTTGACATCATAGTGTCTTATGGCCATAGGCTGTGTGGAATTAGGTTAGGAAAACGGGCTAAATCGGCAAAGAGGGAAAAAGTCTCCCTATAACAGACTACGAATGCCTGGAGAAAAAAGTATTCTTTTTTTAAGGATTAACTTAACTGCGGCAAAGTATATACGATTTGTTCTGGCTAAACTTAACAATATCTTTACTTATTTATTTTCACATTCAAATATTCAACTCATATCTACCTGCTTGAGGCAATCGGAAAAGCGAGACAACCTGTACTACCGTTGTTAAAAATTGCCTCCTTCAACTTTGAAGACATTGTCACCCATAATTCCACTGCATACGGCTAACACTGCAGTATTTCTTGAAAACATTGCCTACTTTTCGGCTGGGTAGCACATACACGACAGCGGTAATATTTCAACATTTCACACTGATACTTTAAAAGCACATCTCCATGAACATGAACTACATTTCCGCAGGGTAAGAGATTACCTAATGGCACATTAACTTTTTAACATCACTTAATTTAGACTGAAACCTGCTATATCCTGTTTCCGCACACTTGTGCTCGTATAGGTGAAGGCAAACATGGCTCGACGTCAAACGCGTTGTTCTCTCTCTCTCTCCATCTCTCTCTTAGTCTCGCTATTGCTCTCTGTCACTATCTGTTTGACACCTTAACGCATAATAGTTTACACAAGGATTTTTGACACTTGTGCATAGTTTATGGCAAATACATGTCAATTGCATTATTTTATGCGCTCCCCACAGACATCGGAAATGAGAGGGGAGGGGATTTAAAAGGGAGATAAACACGCATCCGTAGACACTGTAAGAAAAAGCGTTACATCAAATAAGTATAAATGTTTGTTGAATTAAGGCAAACTAACGATTAAAAAATGATGTAATGTTCTGAGGGAATTATTTTGATGTTAGACGAAAAAGTATGACCAAATAAAAATCTTGCCTGTTTAACCAAAAAAACGGTATATTTCTTTCAGTGTAGTTGCCTCCTGGCGTCACATTTATTGCACACAATTTCATAATACAGCCGATTACGTTACGTTTTTCATACACTTTTTTTTGTTTGCCACGTTATAAAATAAACATTAAGCAGCCCTCCAAATAGGATATAAGGATTCCTGTCAGGTTATGCACATGTGTGTGTGTGTGTGGATGTGTTTGAGTGTGTGCGACAGAGCGTATGTGTTGTAAACACAGGATTCCGTGGAGTGTAAAATGTCGAACCGGATGACGTTGATGCTGTTAACGAGATTTCAAGTATTTGAGTAATTTAATCAATGTATTACACATGGAACGTTGCTTATAATATTCGCAGTGGCGCGATAATTTTTTGTTTTTTTCCCTAACAGTATGCAACAACTTTGCTGCAATGGCACGCAACCGAAGGTATGCAATATTTTGACAACAGCTACACGCGCATGAATATTTAAATAGTAAGGGGGTGCAACTAATGTCAACGATTTCTGGGCGAAGCGGAAAAAAAAAATTAAGGAAAAAAATATACCAGGAGAGGTTGTTTTAGAAATATTGAATCTCTACGGTAAAACCATTTCCTCAGGCAACAATAAATCTTTTTAATGAGTATATTTTCGCGACATGTCAACATTTTATATACGAAATGTTAATTAAATGACAATCAATATTTCAAAACAATGATACAACGGTCGGCGGCCCTGTAAGTGCTTATTTAGCTAGTGGAACTTAAAAATCACGCCAAGAAACTGGGATTAGGAAGCACCAGGAGTATATCTTGTCAGTGGCTATCCAGTAATGCGTGGAGAAAATAAAGAGAATGAGACGCTTGGGCTCATAAGGACTTAATAAGTAAACATCTGAACTTAAGCAGTAAACATTACCAAGCCTATCAAGTTTCCCAAAAATAGCGCCCAACATAAATCTAAACTAACTTTAACTTAAACACCACTAAACTAAGGAAAGTAAACTATTTCCCTGTGTCGATTGTAGTTTATATATAGGTTGATCCATCTAGAGGTATTTTTCAGAACAAAAAAATAATATAAAAATTCAAATCAAGTGTGGAAAATTTATTGGTAATTTGAAAGGACATTTTATGGCATTTATTTTTTTTAATATAATTTCCTTCAAATGTTGGCAACTGTATTATGGAAATGAGCGTTCGGTGAGAAACGGAAAGATTCGCTGTTTTCGACCAAAATTTTGTTCGGTGATCTGGCCCATTTCTGGCTCAACGGCAACATCAATAAACAAAATTGCCGCATTTGGGCTGAAGAGCAACAAGAAGAGGTTCAAGAGGTGTCTTTATACCCAGCGAAAACCACGGCTTGGTGCGGTTTAAAAGCTGGTGTAATCACCGCTATTGTGCTCTATTGTGCTTTTAACAGAAACACGGATAAAAACCAATGAAAATTAAGTTGGAGACCGTTGCTGCATCCGACGTTGGGCACCGTTTTTGGAATATCTAATTACAAGTTAATACATCTTTAAAGCGTAAGCAAATTCAATGACCAGACCGATGTTGGGCGTCATATTTATAAAATCTTATTACACGTAAATTCATGCTTCAAAGGGTAAGTAACGGTGTAAAATTTATCGGTGTAGTTCTGCACCTAAGAGATGGAGCGACGGATGGGCAGACAAGCGCAACTAATTTAGTTAGCGTTCGTTGCTATGCCATATGTTGGGCGCTATTTTTGTTATATCCTATAACACGTTTATTGATTCTTCATAAGTAAGTCCCATTAAGACCGACCTAACTTCATTGTTGCAGGAAATATAATAATTAATATTATTCTGGACCAGAAGCGAACTTTAAAGCCTTATATATTGGGAAAGAAGGAAAGTGATCACAAGTGTTTCCAATAGTGTAATATATACTATACCGCTGCAACTAAATGGTCATTGAAATGTCAAACTCCTCGCACCCGGGTGTATTTCGATTCAGGACCGAGTCCTAGTACTTGGTATAAGCAAAGATACCTTTATGCGTTAGTAAGTGAAGTGAGGAAAAAACTGTTCAAATCTGACAGTCACTCACAAATTCCTTAGCGAAATTGCTCAGCTCAAGAAGCTTACTAATAAGCAAGGCTTATATTGCCATATAAACTACCTAGTTTTGCTCCTTGATACCTACAAACTTCTTTTACAAGAGAGATATCCTAAAATAAACCTATCTATTGGTGGACTTAAGTCAAAGATTATATTCAATTTGAACAGATGTGCGGTCTACGGAACAATGGCATAATCCATCCCATCTGTAATATATTTTTTAGAGAGAGGGACTAGGAGTTAATATATGGGGAAGCTGCCGCTATGCGTGCATCATTCGAAAGTAGCACTTAGTAAGGGCAGGGACTGTGCCTCATTCTGAGGCTGCATTTAATCAGGCGGATGTGCGGGACAGGGATGTGCGGGACAGGGAACTGTTGAGGCTCCTAAATACCGTAGGGGTTTTAGGGGACTTCAATTCCTAGGCGTATCCCATGTTACCTGTTAATTTCATTTGTAAGAGTATGGGCCAAGGAGAGAAACTATATAAGAATCTACGGATATGCGGGCTTTACGCTCAGGCTGCAATTATTTTGGTCAGATATGGCTCCGATTGAAAAAGAAACATTCTCCCGTCAGCCCCCAATATTTCATTGACAGTGTTCGCTATGACAGAACACTGTCTGGAAGGAAGTAAGCTTCGGACTGTGGCGAAATTCCTATAGAAACTTTGGATTTGAAAGAGGAGGATCACAGAACAGGGCACTGTCCGGTACGCCGAAAACCTTTGACTTTGGAAAATTCCCAGCAGAAACTTTGGATTTGAAAGAGCAGTAGTATTACGAGTCAAGACAAAAAACATTTGCTGCACATTTCCTGGCGAACGGAAGGTAATATTACTTACTTATCAAAGTTGGCTTTACGGCCCCTTGGTGGTTCGGGTCTACTCCATAACTAATCTATTAGAACATCGGATTTAGGAGTGCTGCTTAGTTTCCAATACGACAAATTATCGGGTCATCCTCCACTTGGTTGCTCCACCGGAGTATTGGTTATCCTTACCTGCGCTTTTCGTTATAGTTTTACCGTTTGTTTTGCAAAAGCGTTTTATCCATTCGATCTCCAAGGTCAACATAAAGTTCTTGATTATATAGGGAACTAGTTCGAAGGTTTCTATGACACTCAAAATGTTTCCACAGGTGCAACTGAATATAAGGTTTTTTGGAAGATGCTGGATTATAAAGTCCATGGGTACTCCAACCTATTCTTAACCATTCTAGACTGTGGCAAACCTCTTTTCAAAGTGCAAAAGTTTGGTACTCAAAATGTTTGAACAGTAGCCACTTGATATAAGGGTTGGTGTTGCTTCAGAATGGGTTATTAAGTCCATGGCAACCAACCCAATGTTAACCATTCTAGTCAGTGGGAAACATTTTTTCCAAGTCCTTGAGTTTGATAAAGAATTTTTTTTAAATCAAGTGGTTGGAAGCTGATTTTTTATGCATCAATCCATGATAAACGTTTATTAAAACTCTTTTTCATATTCACCCTATTAATATATTTACTAAACTCTTACAATGTATTTCAATGAATTGCCTTATTTCTTCAATGAACGATTCTATGAAAAGAAGTCTTAATATTTCACCAACAACAAGTAGCCTCTCATAGATAATCTTTAATTACAGCTCGTGCAGCACAGTTTATAAACTTTTTCTATCGCCATGTTTTGGGGGGGGTTAATTGAGAAAGCAATTGTCTAAGTTTTTATTGAGACGAAAAGCGAATCATGCACAAGTTAATGAGAAAGCAGAAAAGTTTTATTGATAAGAAAGGCATAAAAATCTACGAACGCCTACGTTAAGAGGAGCTTAACATTGCATACTTCTAGGCTGAAAATCAAGCAACACATTTTCCACGAGCCGTTAAATTATCCACGAAATTTGCGATTAATTCTTGCCATTGAATAATCTTAATTAAAAATCTATTGATTCAATATTTGTTCGCTTTTTTTGTTCTCCTACCAAGTATTGTGAGTTATCTGTGGTTGTGGCTACAGCAAAATACAAAAAAAAATCAATTACCAGCATTTTATTTTTTGGTTTGTCGTGACATGAAAAAAAACTTCAGAGAGAAAAAAAAACGCAAGCGAAGATTATCGGCCGTAAACACATCTCTTGGCAAACTGTCTGCAGTGTAATTTCAGCACATTTATCTTCCTCATTTAACGTCAAAATCCGCAAAAACCTACTACGGCTCAAAAACAAACAAACTGGCAGATAAATAAATGAGATGGCTGACGGAAGCATTGCGGAAAACGCCCGCAATGCAAATAATCTCTATCCCAGGCCAGGGAGTCTGCCTTTGTTACCCCCACTCCCTATACTGCTGAGTCTATTAAAAAATTATCGTTCTACTTCGCCGAAAAGCAGGAAATAGAAAAAAACAAAGCCTAGACATAGACATCATTAAATGTTTTCGCTTTTGGTCTTCAGCGTTTTCCGTTTGCCCCCCATTCCTTACTGGCATCGGAAAAAACAGACATTTTCATTTCAAATTGAAATTTCACACATTTAATCTTAAGGATTATATTACGCCCTGGAAAACCAGAATGAAATTATTTAAGCCAACACCGCAAAAAAAACCAAAACCGACAAAAACTCTGTGGGGTAAAAAAATAACATTCAACTCTCGATTTGACTGGTGCTCGTCGTCTCAACTGTTAAAAAGACGAAATGAGAACTGCCAAGTTTTGTTCAGTTTCATTTTCGTCTCGCTTCTCGCATTGCCTGCCCAAAAAATCTTTAATGTAAAAACCATGATGTATTTTTCGCTTAGCTTCGTTTTTGTGTCGTTTTGTTTTGGGCCGATTTTTTTTTGCTGTTTTTGTATGGCTCTTAGTCTCAGCTGTCAGTATGTCGACATGTCATTTTGTGGCCTACTTTTAGGAGGAGGTTTATAAATACACCGTAAAGGAAACGACAAACTGTAAGCGACATGGGCCCACAAACACATATGTCTGCTACGAGCAGCGGCCCTGTTCATTTTGTTCGTTGCCTATTTTATGGCATTTGAACTTATAGCGAGCGTGTTTTTGAAATGATAGAGAAAAAAACAACACATTTGTTTCGATATTTGAAATTTAAGCCAGTTAGATGGGTTATTTAAATGGGATTTACTAGCGGCGGAAGCGTCTGACGGGCATATCACAGCGGTTGAGCGGATATAATGTCAATAATACTACAATAGAAATGTCATCGAATGTTTAAGGGTGTGATGGATATATTTAAAAAAAAAAAACGAAAAAATGTTCACCAGATATTTAAGAATGATTGAGAACACTTGTTGGCACCCTAAAACTTTGGGAGGGTCAGCTACACACTCTGCGCTCAGTGACGCGTTATATGTATTATAGCCAATTATATCGGCATCTCAAAAGAAGACTATGCAGTAACTGCCTCGATAAAGAAAAAGTAGAAGCGATAAAGCACTTGTTTTGTGTCTGTCCAAGGTTTCAAGAATATACAGTAAATCACCTAGTAAAGTGATTTCTCGACGGCCTTAGAGACATTACAAATGTATCACTTAAGAAATCGAGAGGGCAGGCTGGCATATTTCGACTTGCGTAAATAAATATATTTTATCCAGAGTTGTTTCTATCTCTCAAATCTTTCTCTTCTCCTCATGGGGTATCACAATGGGCCAAATGGCCTCACACTAACTGCGCTCCAGCTGCTGTATGTTTTCAATTATTTGATATGCTTGAGTCTTATCAAATGTAGTAGATTAATAATATCTTTTATCACAATATCATGATATCTCGTAAGTAGCAGTGATACTTGTCCACACTATTAAAAATCGGTATCCGTAAAACGGTCTCAATGTTTTGTAACAATCTTAAGTACCCGCGTGATTGTAATATCAGGAGCATCATTAATATTATCACAGAATCAGTAGCGCTGTATCAGTTGCAATATCACTGCTGCAGAATTTTATTAAATAATGATTATCATAGAGTCAATATCACTCTAAGAGTATCACCGCATCAATATCTTAGTGTCATAATATCAGTATTGGTGTCAAAATATCACAGAATCAGTTGAACTGTATAATTTGCCGTGTCACTGCTGCAGAATTTTAGTGAATAATGATTGTCAAAGAGTCAGTGTCACTCTATGAGTATCACCGCATAAACATCTCTGTATCATAATATCACTACTACAATTTTGGTGTCAGAGAGTATCACAGAATCAGTTGATCTGTATTAGCTGCTGATTTTGATTAGCTAATGACTTTGATAGAGTCAGTATTACTGTATTGGTATAACCGCAACATAATATCACTATAACAATATCGGTGTCAGAGTATCACAGAACCAGTTGATCTGTATCAGGTGCAGTTTCACTGCTGCAGAAAGTTATTAAATAATAAAAATTGACATAGAGTCAGTATTACTGTATAAGTATCATCACAAAAATATCTTAGTGTCATCATATCACTACAACAGTATCGGTGTCGGAGTATCACAGAATCAGTTGATCCGTATAAGTTGACTTATCACAGTATAAAATTTTTCATGAATAATGATTATCATAGAGTCGTTGTAAATTTATGAGTATCGTCTTTTCTATATCACTTTTACAGCCTTGGTGTCAGAGTATCACAGGATCAATAGCTCGGTATCAGTTTACATATCATAGTATCAGAATTTTATTGACTAATGGCTGTCATTAGTCAGTACAACTGTATGAGTATCACCGCATCAATATATAAGTGTAATAATATCACTATCACAGATTTGGTAACGGAGTATCACAGAATCAATAGCTCGGCATCAGCTGACATATCACAGTGTCAAAATTTTATTGAACAATGATTGTCGTAGAGTCAAAGCTACATTATTTTACAATATTTGCGTCAGAATATTTTAAAATCATTTTATCAGCATCATTTGTTATATTACAATATCGGAATTCCACTGAGGATGTAACTCAGTATCTGTATCACAGTAGTAGTATCACAGTATATGTAGCGCAGTAGTAGTATCACAGTATATGTAGCGCAGTAGTTGTATCACAGTAGTAGTGTCCTTAAAGGTGTGACATAATCTGTCTTGTCATATCTGTGTGAAAAAATCAGAATTTCTAAGTAACAGTGACATACAGTATATCACAGTATCACTGTACCAGTATCTCAGTATTAAAACATCTTCTTCAGTATCTTAATCGCAGTATACCCATACTAGATTCGTATCATGATAATCACAGCACCGAACTAAAGTAGTTCACCGAAAGCACTATCTGTGCCACAGTTTAATAAAATATCACAGTTTCAGTAAATATCACAGTCACCTGTATTATAGTAGCAGTATTTCTATATCGGGCATGTGCGTCTCCTTATTAGTGCCAACGAATCTGCTGCAAAAAGACCGATTATAACTGAATTTGTATCAGAGCCGTAGTCTTACAGTATCTGCATTAAAAAATCTGAGTATCAGTAGAACAATTGAACTCACAGTATCAATATCACAGCGTAAGCATTGCCGTAGTAGTATTATCTGAATATCACAGTATCATTATCAAAGTATTTGTACAGTCGTAACATCCCAGTTTTGGAGTGTTCCAATATTTGTGTGCTTCATTCCGAGTATCCGAGTATAATAGAACATGTAGAGAATCAATCTTAAGAAATGTATGCAATAATCACAGCATAAGTTTTACAATATCAGAGAATTATTGATTCACTAGCACACTGGATATCACAGCATTAGAATTACAGTATCAGAATTGGTATCAGTATCACTATCGCAGTAATACTTATAGTATCAGATTAGCAGCAGCTTTCCTCAGCATCATCAGAGAATATGTATCGCTTGCATATGCATCATGTCACCTTCATCTGTATCACTGTAATAGAGAAGTTTCTGTGTCATAGTATCAGAGAATAATCTGTCTTAGTAAGACACTAGATATCACAGCATCTTTACCATAGTTTTGATATAAAAATTGAAATATCACAGCATAAGAAGGTTCACTCTAGTACTACAATATCATGAAGTGTGTGTGACAGTATCAGAGTATAATATAAACTACCTCACAGCATCCGTCTTACATTCCATATATCACAGTTTCGGAGTGTAGCAAATCACAGCATCCGTTTTACACTATGTGTGTCATCTTATGAGACTATTAAAGAATTCGTACTGGCTATCACTGTATCAGTAAAACAGTAACAATATCACTGTTCCCATTCCACACTAGTACTATCACAGCAACGGTATCTGTTCCACAGTTTCAGAAGATCATAGAGCAGCGCAGAACAAGTACAGCATTAGTCAAAGAATTCATATATCACAGTATTAGAGTCTAACTCATATCACAGCATCCGTTTTATAGTACATGTATCATTTTGCAGATTATTATAGAATTCATAATGTGCTATTACTGTATCAGTAAAACGGAAGTAATATCACTGTATATCATACTAGAACTATCACAGCATCGGTATTTATTTCACCATTTTAGAACAAAATTTAGCAAACACACCGCAGAACAAGTACCACAGTCTCTGAGTTACAGAATCATTTTCAAATCATTTATATCAGTATCTTAGTAAAAATAGATTTGTTTCCTTGATATCTCAATATCTTTTTCACCGTATCAGAATATAATAGCATCTGTGTCACAGTTTAATTTTTCACAGAATCCATAGCTATCAGTTGACATATCACAATATCAGAATTTTATTTAATAATGATTGTCATAAAGTCACTGTTACAGTATTTTACAGTATTTGTATCAGCATCATTTGTTATATTACAGTATCGGGATTTCACTGATGATGTAAATCAGTATCTATATCACAGTATATGTATCGCAGTAGTAGTATAGAATCTGTCACACTTTAATTTTTACAGCATCTATGTCGTAGTATCTCACTGTCAGAATCAGTATCATAAGCCTAATATCGTTTGTATCACAGTACCAGCACTAATATCAAGTATCATAGCACTAGTATCAATATCAAGTATGACAGTGCCAGCTTTAATATCAAGTATCACAGTATTAAGTATCAATATTCATGACAATGTATGATAGTCATGGAATTCGAATCACGGTAACCGAATAGCTTAAATTCTGTACTATTACAGAATCTGTTTATGATTGTTTATCATGGTACTACTATTATTATCACAATACGGTATCAGCATCACGATATTAAGATCACTTTCAGTATCGTATCATATCACACTCTGGACTTTTGCACCAACGCAAACAGTTTTTCTTTCTCAGTGGCTGGATGGTAGTAACAACATAACAGATCCCTATCACTCAGTTAGTATCACAGTACATGTTTTACAGTGTAAGCTAATAATAGAACTCAAACCTCGATTATAAAGTAGCTTAAAGTCTAAATTACAACATTAGTATTACATAGTTTATTATTATTCATCAAAAAAATCATTATTCTAAAAAATCTGATGCGGTAGCTATCACTGTACAGTATCAGCGTCTTAAGATCACTACCGCAGTCAATATCTTATAATGGTCAGTAGCATACCAAAGCCAGACCTTGACAAACAATGCAATCAATTTTTGTAACACAGAATCTCGATGCCAGTTAAACTGTCAACAAATTAGTATCACAGCCCTACTTTGTTTGTTTATATCATTATCACAGTACAGTCTTATCATTGTCAGTAGCATATTTAAGTCAGACCCCGACTAACAGTGCAATCAATTTTTGTTCCACATAATCTTGATGGCATTTAAACTAACACAGATCTGTATAACAAAATTAGCATCACAGCAGTAGTTTGTTAGTACGTATCAGTGTCAGCTACACAGTAGGTCTATAGCAGCATAGGTGCCGGAAGTAGTTTAGCATTTACAAATATTTGATAAATTTTATCAGTACATGAATATCACAATATATCCTTTGGCAAAACCTGTCACTGCTAAGTATGGACTTTTTTAGTATGGACTTTTTGAAATAAACCCTTGGAAGGCCTTTTTTCTTCCTTCTATTTCAGAAACCTCACTGAGTACCTTTTTATTTTAAATTTTCAATAAAACTCGTTTTTTTATTAAGTGTTTTTTTGTCTAACATCCTACTGCATACATTGTTATTAGACATCTCTCGTCCAGTAGCGAAATGCTTCTCTCTGGCCATAAACTAAAAATTTCATTTCAACCACTAATCTTCTTCAAAAGCTATAAAAACGAAAATGTTGTCGCCCTCGTCCTATGCCTGGGCATTTGTCACAAAACCACTAATCACAATAACAATAAAAATCCCACAAATGTCAGGTCACTGCAGAACGGACCAAGGAAGTAAAAGAAACAACTTAATATCAGGATGAACAGCATAAAAACGTAGAAATATTTTTGAGATATTTTACAACTTCCTCGCCGAAAACAGGACGAAGAAAAAACAAAATCCTAACCACTTCGCATTGGAATGCCATAAGGTCAAACCACAACAACCCACCCATACAATAAATGTAAAATCTCGAGGCTTGTCCTCATGACATCCCCACTCGCCGTGGCCATTTTTTGTTGCCTTTGCTTTAGTAATGGTCAACGCAAGGCTGCCACAACAAGACGGCAGGGGAAAAAACATCCAAGAAATCCCTTTGGTTTTGAGCTTGTTACACCCGCTCTCCCGCTCGGTCTCTTTACCTTATGGTATATAAATAATTTATGAGCGTATCCTTAAAGTCTTTTTGTGCGAAGGGATTTCAAATATAGAAAACGGCCGAAAAAATGTGATTTGTTATAGTTAAGCCTAAAAGTATGCAATTTATGTCACTAGAAATTAGTCAAACATGTTTTGTAGTGCCGAGTCACTACACAAAAGGACATACTTTTTAGACGGAAAAGCCAGGAATTTTATAAAGCTTATGACGAAGGGCCAATATTTAAATTGGGAGAGCAGAGGGTAGAGCATGTCGAAGTCTCCTTTAAGTATGCTACAAAAAATCTTAATTCAGGAACGTGGTATGGAAACCTTTTTTTTTGTTTTAATTGAGCTCATTTAAGCTTTTGGTCAATTTTATCCTGTTAAATTGATAGAGTTTCAAACTCAGTAGACAGGATTTATCGTTTGTAATTATTTGTGGCCTCAAAAAGAGTTGCATACTTTGCTGCTGAGTACCACTTAAATTTTTCAATGTCAATGTGATGTCTTCTTTGAGTTCTTTTTGCCGTATTTTTTTAAGTATATCCTCAAGGCTTTCTCTTTTTTCTACGTTTTAAATTTGTTGCCGACATTTAGGCTGATTGGTGTTTTTTTTTTTGTACAATGATGGTGAACACATGTAAAATAATGTAACTGCCGGCAACTAAAGTTAATTTAAACAGGCTTTTTGACCTTTAAATGCGTAATTTACTATAACAGTTGATGCCTTTAAGTCGCGGACCTTAGTCCGATTGAGGCTATATGCAAAGAGTTTTCTACTTTATTCGTTTTAGCGGCGTCTCTGATATCTCTTGTTTACTATTCAGTTGCAGACGTCAAATCATCATTTCTTAGTAGTACAGCGGACAAAACAGTCCTCCTGGACGGAAACCTACAAACTTGGCATAGAAGAAACTTCCTCCGAGATGGCGCTAGTGAGAACAAGTGTGGTAGATAGAGTATCTACAGTGTACCGTAGACAAATCTAAAGGCGATATTTAGTGTACCATTGTAATCTCACCTTAAATAACTCGAACACCTCTAGATTTTCCTTCAAACATCATAAAAAAATGGTTTTTTGTCCATATGGGTTATTGTAGCTCAAATAAAACTTGCAACATTTAAAGTTATACTATTTTGTAAGCTATTGTGCTTGTCTGGACGTAAAAATTTGTTTAATGTCAAACAGTCAAATAATATTTCTTTCGTCTACTGACAATTTCTTTTGTGTCAGAATTTGTTTTATAAAAATAACATTTTTTTGTAATAATTTTTCAAGTAATAAACACTGGGTTGTACTTTTTTAAGAAAAGTCACCTTGCATAGAAAAATCCCTAATTGGCGATTTAATCAGATTTTGATTTGAAAAACCGAGTTATGAAATGTATTGCATACAAATAGGCGCTTTAAAAAATATTCTCGTTGCCTACTTTAAATGCGATATATCAGATTTTTTAACTTGTTTGAAATATTGCATACTTTAAGGATGAGCCAGTTAGAGGTAGCAATGTAGGCGCTTTGCTTGCTTAGTTATTCATAAATTTATAAAAATATTTCCCATTACCTAGTGTTTATAAGTATTTAAGCCTCATATGAGAATTTCCATTGCCTAATTTTAGGTGTATTTTTTAACATTGCTTTAATGAGGCTATACTTAGACCAAACGTTGGTAATATTTCTGAGATATTCTAAAGACATTTTTGGTTAAAAGCCTGTTAAGAATTATTCTTCTTATATAAACATTGTTCTAATGAAGCTCTTCTTAGGCTAAAACTCCTTTAATTTTCCTAAGATATTTCACAGAAATTTGGCTAAAAGCCTGTTTGGAATATTTTTTTCGGGGCAGTCATCCGGTTCCTAAACAAAGAAAATACTTGGAAATCCTCTTTAACGCCTTCATTAAGTCTAGCTACACGTGCTGTTAATTCCATTTTTTTGATGGGGTATGCCATTTTCACCTAAATAGCTCTTATCTTTTTTGGAGGCTATTATTTAGGCTTTTTCGTTTTTTTGTTTACTCAAAGAATGACATTGAAGTGCTTTTCAAATGAGTAAACGACTTAGATCATAATCGTTTCGTTTTACTTGTTTTTTGTTTTTATTTTGTGGGTTTAATACCTTGCAAAAATATTTGCTTGTGGTATATGAAATTTCATAAATGTATTGCCTACTTTCAGGTTGTTAATCTGTGTGTTTTGTTAAAGATTTTATGCCTATGTAAGGAGACAGCATCAGTGCTCGCGAGACAACTGTGGAAGAGGAAAAGAAAATATTAAGTTTACTGTGTGTATTTTTTTAATGTTTTTTGTAGCATACTTTAGGACAATCGTCAAAGGAATTCTTAATAAACGCCTACATAATTGTATATCTTGTTGGATTTAACATTATTCGGGCGTAAATTGTTTGTTTTACAATGAAGTTCCATTATTTTGTAGCCTACTTTAAGGGGTTTTCCTTTCTTGGCTTATTTTCATTCAGATTTTCTGGGAGATTTATTTTTTCTACAATGATTTATACTTGTTTATTTTAATCAAATTTTCATCACATCTCTTCGCTTACATTTGCCAGCTATTGTTTATTCTTTTATTGTTTTGTTTAATGTTTATTTAAATGATTTATGTTTCGCCAAATCGTTGGAATTTCATTTCACATAAAATATTCTGCTTTTGGGTGGACAGCGAAAAAATCGGGTGAGAGATCATAAAACAAAGTAAATCCCAATTTCATCGCTACGTTTACACGGGCCATGATTTAACCATTAGGATAAAGCAAACAAATAGTAAAAGATATTTCTTGGTCGTTTTTTTGTCTCTGTTGTTCTTCTTTGCTTTAGCTTTTTATGGTCTTCGTTAACATTTTTATATTTCTAATTTTCCAGCCAGCATTCTTGCAGAGAAAATAAATTTCATGAAGGTTTTTTTTGTTTGTCCTCAGACCAAAATAATAGCGCCGAAATTGAGACAAGACAAACAAGCCAGCAAACAAACAAACAAGGAATTGACACCCTCTTCCTATGGTCCACAGCACAGGCAGCAGAAAACAGCCTTTCCTCCGCCAAGTCGGCAAACAAACAGCCGGCAGCCATGTGAAAAGCAAGCGAAAAATAAGCTTAAGATAATAACGAATGACAACTTTATTGTTTTGTTACAAACATAAATTTTGCAACCAAAAATGAATGTCTAGCAAAAAAAACCCCCATATCGAAACGTGGCCACCATCGCAGCAGCCAAGGGCTGCAGGTGGCCAGGCGACCATCTACTGGCTCGTTATGAGCAAAACGAAATTCAATACCTGAAAGCATCTGATTACTTATGGTTGACACAATTTTCTAACGACTGCACTAGTATATTTGTCACACTGCTTCCCACTCTGCATCGTAGTTGCCAGACTCATTTCACTCGTAGACCTCCTGAAAGTATGCAACAGTGTTTGAGTGGCTTCAACATAATATTCTTTGGCTTTCGGTAGCCCGATTTGGCGTGTATGAAATTTTATTTATTTGCCATGACCAAGAAGTGTGGTTGAGGGGTGGGTGGCGGTGTGGTAGTTTGGCTTAATGTTTTGTACTGTTGATGCAGACTCTATATTTTGTTTTTAAGATAATTGAGGTCAGCTAAAAGGGGTCATGTATTATGTATGTATGTGTGTACACCCGCACACCAACCCCAAACACTCACTCACACACCCACATGTTCACTTCGAAAACAAAGCTAGAAAATGAAGACGAAAGTCACCGGGGAAAAATTTAAGTAATTTACCTTAAATGTCCATAAGTTACAGGGGAATTACTCCGTGCAGACGGCTTGGCGAAGGGGGGTGTCGAAATCTCCGAGGCACAGGGGGCTGGATCTATGGTAGACATTTAAAAAACGTTTTTTCCTTTTAAAGGTTTGAAAATAACGAAAGTGGCAGCGTTTTTTTTTGTATATTAACATTACTTGCCTAAATGAAGGCAAGTAAACCATGTCTATGGTTTAAAAACCATAGGCATGGTTTTTAAACCACAACCATGCCTATGGGTTTACACAAAATATTGCCTTCATTTAGGCCAAATTTTCGGCAAATAACTCCTCATTCAACGGCGAGCTATGAAAGCTTATTGAAAGCTTTGGTTATAAACTGGATACAAAACGGTCAAAAGTAGGAACCAATTTATGACAGAATAAAAGAGTTTTGGAGATTTTCTCATTACGCACTAAGTAAACACCGTGTAATGTACTTGCCAGCAAAAATAGGATTTTGAAATCACAAGACAATACTCTATTCAAAATATAATAGTTATTTGGAAAACCCCCTAAATGTAGGCAAGAATTTAAAAAAAAAATACAAATAGTTTAATGATTTCTTTCCGGTGACAATTCAACATGTGGATACAAAATAAAACCCCCAGTGAAAAATCCACTGAATTAGGCAAAAACGTTTCGTTGACGTATTTGCGGATCCCCTAAATGTAGGCAAGCATTGTTAAAGAAATAAAAATAACGCAAGTGGCAATTCAACTTGAGGATATAAAATAAAACCCCCAGTGAAAAATCTACTGAATTAGGCAAATACATTCCGTTGACGTATTTGCGGATCCCCTAAATGTAGGCAAGCATTGTTTAAGAAATGAAAATAACGCAAGTTCTGTAAAAAAAAACTTGAAATTGTAAAAAGAAACTAATACCCCAATGAGAAACCCTTAAAGTAGGCGACAGAATTTTGTTCATATATTGAAGTAACACCTAAATGTAGACAGGAATTTCAAAAGAAGTGTAAAAGCAATACTTTACTTTTCTCAAAGCGTCTGTTAGTTGTCAATTGAAGGACTTACTTTTCTGATGCTTCTCAAAGCGTTGCAACAGCACTTTTTCGTATAAAGGCATATATTCAGGGGTTCTAAAGGACTGAAGTGGTTAAGTTTTATTGAAGATAAACCGATGAAATGTAAGGTAATGCTTTTTGTAGTTTGTAGAGTGGACATAAATTGCCTGGATCTAAGAAATTTTTCATACGCGATAAAGCACTAAACATTTTTGGAAACTCAAATGAAAATTGTGTTCCGAATAGATGATTTATATCTTGAATTGTATCAGTGACGTCTAGATGTAGCAAAATTATCTTTTACTCAATGGTTTCAATTTTAGAAATATATGTATCTGTTTATTTACATGGTTTATATTTTTAGTACTCTTCTTAAAGGAAAGCTGAAAAGAAAAGTTCTATCAAACTAGTACATTGTTCTTTGTCAGCGCCATCTATATTTAGCCAGTATTGTCGTAGAATTGTATTTTAATATGATATAGGACTACTGAAAAAATATCTCCGTTCTAAAGTGTAGTTTTCTATCTCCTTTTTAAGAAATACTGGATTGACTTGCTAGCGCCATCTTTATATGATTATGTAGATGATAAGACTATGGAATAGTATTAGAAGGGTATTGGGCATAGTGTATTTGTGTATTTATTTTTGGACTTTATCAGCGCCATCTACGGGTTACTTCAATATTTAAATATCACCTCCAGTGTATGCGATTTATTTCTCATATTACAAATTGTTAGCGGGGTCATTTGTTGCCCTTTGCGCCGCCATCTATATATGATAAATATAACCATGTGTTGTTTGCAACAATAATAAACCATATTTTTATTGGGTAGAGGGCATCTTGACTCGTTGAAGTATATGCTTTACCCTTTTTAGAGGAGCACTAAAGAATGAAATAATACCAGATTTATTTAGTTTGATTTCTTAGCTCCATCTACATGTCACTTGTGTAGGAAGATCACTCTAAATTAATACAATGGCAAATTATAATAGATTGTTTTGTTTTCGCTCGGTGGTAAATATTAATTTTTCTTATTGCACGAATACTTTGATGGATAAATTTATTGATTATCTTTGATATGAACATAGTTTTATTCCCCATTGGTGAAAAATTAAAATCTGGATATTTCGAGGAAATATCCGCTCTGTGGTCTAGTTTTATTCCCTTTATGTATAATACTGAAAAGAATTGTTAAAGCGGATTTATTTGCTGCTTTTTATCGGCGCCATCTACATGTTACTTACGTAGCCATACTCCAATGTGGGCAATAAAACAATAGAGACTGGTGAGATGACATCTTACATCCATACTTTTTCTGCCCTTGATTAATGGAAAGCTCAATAACGGAGTGAACGCACTTATTTTCAACGCTTTGTTACGCCATCTACATACGACAAGTGTAAAAAAGCTTAATAATTTTACCAAAATAATTTAAAAAAAAAAACTTTAGCTGTTTAGAAGGATATTTCCTTTGTAGTTTAGATTCCTTTCCTCATTTACCAAAATGCGGAACAAAAAAGTTTAAACGGAATTATGTAATCGCAGTGTCATCTGTATGTGACTTATGGTATCATGGCTCAATGGTGGCAGTAGAAAAACCATACTTGGCTTGTTATAATTATTACCTTATCCTTGGTTTATACAAATTCAATTTAAACAAATTCATTTTATTTTTAAAAACTTGTTAATGTTGCCTACTTTTAGGGGTTCCCAAAAAAAAATCGGTTAAACTAAACAAAGATTTTTTCTTCAAAAAAAATTTATTCTTTTCAAAAAAAAATTAGATTTATTTAGTTATTGAAGTCAGAGGAGATTCCCAAGAAATTATACCGATTTCCATTTAATAAGTTAGAGGCCAAGTTAAGTTTGTCAGAACCTAAGAAAAAGAATCGAAATGAGCGTATGCTTGTTATTATACATAATTCAGCCTTTAAACCCCAGATTCAAACCCCTTCTTTGTGACAGCTTGAACTCGTCAATTGGGTTACATCACAGGGTAGAGTTCTCTAAATAAGTAAGTAATATTAGCTCGGAGCCGACTTTAGACTATGGGCACAGATGGACCCCTTTAGCGTTCATTGCTTACACAATTGAGACCCTATCGACACTGGTCCCTAATGGCAATTTGACAAAATATGTATACGCTAAACTAAACATAATTTTTTATATTCTTTCAAACTAATGTCGTTACATTTACGAGTATTTGAATTCTTAAATTTATATTTCGATGAATACCAGCTAAGTACGATAACAACTAATGTAATTCATCACAATTCCACGAACGAATCAAACCATATCCTGGGGGGCATCTCGTCTGGCGACTGATGTTAGTGGCCTAACTGCCTGCCCACGGGCGCATCAATCATTTCAAGCACTTTTTGCCAGTCTCAAGTGGATGTTGGCTGGAGTTCAACTCCACCCCGGCAACGTCTCATCAAAAACTTTACAAAAGAAGAAAAAGAACAAAAAACAATTAAAAATATCAACAATAAATAATATCGCCGTCAAGTTATTGTCTCTCGGTTTGGTCCACACGAAAAAAAAACATGAAGCACAACGAAGAAAAAAAGACAAAAACATGTTCTTGTGATATTTCTTTAAATTTTTTGTTGTCGTTTCTTGTCTCCTGTTTTTGTGTTGCTTCGTTTTTGTTTTACTGTCATTCTGCTGATGAACAATTGTTAGAAAACTACGGGTGCAAAGCCGTAGCAAGAATGATATCATGGCAGAGAAGATGAATGAAAATTACACTCACACACAGAACGACGGAATTGAGAGCTTCTGATTGTCTCTGGCGCACAAGCCTGAAAGTAAGCAATGCATTCTGAATGTATGCTCCCTATGCTGTGTTGTATTGCACAGTGTGCTGTGTCTTTCTCTCTCATTACGATTGCATCGGGCTGTCATTTTCAAATGTATGAAAAACTTTTGTAAAAGACAGTTTAAATGTTTTCTGAAATACACACACTGCCATACAGTGGAGAACATACCGAAATTCTTCAGAAAAAAATAAAATATGAATTATTTGTAGAGAAGAAAAAAAATAAAACTTTTTTTGCTTGCGTTTCTTTCGCTAAAAGTTTAAATGAGTTTTATCCAGACAAATAGAAATTCTTAAGAAAATTAAGGCAGATGTTAAAGAAATACATGGAAAATTGTAATTGGCACAAAATCATACAGAAAAGGAAAAACTTTGCAGATTGTATGGCAAATGTCATATTGCCTTAAAGTAGGCTATGACATTTGACATATATTTCGTAGACAAATATAGAATTTGTTTACTTTAATTGGAAATAATTAGAAATGACTTCTGGTGGTAGAAAATGTAACCCCCCATTTTCTACCACCAGAAGAATATGGTTTTATAAAACGCATGCTGTGGAAGAGGGAAAACCATTTGTTTTCAATAAGTGTATCTAGATAATTGTGACTTTTTTCATGAGATCCTTACTATATAATAAATACAATCGTTTAGTTATTTAATTCGAATTGAAAGTATACCGGGAAGTTTCGAAGTGTGCTCTATGGAATTTTTCTGTAAAAATTATATAGAAAACATCTTCTGTATAAAGAAAAACATAAACTCTCAACCATAATGTTTGCCATGCCATCTTCTTGAAAAAGTGTTCGTTCAGGAGATTCCACTAAAATAACCTAATCTTTTCTGTGGTATAGCTTTTCTAATATTAATGGTTATCGACTACAAATACATTTCTGATTCGATTAAAATGTGTCCCTTTGTTCAGGTCGCCAAAACTAACCGATCTTGTTGAAAAGTCTCATCATTAATTCAACTGCGTCCAGGGACGGTCGCTATTGAAATTCAGTCATTAAAAATGGCATTCGTTCTCACATATCGGGTAATCAAACTAGAGGTATTTTTTTAATATAAAAATAGTACAAAAATTTGAATCAAGTGTGGCCATTTATTGTTTGAATATAATTTCCTTTAAATGTTGGCAAGTACGTCAGGGTGTCCATTCTGAGGGTCCAGTTATGGATTACTCGTTCGAGCATTTCGGTCGGTATGGCTTTAATGACACGCGTAATGTTCGCTTCCAAAACCTGAATCGTAGCTGGTTTGTCAGCATAGTACTTTACGTAACCCCAAAGAAAAATGTTTAAGGTGTGATATCACTCGATTTAGGCGGCCAACTCACCGGTCGAAAACGTTAAATTAGCTACTTTTCGAAATAACCTCCCAATAGATCCATTATTTGGGCAGCTGTGTGGCAAGTGGCACCGTCCTGTTTAAACCAAATATCGTCAATTCCTGCAAATGACAAACAATACTGAAAGGAAAAAAACTAAAGTTTATCAGAACTTACACGTAATCTGTGAAAAAATCCCTATTGATAAAATACCTCTTGATTGATCATCCACTACTAGATGACCTTTGAATAGATCCATTATTTGAGCACCTGTATGGCAAGTGGCACCGTCCTGTTGAAACCAAATATCGTCAAGATTTCGGGCTTTATTTAAGGTAGCAAAAAGTCTAATTACGGTAATTTTTGGAAAAAATAAAGACCGTTGATTCCACCAGCCCAAAACCCGTGGTTTTCTCTGATCTTCTTGAACCTTTTCTGGTTGCTCTTCAGCCCAAATGCGGCAATTTAGTTCATTAACGTTGCCGTTGAACCAGAAATAGGCCTCATCACTGAACAAAATGTAGGTCGAAAACTGCGGATCTTTCTCTAACTTTTGATGGGCCCAAATACTGAAAAGGCAACAAGAAACATCGTTAAGCATTAATTCCTGCAATAGTGCAAACAATACTGAAAAGAAAAAAATAAAGGTTATCACAACTCACACGTAATCTGTGAAAAAAACCAATCGAAAAGAATACCTACCTCTTGACTGATAACGCATTACTGGATGATGCAAAATAAATCATCCAGTTGCAGTCTGACATATTTTTTTTCATGGTTTAAAGGAACGTCTAACACTGGTGAAAAGCTATTTTTACTCCAGCATCACCTTACTTTATACATTTTCTTATAAGCTTCAATTGCTGAAACAGTTTAAAATAAATCAGGAACAACGATTTCTTAGAATTTAGCAGAAACTTAATCGCCCCTACGTATTAAAAAAAAAATAAAAAATACTGTAGCGCTATAGAGTATACCTTAATTTTCAATGCCTTCTTGTAGACTTTAATTTTGATGACACTTTTAAAGGTATACGAATTTCTAACGACTTCATGTGTTATCTCCTTTCGGCCCTCAAACAAAAGTCGTTCATTTCGATTTTCCCCTTGATAACAAAGTGTGACCCCTGAAAGCATGCATCACTTTATTTTTGACGTGTAGTAATAAAATACAATAGAATTTTCCCTTAATTTCTTTTCGTACTTGTGTGAGCAATTCTCTTTGAGCCTTACATATGGTTCGTTGCCATTTTCCAAATTAAATTTTTCCCTTGAAAGCCTAGTTAGTCCTTTGTACCATCTACACCCACCCGCTGTTTGTACAGCCTCAAAGTTTGCCTTGTTTGTTTACACCTTAAAACAAACGGGCTGGTTTATCACTCCTAGTGACGACGCGCTCGGTTGTTCTTGCTTTCGTTTTTATTTTCTTTAGATTTTAATTTTGATTAATGATGTCCAGCCAGTCAGCCGGCTAAAAGGACCAAAAAAATAAACGAAAGAAAATTACACATCATTTATATGCCTCGTTAAGGTGTATTTTCCTTTTTCGCCTGTCTTTCTGTATTTTTTTAGGACATGCTAGTAGGCTTGAGGATATGTTTATCTCGTAGCACAGATTCAAAGCCCAGTGCTATCAGGTGTTATGTTATGCGTCCGCTGGCCCCCGGTAGTCAAGTGGTGGCAGCATAATAAATTCTATTAAAAAGTTAAAATATCATTTTATCAAATCAAGTTAATGTTACATTGCTTTGCTGTTTTTACTTCAAATCCAGAGAATTTCCTAAATTTTTTTTTGGTTTCTTTCTAATTTGATTGATGGTTGGGTCATGGTTTGACACCTGCCAGCCTCGTGCCCTTAGATCCGTGTGTGTGTGTGAGTGCTTACATTAAATATATTGTTTCGTCTTGCCCAAGTTATCTTTCTTCTTAGCGCATTAGCTAAAAAGCTTTACGATGTTTAGCTCTAACAAAGAAAAAAATCAAAAAGAACACAACTTCTTACCTTTTTGATTAACATCAATATTTTTTTGAAGCATCCATTAGAATATGCTATATTTTTTATACGTCATATGAAAGCCTAAAAGTTAGACTTGTTTCTTATTTAACACAAATTGGGTTTGATAAGTGATAATTTACATTTTCTGGTCTTCATTAGCTCACATGCATACCCTATTTTTTGTATTAATATTCGAGAAAAAGGAAAAACCCCTGGAAGTATGCTACAGTATTTTAAAGTTTTATTATGCTATTTCCTAAATTGTACTCTTGAGCAAAACTTTTAAATAAATTTCTAATAGATAAAGCGATTGTTATGAGTTTTGAAGAAGGCTATTTGAGGAATTTTAAAAATTCCATAAGGTAGGCTTTACTTTTTTTATAATCAATTACTGAACAATATAGTGCGTATTTAGGGCAGATAGGTTAGGTAGAGAAAAACTGAGGAACTAATGTTTATGGATATTTGACTCTATTCTGTTTATATTGTCTGTGGCAGCAATTATCTTTGCAAGAAATTTGTTCTCTACAGTGCGTCGTGTGCTCAGTAGGCCAATATATAAAGAGTTGATGCGATTTGGCTACTCAGCTATCCTCGACAAGACTCTGCGCCCTCCCTTGTACGCAGTCAATAAGGTTTAGACTCTTTTTTTTTAAAATATATCCCTTGGTCTGAAGCAGCTTCCTAACAATTTTTGAAATATCTGATAATTTCTCTAAAACATGCTGTATAGTATTGGGAGCCAATTTGTCCAACCTTCCTTCTCACAACTAATCGTTGGTTGAATGTAATTGTACGTGTTTTGAAGAAGCCTTAAAATGATCCCTATCTATCTATTGTTTTGCCTTCATTGTGCAATGCTAATATGGTCCCTGATCTTAAACAACCCTTCAATGGGGTTTCTTTCGTTTGCACCCTACGGATACTGCCACTCCATCAACTTATATTTCATTTTGGTAACAGTTCTTTTCACAGGAGTGCCATCTCTGAGCACCTTAAAACAATGCCGTAGCAGTAGGTTCCAAAATCAAAGCAAAAATCTTCTTTTGATACTTTTTGAAATTGATTGAAATTCAGTTTTGAAACAGCCTTAAAATGACCCCTTTCTATTATTCGCCATTAACTAGAATACTAGTCTTGGTCCAATGTTTATATAGGCCCATTATCTTAATGAAACCTAAAGTTTATTTATTAACCCTTCAACGGGTATGATTTCTTTCGTTCCCTACGGCTACTACCGCACCATCAACTTGTATTTGATTTTGTTCACGGCTTTTTTAAAATGCGCGCCATCTCTGAACACCTTAAAACAATGTCGTATCATTAGGTTTGTGTCTTGGTTGACATTGGTGTATTTTGTTGTGATCGATGTGTAGTAGTTAAACTCTACTGGCATAGGCAGAAATAGAGCCCATAACAAAAAAATAAATGATTAATCAGGCCTTTCAAAAGAATAGTTCAGCAGCCCTTTTTCATGGTCAATTAGAAGTAAACTTGGAAATATCCTCCAAATCTTTTCGGGGAAAAATATGCAATTAGTTTGTGTCTCGGCTGACGGTTGGTACTTTGTGCTTTGTTCTGACAAATTTAATACTAAAGTCTCCCACAAGATCCCATTAAGGAACAAGGGCCAACTTCTTTAAAATCAGTGAGCTGAGCACGATTCAATTTTTATACTTACTAACCGGGGCCTATTGTTTTAATGCATTTCAGAGAGAAGTTCTTACATGGCTTAGGTATAAATCTCTTACTCATAAAGTCGCCGGCATTCTCGACGTGAAACCCCGCCACTGGAAATTCGGACTTGTTCTTTTCCGGGTTTTAATCACGGCATTAAAAGCGCGATTTGAACTCATGAGCCATAAAACCTTCTAACAGGTCTTCCGAAAAAAAGATTTCACATGCCCTTTCGACGAAATAAATTATGTTTAGCTCTTTTGTTTTATTTCGGTCTGCTGATTTTACACATTGAACAGGGTTTAATCGGCTCAAGACCTCTTTCTTCTATATTTAAATAGAAGACAAATGGTCGATCCATTATACGCGAACTTCCAGATATCCTCCAAATCGTTCAGCGCCAAAAAAGGCAGATACTTTAAAAAAAAATGCCACAACCCATTCTTTTACAACAAAGTAAGGTTTGATGCGTTATCTACTTATACATGGCATGATTAGTTATAAATGATTTCTAAAATAGTATCCAATCCTCTGTGCCACAATATTTTAGATCTTCTCACCCTGATTTGAACCTGGGTTTTTATGTATGATAGTCCCGCATACAAACCATAACATCACGGCGGACCACTTTTAAGATATAAAAAGGTTTTCTGAGCATTTTGTTACGAACCTTTATTCCGACAAAATCATCTATTTAAAGAGACCATTAAGTGTTGCAGCGTCACTACTGTTCAAAGACTCTTTGGAAGTCCAGATGTTCCTTCTGCTAGAAGGCTTTTAAAGGTATTTCGTTTCTAGATCTTGTAAAAGTCCCATAAAATGTGGCAAGTTGACTTACCCTAGCTCTCAATGGCAGTGCTAGCAGTGATTTGCTTTCAAGTCAAATGCTATGCAGACGTTCTTGTTTGTTTTGTAAATTTTCCTTTAAAATTACTGGCATACTTTTAGTTTGTGTTAGTTTGTCTTTAAAAATGTGTTGCATACTTTTAGGCTATATCTAGCCAACTCTATAGTTTTCACAATCTGAGGTTTATTTTAGAATTTTCTTTAATTTATTCGTTCATAACTCTATTAAAATCCAATAATTTTTGCAGCGACTTCATTTCAAAATCCAATCTCGCATTTCCATATTTTACTTTCTTGCCACACCCCCTCCCCCTGCACCACTAAGAAACTTTCTTAGTTAAATGACTTTTTACCAACAACTTTTTCGACCGACTATACAAGCAACTTTGCACTGACAACTCATTATTATCGTCTTTAGAGCCAGAGTGAAAGAGATTTGCACCCTATCCAAAGGCAAGCCAAAAATGGCCAAAAACCATTAACAAAAGAATACAACATAAAATTATATACTAGTTTTTGGCCAACAAGCATGTTCGAAGAAGAAGAAAAAAAAACGAAAAGACAAAAACTGCAAATAATGTAAACCACAAAATAGATAACTTTTTGACCTCAAAGTTGGTATCTGTTGGCCCAGAGTGTTGCTGTTGTTGTTTCAACCCAGACTGCGACGCTCTGGCCCCTGTCTCTTCCTTTTTAACTGCAACAAGCGTAATGTTGCCGAGAAAATGTGTTTATTTTACAATAAAATTGTTGAGATTTCCAGCATATAAAAAAACCAACAAAAAAACGCAACAAGGGGCGAGGTAAACTTTAGACCTTAGCCATGTAATGAAAGCCAACAACAAAAATGACTATTATTGTCTGGCACAAGTTGGTGTAGTGTGGAGTTCGTTTTTGTTGCTGTTCTTGTTGCTCGAAATGCATTTATGCCAACTGGAGGGATGGGACCCCAACTTTGGTCCCGACTCTCGAGACAATGGCACAACATGGTAGGCAGCAGCACAAAAGAAGACATTTAATCTGATTAAAAATTGTGTTTCTCATTTAAGCCCTGCGGCACTCGGCACTGTTGCCGTCGCCTGCCAGCCCATCGGTCCGGTTGCTGGTGCTGCGTACGGAGGCCATTAACAAATATTTTGGTTTTTGGGGTTTTGTTTTATTGCTGGTTTAGTTTTCGGCAGACAAATAGACCAAAGCGAACAATTTTTAAAAGTGTTTTGTGTAAACCAAAAACGACAGCAAAGAACTTGTTAAACATGTTGAGGTTGTATATGCCAAAAGTGTAGCAAAAGGGCTCCCTAAAAGCAGGCACTGAAAACGCAATGTTAGTTTTTCGTAGCAAAAAAAAAGAAAAGTAACACTTTAGTTACCATTTCTCAGGATGAGAATGGTAGGTCACTTTATTTACTAACATCCCTCAGTGTTTGAAAGAAGAACAAATAAGAGACCGGCCCACTTTCAGGTATGTCAAAAGGTGACCTTAATGTAAGCAAATGAAATTCAGTTGATTTAAGAACGCTAGCAAAGGACAAACAAAATATCCAACTATTTTGTTAGATGAAATCGAAAATCGTATTAGAGGAATGTTTTCTTGTCCTTAAAGTAGAAATTTATTGGATATCTTATTGTTGCTTATTGATTCATCTCTAAAGACCCTAAAAGTATGCAATTAAACTTTAAATTTGTAAAATTGCTTAAGTTTAAATTGAATAATTTATCACTATCACAATGTTAAGTTTATTTTAGAATATTTTTTAATTTATTGTTTCAGAACTCTACTAAAATCCAATAATTTTTGCTGGGTTTTCATTTCGAAATCCAATGAGGCATTTCCATATTATATTCTTACTACCACACTGCTAGAAACTAGGATTTTTTTGGCATCTTAGTATTGCTTATTGAATGAGCTCTAAAGAGCCTAAAAGTATGCAAGTAAACTAAAAACTTGTAAAACTGCTAAAGAATAAATTGAAAACGCATAATTTTAGGCGGCATTTTTCAAATATTTTGTTGCCTACTTTTTGGCTGTATGAAACCAATTTTGTCATTTTCACAATCTTATGTTTATTTTAGAATATTCTTTAATTTATTCTTTCATAACTCTATTAAAATGAATTTCTCTGCTACTTCATTTCCAAATGCAATCAGGCATTTCCATAATTTATTATTACTACTTCGCCACTAAAAATTTACTTAGTTAAATAACTTTTGGTCAACAACTATGCCAATAAGTTTAAAGTTTGCAAAAGCGCATAAGAGTAACTTCAAAAATTTCTCACAATTTCAATTTTTATTCCCTAAAAGTATGCTTTAAAATTGCCTTAACTAATCATAAATTTCCTAAAAGCAAGCTTAAAAATTCAAAGTACATTGAAAGAACCTTAAAACAACATTGTCAATTCTTTCTAATGGGAGTTTAACAATTGTTAACACCAACGGATTAATTTATACAACACCATTATTTGCCACAATAGTAGGGTTCTCACAACAAATAGTTTGGACATTTCTTCAGTCTGCAACATATTTCATATTTATCTTTTGTCTCAATTGAACAGTGACTATTTCTGGCTCGTGTCCGCTTTCATCTATGTTATAATAAACGATAAGTCTTTTCAAAATTGCCAAAAGGCTTCCTCCGGTTTGCTATCGCGGTTTCGGATACGTGGCGATCTTCATCAAAAGACTACCTGGTAAAATTATTGATAGGACCACTGAATTTCTTTAAGACAAGGCTTTCAATTAAGGAATGCGATTTTTTCTGATTAACTCACTTTTTGAGTTATCTCTAAACAATTGCCCATTAAAATATACAATATACACTTTTCCACCCATACATTACTCCACATCATGTGTTTCTACTCCTTACAACAGTAGCTCGGACCAATTTTCCATATTTCTTACAGCGTGGATGGCGACAAAGTGAACGAGGAGCTACTGGTCTAAAACTGCCAGGCTGCAGGTCTCTACAAGCTGAGAAAAAGCCAGTTGGATATCGGTCCGAACCATACATATATTCGGTTAAAAAAACATAGCTTCTGTTGCAGTCACCAACATTCAATGGTATTGATGGTTACATGATTTGACTTATCATAAGATGCTAGCTGCTAAAATATTGCGATTCTTACGGCCAATAAGTCGGTTATACCAACCGAATACAGAAAACTATTGATTGTCACAATTGGTGTTTATGACAAGTAACCAATGAAGTACATGTTGCTTTGGTTCCAATAATAATTGGTTGTGGTAACAGATAAATTCTCTGCAGTAACTAAACTCCGTTTAGTTCGCTGTGTCAACATTTTAAGCTTTGCAACACAAGTTCTTACATTCTCGGGGGGTTAAATGATTTCTTCTAGAAATGAAAGTCTTAGGGGATTGTCGTAAATTCTCGAAAGGACGGCCCATGTAGGTCCGATTTATTTTCTATGGGCCAAGGAAATTTTTATTTTGCAACGCAATACCGTATGAAATAAGTTTAAAAGTAGTAAAATTTTCCTTGTTTGAGCGATTTTTATGATGAGAAGTCTTTAGTGAGACCGAACATCATTTTCTTCCTTTTTTGAAGGGGGTCTGAGTATTCTTATGTTCTACTAAAATTTTGGTCATTTAATTTCAGTTGGGGCGTGTCCTTTTTAAATTTTGACCTTTTTGGTTTACTATTGTTGAACGCACCGTCCAACAAGGGCTAAGAACTATCATTTGATTTCATTTTTTTGACAATTCTTTTTATTGCTTTAATTTTCTATGTTTAATGAATAATAATATATTACTATCCTTTTCTAGCCTTAAGCGATTGAATATTGAATATTTAGCGTCATTTTTGTTACATTAGTTTTCAAGTGCCACATTGAACTTCATTAAAGATGGTCCAACAGCGACCAACTTTTAAAATGGAAAACCTGATTTTTTTCATTTATCTTTTTATATTATTAGACGCCCTTGCTGCAAGAATACGTGTTAATCAACTACTTTTACGACCAACCTTTGAAATGGAAAACCTGCTTTTCTCATTTATATTCTTATATTATTAGAGGCCCATCCGACAAGAATACGCGTTAATCAACTCCTATTACCATTTTAATTATCATTTAAGTATAGATCGTCTAAAATAAAAAAAAAGTCCAGCTAATTTTAGTTGGGGCGTGTCCTTTTTTAATGAAATTGTATAATTTTTTTTTTTTAAAAATCGTCGTTTTTGGTTTACTGATAATACCTTTTTGATTTAGTATTATTATTTAAGTATAGATCATCTAACATAAAATCAGATAAACTATCTTTTTTTGTCCTTTTAAAAATATTATTTTTTTTTTACAAAAATTTAATGAATATGGTTTGTTCAGAATTTGTTTCCAAATCAACACAAAAGGGCGATTTAAAATAATTTTTTCCTCATATTTTTTTAAATTTAAAACTCAGCTTTATCTTGTAATTTCTTGACACTTTAAAACCAAAATAATTTTTTTGACCCACTTTACCAATTTGATGCGTAAAAACGTTCCACGTGTGCATACAAACTTTAAAAACCGAGTTTTAAAAAAACCAGCTTGTATTTCAAACAACAAAATAAATATTTTTAAATTGTTAAATATAAAAATGAAATAAATTTTTCGTTCAGATAACCGAATGCATACAATGGTACTATCAGCCGTTCCTGCTATCAAAGGCTTGTGGTATTGACAACCGAATTCAAAGAGTACTTATAGCAATAATCTGTAACAACAACTGGTACATGTACAATTTCAGTTCTAATAATCATCCTTATTGGTAAGGGTTTCCGACACTTTGTCTCTTAAGTTGATATTGTTGCCGCCACTGAAAATTGCCATGTTCTCAATCAACATTCGGCTGTAGCGCTGGAACACGTGGCTAGTACGTGAAACTACTAACTTTCGGTTGGCAGCAAATCTGTTTTCGTTGTGTACATATTCTTGTAGAAATCTCGCAAGGCTTCTAGTCTAATGCTCCTTATATCAAGTTGGCATGTAGGAAAATAATCTCGCTAGTAATATTTGATAGAATTTAATGTTATTGTAAGCCGTTCGAAATGGAACAGGTATTCGTCCAAAGTGGGAAAAGTATATACTTTTATATGTCGTGGTACGTAAAAATATTATTTAGGGTTTGCGATACCTGTCCGATGTTGTCAGTGCCCCCTAATGAAAGTTTCCTAGTCAACATTCGGTTGTAGCGATCGAACACCTGGCTAGTACGTGCAGCCACTAACAATTCGTTGGCGAAAATTTCCGTTGTGTTTTCCTTGTGTTCACAATCTTGTAGAAGCCTTGCAAAGCTTTTACCCAAATGCTCTTTATATCAAGTTTGCTAGTAAAAAAATAATTTCGCCACTTATATTTGATAGAACTTAATACAATTGTAAGCCGCGCGTTACAGAAGAGTTATCCGTGAAAGTGGGAAAAATATCTACTTTCATACGAGTATATAAAAAATATTGCTATCAATTTACAAATACACATACGTCTTCAAACGTTAATGTCGATAATTATGATGCGAAAAGACAGCCAAAAACAGAAAAAAAAGACAGAATGATCAAACAACGGCAGCACGCGCCTTAAAAACTCATCAACTTGTTCTCTGAAGCATACTTTTAGGCATTTACACTTCTTTTCCCGGCACGCACACAAACATACCCTCAACCAGTCAGCCGTCTATGTGTTGGCATTATAAGTACGTATAGTATATAACATATCCAGCCGCGGTGTCTTGTCAGGGATTTACCATTCAAGTCAGAGGAGGAAGTCACCGAAGAACAACAGCAATAACAAAACATATTCTGATGTATAATTTACGTGT
The DNA here is from genome assembly GCA_963513945.1 of Hydrotaea diabolus. NCBI lineage: Eukaryota > Metazoa > Arthropoda > Insecta > Diptera > Muscidae > Hydrotaea > Hydrotaea diabolus. The sequence continues at coordinate 36,285,979 of OY740717.1, forward strand.
TGTTGTTGTTGTTGTCAAATATGATATGTTTGCTGTTGCTGTACAAAACAGGCGGTAGGCAAGCGAAACAACACAAACATCATTTGGCCATTATGCATTTAGCAGGATATCACAAGTCTCGGCTACGACAGACAGACCGACATACTCCTCGTATATGTCATATGTAGACGCCCGCCCCTTGGTGTTCTCTCAAGGATTTTCCCGCTTAAGTGAACGGAGTCGGTCGGAGAGGCATGGGCACGGACAGGAAATGTGTGTTTAAGCAAAAGTTCCCCGAAGATAGAAATGAAAATCAATGTCAGAAGAAAAAGTTTTTCTTTTTTTCCGGCTGTCTTTTTTTTGTTTAAGTCGTTTTGTTTCTTATTTTTTGTATGCCTAGAATTTTTTATGATTATTGTCATATTATTCTTGCTTCGTGTTTGTCATTTACACTTGTCGGAATGTGTGTTGGTGTGAGTGAATGTGTGTGTGTGTGCGTTTGACACAAATGTGTGTAAACGTATGACAGAGAGAATATGCTTATGTCGTCTATCATCATATCATATGAGATGCGTGTACAGATGTCTGTAGTTGTTAGCTATTAAATCTAATTCATTGTATTAGCAAAACTTTTGTTGTTGTTCCTGTCAACTGATGCCGTTGTTGTTTCTAGTATTTTTTTTTTTGAAGCTATACTTGCTCTCACTTGGCCGTCTTCCGTTTCCTTGGGTTCACTTTTTTTTGCCTTATTCTTGCCCAGTAACATAATGTTTTCGACATTGATTGCTAAGCCATTAGATCGACTAGTTCTGATGGGTTTTTTTGTTGTTGTTTCGTACATTCTCATTATAGTCTCTACAATGCAATAACGTTCACACATACATCTGTAAGTGGGTGTGTCTGTCGGTTGGTGTGCAACTCCCATCAAAATATTATTAATAAGTTTTAATAATGATTAGAAAAGTTTGCCCCGTTTTTGTGTTATGTTTTGTGATGGATATGAAGACAAGTGGCTTGCAATGCTGAAGTTCGCCTAAAGTCGGGGCATTTTCTAAGGGGTACCAATAGCTGCGTGTGGGAAAAAGAGTGCGAGAAAAAGAAAAAAAAACTAAGGAAGACTGATAGATATCATAGCACACTTTTGGGCTTAGGATATGTTTACTCTTCATTGACTACAGAACATTGAGTGGTTCAATATGATGAACATAATAATTGTTAATTTCATAGTTATAACATCATTATCAATTCTTAAGGCGAAATTTGAATTAAAAAAAGTTAAAGCACACTTTTAGGAGCAAAACCATTAAAATCAGAAATAATACCTTCAAAATATCATTTAGTTTAAATCGGGGAACTTCCTAAAATCTGTGAGCAGAACATTGAGTGGTTCTATATTATGAACATAATAATTGTTAATTTCATAGGGATTACATCATTATCAATTCTTAAGGCGAAATTTGAATTAAACAAGAGTTAAAGCACACGTTCAGGAGCAAAACCATTAAAATTAAAAAAAATGCCTTCAAAATATCACTTAGGTTAAATCGGGGAACTCCCTAAAATCTGTGAGTTTTTCAGGATATAATTTGTATAATCACTGAAATAAACGTACTGTGTAATGACAATTCCTAGAGGCTAATGTATTTTACAATGGATGTCACACATGACTTAGGGATTAATCTCTTGTAATATCTGTGGCATTTATATTGTGGCAAATGCCGCTTAAAATTGCTGGGTATTGTCACCTGCTTATTAAGGAAAAAATTTTCGCTTTTGATTATGCGAAAATTCTGTGTGTGTACCCTAGTTGGTGGGTTGGTTAACTTGAAGTGGAGTGGGCGGAATCCCACTTCATGACACGAAGTCATAAACCTAGCCCAGTAGCTTGGCATTTTGTGCGCTCTTGATAACAGTATGTCTGAAAGTGGTAACAGATTACGGTAGATGGTCTGTCTCATGAACGAAGTTCCTGAGGCCCCCCCCATCTAGTGTCAGTTAAATGAAAAATTCCCTGTGCTTAAGTGAGTTGGTGCGTCATTCTTGATCTATAAAACTAGGTGCAGTGGCATAGGTAATAACCCAGGGTCTCGGTCCCTCTACACAGGCTTTGCACAGCATTAGGGTTGACCAGCCAATGCGGAAAAGGCGACCTCTAAAAGGGGAGTTGGACAGTCCCCTACACACAGAGAACAAAATTGTTGGAAATCGGTTGGAACTACAAAGATTCCGCTGTAAAAGAGTAATTTCGGTCTTCTAATGTTTATAATCGTAATGGCTATTTAGTTCGTAATACCACAATATGATAATCGTTCTATAATCACAACTATGTGATCGGTTATATCAATGTCCCTGGTAGAATATAGACCGGTGCCGCGCCCCTTGACAACGTTGTTATATTGAACAGTAATCCATGATGGAGGCTATATAAGCTTCGGTACTGCAGATATGTAATCAAATAGTTATTTAGCTATGCCATAATAATATCATAGCTATCGCAATTTGGTATATTGAACTGAATTTTCATTAATTTTACTAGTATTTGGTGATTGTAAATTAAAGTAGTGTCGTCCAACGCAATTTTAGTAATACGAACGGTAGGCCTGTGGGTCGAAAGATTTTGCCACTTTTAGCACTGGTAACTCGTACATCTTCTTCCAATTTTAATCAATATTTTCAATCTTAGAATTAAAAAAAAACACAAAAACTAATTATGAAGATTTTAATTCGACGGCCAAGAAGACAAAATATTTGCAATGAGAACTCAATAATTTTTTTAATGTCACATGGCGAAAAGAGCGGACGTGAAATTATTCTAAAATGTATTGAATTATACAATTATTTATTGTTTATTTTGAATTTAAATTTTTTATGATTCTTAAAGCCTAGTCCAACGCAATTTTAGTAGTGCGAACGGTGGGCCTGTGGGTTGAAAGATTTTGCCACTTTTTGCACTGGTAACTCGTATGTCCGCAAAGATTGATTGCTGGTGTGGTTTATGGCATTACGGCTTCATCGGATCACATTTCTCTCAAATGACAAAGTCGACATTATTACCTTTGATTGTCTTCGGTACGTGGCGTTGACAACCGACTTACTGTGTTAAAAGCTTGACGACATCGAGAAGTCCAAACTTTGTTTTAAAAAAGACTCACTAAAATTAACGCAACTGTGTGTACTTATAGTAAATGCCTCATGTTGCGACGAGCACATATCCGTTGTTATCTGAAGAATAAACACCCCCAAATTATTTTCTCTGGTATTAGGCCGAATCCTAAGTCTACGCTTTAGACGACCCAGCCACGTTCGACCAGCTCGAGACGAACATTCAAGATAATGTTAAGGCAATAAAGTCGCGCCTACTGGAACCAGTCACCATCAACAATTCCACTAACCTCTCTCGATGCTGCCATTTGCTAGATGAGACATTCATAGTGGCATGAGCGTAGCTTCGAAATAAAATAAAAGAGCCAAATTGATATCTCTTACTGTTGTTGTTTACTTTAAATTTGTATTCCCTATCATTTGTATATAGTCCTTATTTAAATTACACTTAATTCCAACTCCGCCCTAGCACTGCATCGATTTCACTTTGTTTTCTTAAATAGGATTTGATTTTTATTACATTTTCCTGCGACATAACGTTGGATGTTGTATAGGAAAATTTTGGGCGACTGCGTTATCTTATAACAAGCAATAATTCATTTGCCCTTCATTATTATTTTTGGGCAACATCAAGTCTTTGGTCTTCCGTAACAAGCTAGCCCTTTACAATATACTCGAGACCAATATTGGAGATGCTGCGACCAAAGTAACAACTAACCTATTGGATTGAGTTCTTAAAAAATTTAACCAACAGCTTGAAGCATGGCCAGTGCCTTTTGTACGAGCTTTAAAGCTTTAAAGCCGAAATTTATTTTATTCAAGATATGATATTCCATATAAAATGGCATCAACTAGAATTTCAAATTATAACGAAATGTTTTTAATATCTCAAACTGTTGTTGTTCAATGGCAATTTCTTTTCCTATCGTTCTTAACTGGCCATCTATTTATTCTAATATGGGTTCGAGTTTCATCTCTTATTCGCTGGATTACTTGTGTGATAGTCCGACCTACAATGAACAACAATACGACTGCCCCTGGTGTCGTTGGTAGCACAGGTGGTTTTAAAGTTTCTGTCAGATTCGATTCTATTACGAAACAGTATTTGTGTTTTTTATATTTTTGAGAATATAAATCATCTTTTTTTGTACTACTACAATTTTCTTCTCTGCTTCATATTTTATGTATATCCTTTATAGATTCTTTTCCATTCTGAGAAAAAAGGAAACCTTAAACTATCATCATCGTTGACGAAGACCGCCAAGTAACAGTTTCTTTAAAAAATAGCGAAAAGAAAATCATTTTACTTCTCCTTTTAGTCACTGCATAAATCATCAGAAAAATTCTAATGGAACTGGGCAAAAAAAAAAAAAACAAAAAACGCGAAACCTTTCTGCTAACGCATTTACCACTTTTTTGCCAGCATTCTTTTCTAATGATTTCCAGTTCAGACCCATGCACAAGCCACAAAAAGGTAATAAGTCAAAATTTTAAAATATGATTTGTTTAAAAAAACACGATAAACAGGGTGATTCATTCAAGACTGGACAAATTTTACCAGCGTATTCCTTGGCTCATTTCATGAAAATATGTCGCTCTACGACTATGCCCGAAAATGCAAGGGGGCGAAATGACAAAGGTTTGGAAATTTTCTGATTGGTGGTCAGAGGGTACAAGGGTGAAATTGCTAAGTTCTGAGCCTGTGGGCGGATTTTTTCTACCTCTGCCTTTCAGTCATTATAAACATTTGTCATCGAAGTGCTACAAGTGTAGCAAACACTTTTTCGCCTTTACTGAAAATTTTCAAATCTTTAAGTTAATACCCTTTTGTGTTCAGCTGCGTTAAGTTTAGCGAGAAAAAAAAACTGAATTGAAAAATTTTACATTTACATATCAAATAAAAAAGTATAGCATACCTTTGCGGCGCTAACTTTGGCATATCTTTCGTAGAGCAACCAGACAAAAGGGCGTTAGTGAACAGAAGAGAGCCGAATTTCGCACTGATAATATGTAAATTTTAACCGCCATTTTTCGTTTTTTCACTTTTTTGGTTCACCTGTTTTATGGTCGCAATGTAAGGTTTGAATTTTGCAATCTATATATAATAGTATATATATATATACATAAGTATAAATGTGTACATGCATATATATGTTCATACATATTTAGCGAAATTTCTACTCTGAAGTAAGAGCAAATGTAGGGCAAAAAAATATAGTTTTAATTTATTTGCATTTCTATGTTTGCATGTGTGTATTCTGAAATAACGATGACATGAATGACGACAGTTTTTCTGTGTGAACTTATATCACGATGTAGGTATAGTTCACCCTGAACAAACCGATGGCGGCCACCTGTGTAAAATGTGTTAAAAATATTAAAATAATAGCGTTTTTTGTATTTCCTATTTTTGCGCCCTTGTTGGAATTTGAACGTAGATGCCTGGCGAAGTTTTCCAGCATGCAGACTCCTCTTGTCGCGCTAAAACATTTTGTAAAGGGGTCATTGTCTTCTGAGTAATACAATTTTGAGTGCATTGCACAATTGTGTGGCATACTTTGTGGAGGGTTACATTTTATAGTTCATACAAAATTTAAACATAACTCTAGGTGTTTTAATTATTTTATTGCTGAGGTTTTGCTAACGAAAATGTTTCGAATTCTTTAGGGATTTAATGGCATGTGAACAAAATTAAAGCACACATTTGCTGACAATAATTGTAGTTATGCAGAATTGCTGCATAGTTTTCGGTGCGTTTTGGCGAAAACTATTTAAAGTGGAAAAATTAAAAATGAAAAACAAGAGAATCAGAAAATATAAAAATTACACTTGGGAGCAAAAGCTATGATCTATACTCTATTAAAGAAAAAAAAAATTGTTCGAATGAAAAAATAATTTGTAAGACTCAAAGAATTAAAAAATTATAAATATGATATTAAAGCATCATTTGAATCGTACTAGATCTTGTTTTACCTAAAGTGTGGTCCAACTTAAAAGCACAATACTAATTGCAAAAAAACAAAAAAAAACGGAAAATTATTTTTATATTTTTTAATCTTTGGGCAGACATTTGCAATTATATTCAGCGGGAAACTTCTGACAGAACAGAATACTTCTTGAAAATGAATGTAAAGAAGTAAAGAAAATACAACATCTACAGGGTGTTCCAACTAAAACTCACATTGATGTTTATAAATAATATAAAAAGTTTTTAAAGAAAACTGACAATTATGTGTGAAACAAAATATCAGCCTAATGCTCGCCACGGCTTTGGTGGCATAACTCCACCCCGTCGCCCATATTTTCAATGACTCTGGAGACATAATGGAGATTCAATGTCGATAATGTGCCCAATAATCGCATTCTTTAGCTTTTGAATTCTCGTTTGTTCATTAATGTTTACTTTTTCTTTTAAATATCCCCAAAGTAGTAGGTGGACCACCCTTCTCTTGGAAAAACATTCGCTTAGGTCCAATTAGCTTAGAAACACAAGACATCAATGATTTTTAATTGACCAAAAACACCAAATTAAATTCGCTATTAAGTCATTGCCAGGAATACGATTTTGCAAAATCTATAAAAAAAAACCCACTTTATGTTTGCATTGCTGACGGCTATGTCCTCTTTATATCTAAACCATCTAAACCACCAGATACACTTAGTCTGTTTGCTGGAGTAAAGGTACGTAGGTCAACTCTAAATGTCTCTAAGGATTAGATGACCTTCATTTGTCCTGGTTTTTGTCTACTTATAGACTAAAATTCTACAGTGAGACTTAGCAATAACCAGTAGTAGGTGGACCACCCTTTTCTCGGGAAACCATTCGTTATTATGTCATTGCCAGTGATACGATTTTTCAAAATCTATTAATAAAACCCCTACTTTATGTTTGCATTCCTGGTGTATCTTATCTATCTTAGCCATAAAGATAAAGCCGGATACGTATGCATGGTTTTTGTCTAGACTAATATTCTACCACAATACTTAGCAAAAACAGTGAGCATACCCAAATAGATTTTTATTGCGTTTACTTTGTTCCGTTGCCAGCAGTTCTCATTGGATCAATAAAGCTTTTTTCTTGAGTAAAAGTCGGTGATGATTGTTTGAAAACAATTGCTGCTTTCGATCTCTGCATATTAGAGCCGCGGTTAGCAACACTGCGCTGTCTTCCCTGTTTGCAACTAAAGACATTAATGGAGCTTTAAAATAAACTTCCGTTTACATTGAGTACAATTTCAGAAATATTTTTTAAGTTCTAAAGAATTTTCAATTTTTTAAAATTTAATTGAGCTTGCAGATGGCGATTTTATCATATCTTAACAAAAACTGTCTGTTCTAGTATTCTAATAAACTTTAAGTTATCCTCTGTGTTATGTATTTCATGCAATTATTTTCTATTTAAAGTGTTTGTTTAACAATTTTAATAGGCGGGGTACAGAGAGCACCCTTCAATTAATACTTTGCGGATTTTTAGCAACAGTCCTTTTAAAATTAATTTCACGATGCCGATGTCTTTTTTTAATCTTAGAAAAAACGCAGTAAGAAGATTATCCTCTATTTGAAGTATTTTTGAACTAAATACTTCATCTGACTGCAGATGACGTTGTTCTCTGTGTAAACATAGCTTTAACTTAAAGCTATAGTTGGTGTCTCCTCTCCTCTAACTGGTGCAGTTCTCTCTCTCCCCCCCCCCTCTCTCTCTCTCTCTCTCTCTCTCTCTCTCTCTCTCTCTCTCTCTCTCTCTAAAGTCTTAGTAAAACGCATATTTCAAGCTAAGCTAAGTCTTTGGTAAACCAAAGATGTAATACCATAGGAGAAGTGCCTCCGAAAAGGTCTGATGTGAAAGCGTGGTTTTTAGAGCATTACATATGACCAACACATATCTCTGTTGAAATTGAACCATATCGGTCCATGTTTTTGAATAGCTCCCACACAAAGGTATCTCACGATTTTAGGTACTTCAGTTTTGGAAGCTAAAATTACACCCGATCACAACCAAATTTTGCATGGTGCGTTATGAACGACATTGAATTAACTTTGGTGAAACTGGACCATATTTTTCTATAGCCCCACACAAAGGTCCTTCAAGATTGCAAATTTTGCAACTTTAAATGCCAAATTTATATTCGATTATTATTAAATTTCGCATGGAGAGTAACGAGCGACATTGCAACATTGGACTATATCGGTCCATGTTTTCGAATAGCTCTCACACAAAGGTTCCTTCCGATTAGAGCTCCTGCAGCTATAGAAGCCACAAATTTCAAGTCATCTCGCTCAAATTTTGTATGGTACTTCATAAGCGACAAATAATTAACTCTAGCATATTGAGTCCGATCTTGCTTAAGCTCTTTGCTTAATCTGCAGCTTAATTTTGTGAAAAGCATGGGAGTGGTGTAGGGTGGCTCATAGTCGGCCAGGCCCGACTTTAACTTTTCTTTTTACTTCTTTTATTTAAAAGTAATCTATGCAGCTTGTTCTGTATTGAACAGTTTTTTTTATCAAAAATTATTCTTAAAGTTTTCCCGTTTAAAAATTATTTTCTTATCGTACTCAACGTCGTGACATTTTCCTCTATGCATGGTCGTGAGACTGAGGCTCTTTTAAATTGTCCAAGGACAAGATGTTTAGTTTTTGGGGAAACAACTCCCTACTGGTATTTTTCCTAAGTGGTGGTTCTCCCAACTGTATTCTTAAATATTCTCCAACTTTATTGCGGTCAAATGTTCTAATAAACATTGACTACTTTTTAAAAGAAAAAAATGCTTACGAACGACGACCTTTCAAGGTATTCTTCTTAAAAATCCCTAAAATATGTTTAATACCAATACATACTGCACTCAAATGTTCCATAAACAAATACTACTACTTAAAACTGGCGACGTGCATAAATTATGCAAATCTTTTGTTTGATTTCGCCAGCCCGTAGTACCGTAGGGAACTTAATTAAAAATCAAATGCTCTACGGACATATACTTTGAGGTATTTAACGTCTAAAGAATATTAAATTTTGTTTTATGACAAGAACGACAAAGACATTTAAGGAATTTCGTAACACAAATAAATATTTTTAGATGTCACATACCTTGGCATACCAAATAAGGGGGGCACGGGCGAAGCAACTTTCGACAAAATAAAAACATTTAAAGTATACATTTGGGAGGGGAAGTTTACGCTGCGAGCATTACAAACGCCGGCAACAACAAAAATAATCAATAAACGAAAATCATTCGTTAAAAATTCAAAACAAAGTATACTTTTTGTGCTTATTTTATATTTTTTGCTACATATTTTATTATTTTATGCAGTGCCAGAGAGCACTGCGCCACACCACACCGTGGGCCTGGAGAAAGAGCATGAAAACAGAAAATCTCTTTTGCTCATAATATAATTTGCATAATTCTTGAAATTCCTTCGTAGCTGTCGAGCAAACTTCTTCTTTTGAACACGTTCTCGTCCTCATGCCGTGGCAGTGGCAGTGCTCTTGATGCTGTCGATGTGTCGTTTATGGCTTGCCTTCTTCAAGACCACCATCGCTCTCGGTGTCAGCAGCACGTCTTGAAGGAGTAGATATCGAGAGTGAAGTCTATCTACACACTCGGGCATATACAGATATATAAGATACTTGTATATATATATAAAAATGTATCTGACAAGTATCATTTTAAGTACCATATTTTTTCTTAATCAAATCATCGTCATCATTTTCAGCTTTTTCGATACGATTTTCTTATTTTTTCTTTCTTTTTATTTGTGCTGTGCGTGTACAGATATTTATCGGGATATTTCTGTTTTATATCTGTCCTTTATATACTGACATACTTTCACACATACACACTTTATTGAAATTATAGATGTATGCTGGTTGTTGGTATTGCCTTTTCCTCCTTGGCTGTAAATCATAATCATATTTGAAGTGAAATATGAAAATTGATAGGTTTTCCTCATTCCCTGTGTGACTCTTGAGATGTTGGCAGCGGAATTGAAAATGTTACAACGAAATGCCAAGACCAAGATGATGATAATTCCGTTTGAAAGCACAGCTTTAAAATATGCAACAGTTTTTTGTTGTGTTTTCCTGATGGAGCCAAAGAAGGAATTTCTCGTTACTAAAATTAAGTATGCCATTAAAATTATTGGAATATTCGAACGCACAAAATACTCGTAGTTCAGTGTGATGGAATTTATAATTATGAGTTGTTTTAACGTATACTTTTGGGCTTTATTTTAAGCCCACTCGCGGCTAGAGCCGCATTTAATAAACTATAAATCTGAGGAGATGAACAAAGCACATACAATTTGTAGCCTATCTTTAGGAGGAGAAATTGATAAATTCAGTATCGAAGAGGTAAATGTTTCTTGTTTATATTATTTAAGTACGCTACAACATGGTTTAACAGTAGATGCCGGTCAGTGAGCTTACTTATATTAGAGTTACTCTCCGTGTGGTCCTTAATGGGTTGTGAGCAAATCACCAAACTAATAAGTCCGTTATTTATTAAAGTTGGCCAGCATAAAAAAGCTCTGAAATGATAATATCTTCGAACGTAAATTATAGAGAGGACATAGTAAGTGTATCCTCACCCTAAAATGCAAAAGGCCACACCACCACACTTTTTTGCTTTTGCAAAAAAATAACTAATAATATTAGATTGAAATTCAAATCTGGAAAACTTCTGAAGAAAAAGAAAACATTAAAATCAAACAAAAAACGTAAATGATATCGAACTAAAAAAAAGTCAAGCGGTCAGCCAATATGGACAATATGGTTGGAATTGTTTCAGAGAGTCGCCTGTGTCCTCACTTTTTGACTTAATACTTCGCATATGCAAAATCTCGCAATGCTTTATATATTTAAATCGTTAAATGAGCATAAACCGTGTCAGCATACATATATGGTACCGAAGAGCCGTCCCACACCAACGCGAAACGTGCGAAAAGTTTGCTTAAACTACGCTGACTTACTTTTTCTTCCCCATGCGACAAATAATAAAAACCTGATCTAATTAGGTTGTGGAGTAATTTACTCTTTCAAAAATAAGATCACTTATTTTAAACGTTACGGCTCTTTATTTGATATTTTTTGAAAAATAATTTTGGTGGTTACGTTTTCCTGCATTTGAGGCGATGATATGAACTTTTTATCCTTTCATAATTAATGCATAAAAAAAGATTTCATTTACGGAGGAAAAAAAACCGAAACAAATCCTTGTTATTGCCATTAAATATAAAAGAGTATTAGATGACTTTTTCGTTAATTATGAAGAAATTTTTATGAACTCTCTACTTTAGGTGGTTAACATAGTGTAGCATACTTTAAGGATTTGTCAGGAAAATCGTTTTAGAGCCTAGTTTCGGGCCACTGTAGAAGATAAGAGGAAAAATGTAAAACTGATTAGAGGACGCTTTTTCTACCTTGTCACTCGCATTGAAGTCACAACACAAGATTTTAAACCAAGACGAAGCGTCCTAAGTATTGCGGTTTGCAAAAATAATTTTACTTTGCTTAAATTGATGGAAGCATATCAAAATGTCAACGTCGTGACTAGAAAGAAACAAGTAAGTTCCTTCGTTTAGTTCGACCGTACCGAATCGTATATAGCATCCAACTTCTTGCGCTACTTAAGCGCAAAAATGGTCCATTGTTTGGGCCCTTTTGGTCCATGCGTCCTTTTAAAATCAGCCAAAACTACAAAGTTAACTTATTCGGATTCTTAGCAAAATTTGCTTTCGTTTGAGTATCCATATGTCCATATAGGATATTGATCGCCCGCTTTGCCCAGGCGAAACTTTTTTTGGGCCAATGCTTCCAGAAACTATGCCCTTTTTTAGGTATTTAGTGCCTCCCAACTAGAAGTCCCAATTGTCCCTCAATAGATAATTATGATTTGTTACGCTTACACTCAAAAATGTGTGCTTTTTACCGAGTTACAATTAGTCTCTTAAGGGAAAACTTTTACCCTCTTAGCCGATTTCGCCCATTTACAATTTCATCCAGTTTAAGCCATTATCATTCGTTTGATCGCATTCGTGTTTTTAACAGACACGTGGTTGTTCATACGGACAGTCATGGCTAGATAGTCTTTGGATTCTACGACGATCGATAATATATATACATTACTCGTATATACTGGAGTTTCCCATCCATATTTCGTGGTGTTGCAAACGAAGAGACAAATTTAGCATACCATCACCCTCTGCGGTGGGGTGTATACAAATATAGGATATCACCTCTTGATATATTTGAAAGCATATCTTAAGAAAGCGAAAGTTTGATAAATCAAACGCAGTTAGTTCGATATCTGAAATCCTTTTAAATTCGAAAACATTGAGGAAAGTAAATGCATTCTGCAGATATTCCCTTGGCGGTTAAAAAAATTGAATTGCGGCGTATCTTGAGACGTGTTCAAAATTAAAGCACGTTATATTTTTAGAGAAAATCCTTATGATTAAATTTTTTGAAAAAGGAGAGAAAAAAATTAAATATATTAATGTTGTGAAAAAATCCTGAAAAATTTGTTGACTTATTTCATATGGGTTGTCAAGTCGCTTGATTGTGGCGATCAATCGTTGAACATTCTTAGCCATATAACGCCAACTTTTTCCTTTACAGCTTCGAGCGTTACATAGTATGACATGTAGAGCCGTGTTGACAAAGCTCTGTTTTTAAATAGTTTTCAAAAAAGTTAAAACAGTTTCATATACTGATATTAGTTTTGATTTGTACAAATTAACTTTTAAAGGACTTTAGCGTTCTTCAACTTAATTCAGTGGACTAAAGCAAGGACGCTACGAGTATGTATTAAATATATATAAGTATAAAAACATATTTTTATTGCGTATATCTTATATATTTTTACCAGAAACTAAAAATAAGTATTATTATTATGTATGCTAAGGTACTTTAAGTTAAAGTATTATTTTAATATTATTAAATATGAATATGATAAGAATAAGTAAAGGGTTAATTAAAAAATTACGAGCTAAATTAAAAATTGCGGATACATAAACAAATCATCATGGGACTTAAATGAGATGACAAAAATCTATGAAAACTACCAGAAACATTCAAAAATACGATTTAGAAATTTTAAAAAATACTCCAATTAAAATCGTTAAAACCTTTTATAAAACAACTCAAAAAATTAAAAAAAAAAAAACCTGAAAAGCAAATATATCAAAAAATATTAACTTTGTGAAAAAAAAAACTCTTATTTAACGGGCAATAATATAATATATTCTAAAATAATAAATTCTAAACTAAAAACAAATAATTAAAATTAATTAATTAAAACCTACGCCTTTTACAAATAATAAAATAAACGTTCCTGTCACAATTGTTCCAGATGCAAATTTTTCGGATTTTCCTTACATACAATATCTGACACGTAAGTTTGTTTTCCTCTCCTTGTTGGAGAAGGAAAAGCTCTAAGAGATATCGAGGAAAATGCTCATATGTTTTAGCATTTTTTTGTTTTAATATTCCTAGGATAAAATTTGCCTCCAGTCAACATGTAAAGTTGTGTTCACCCTATCCCACATTACTTTTATGAGTTCCCTGAGAATGCTCCAAATTAATATGGGTTTTTGTTCATCCACTCGAAAACATTGCATACTTCTAGGCTCAATTGCAAGATTCCTGTAGTTTCGCGGGTCTTGTCTATCACAAGTACAAGAAAAACTATTCCGGGTACAATAGTTTCATTTCATTTCTATTCGTGTTGTTTAGTTATGTTGCGTTTTTGTGTATGAAATTTTACAGAGTACAGAGACAACATGGCAAGAAGAGCGGTGCGGAAATGGTAAATTGTATATTGTGTTGAGACTTGGTGCCTCATTATATCACTCGACAAAATAAATCAGCAGCTTGTTAATTACTATGGTATACGTGACCCGGTATAATGAGGTGGTAATCTGATTTGGAATATTTCACCTGTCGATTGTCCTTTGACATATCATCATGGAAGAATTGGAAGCTAAATCTTTCTTCCGAGTACGTTTTGTGGAGTTGTCTCTAACTACAGATGATCCTGTGTCGTGCTCCGCGAGGATAAGTATGAGCTTGGCGGATGAGTATTCTTGGGAGATATTGAATTGTAAACCTACAAATTATAGGTCTATCCTTATCGGCATTGCCACTAAAATGACATGGACTTAGCAGTTAGTAAAAGCCGGCCACATATATCCTTTGAAATCTCCTGATATGCTAAGATATCGTCTGATATACTAAGACATCGGCTTATACACTGATATCGACTGATACACTTAGACACCGAAGAGAAATGCCGACCACACGCAACATTGCTTATAAAATCTAAGCAAAATCTTCAAGGATCACTCGTAGAAGTATTAAAGCCCACACTGACATCATCGATTAAATGTGCTCTCACTATTTTCCGTTTTACGTGTTAAATGGAAACCGTCGCATACTCTTAGGAAAGAAGTTCAGTGGCATTGTCATGAACTCTGCATTGATATATCGACGGAAATCGGTTTATAAACTAAGTCATCGAAAAAAACGCCGACCGCAAGCAGCATTTCATCAGCAAGAATCACTTGTAGAAGTTTTAAGGCCCACTTAATGTGTTTTTTACTTCAAAATTAAAGTCGGTGCATACTTTTAGGAATGGCGCTCATTGTCGTAAACTCTGCATAGTCGTAAGCATTGCAGACTTTAAAAATCGCGGCAAATAAACTTCGAATTTTCGTAGCTGATGCATACTTTCGGGATCGTTTTTAAATTACGTTTATTTCTATTGAGAAGGTGAAACCTGGATTATGGAATTAATTGCATACTCTTAGCATCGCTTTGCAGGTGAACTCTTGAATTTCGAAATCGTTGCGTGGATCGTGGATTACCAAAATCATGGCTGACTTTAAGGATTACTTAAAGATAAAATCGTGGATGTTAATGGTAATCATTGCATATATTTTTGATAACTCTTCGAAAACTTCTAATAACATGCAGGAGAACCCATGATGATCGAAATCATTGCACACTATTAGAATGACTTTGCTGGTGAACTTTTGATTTCCAAGTTTGTTGCATACTTTTAGGATCGCTTGCCAAGTTAGGTTTTTATCTATTGAGCTGTACTGTTCATTATGGAAACCGTTCTATATATTTAGGCTCTTGTTGAATAGCGTTTAAAGCCTTTATGATGAAGTTTGTATTTTCGAAATCCGTGCCTACTTTTAGGATTGCTTACTAAGTAACGTTTATTTGCATTGAAGTGAACCGTAAACCTTTATGTTGAAGTTCGGATTTTTGAAATCCATGCCTACTTTTTGGATCGCTTTGTTGGAGATCTTAATATTTCTGAAATCGTTGCATACCTTTGAGATCGCTTGCCAAATAACGTTTTTTTGCATGTCGGTGAGCTGTGGCCTATCGAATCCTGCATTTTATCACATGTGGAACTTTTTTTCAAATGTTGTTATGACAATTACATGCTCTGTTGGATATGAACTTGGGAAAATGTCCCAGCCTCGATTGAAATCTTGGATAAGGACAAATTTTAGAGGCGTGTGCGTTCGGCATACATGCAGGATTTTTCAAAATTTTATTTCAAACATTAAAAATTCTAGCGAAGTTAGAGCTAATTATATGTCCGTTCGTCATCGTCATGATCATCCGTCCGCCTTTATCGGTATATGTTGTTCATGGAAGAAAAAAATAAATGCCCAGGTATAAAAATAATAATATACAGCAAGAACACAAGGCCAAATTCATACACGTGCTCACTTGCTTACAATCAGCTTAAATTGAATATTACTAAAGTACATTGAATTAAACTGAGCAAATATTTCTTCCAAATCCTTAACGTATGCAACATATTCCATTCGTTTGTTAACATGATTCCAATAAAGAAAACCATACTCATAAACAGTTCGTGCCTTGCCCTTGGCTACGCATCTTAATAATTAAAGAATACGGTGTGGGTTTCTGATTTTGAGAAAAGCCCCCCACTCGTACGTTTCTTAATGGCATGTTAAGGGAAATATGTACCTACTTACATTTCGTTTGTTCGTTACATTTGATTTTTTTTCTGGGTTAAACGTAAGGACACCAAGCATTTGCATCAAAGAGGAAAGTGAAATAAATAAACGAAGGACCAAAACACACCAATAAATGACAATAAATTCCATGTGAAAACAAATAAAACACGGAACGCCAACATGGCTGAGAAAGCCAAGCCAGTGCCCAATCCGAGGCAAAAAGATATCAATAAACCAGCAGGGCAAAAACAGATGAACAAAACGTAAGCCAAAGGAAAAATTCACACTGAAACATCGATAAAGTAAAGTGCTGGCATCATGTAGAACAAGTGGCTAAAGTAGAGGCCATACAAAATTGTAATTTTCTGAATTTGTCACGAATCGACAATTTATACTACTCATGCCCCGGCGACATAGACCAAGGACAACAACAATAGCCGAGTCGCCCCACAACAAGACCAGCACCAATACCAGCACCAACAGTCGAAATAAAAACCAATCTTAATCCCAAGTAATGCTGTAATGTTCGACGTTGCCACCTACCCTCCATCAATCCCTACTAGCTGCCTAGTGGCCATCGATAGTCGCCTCAACAAAAGCTATACAGATCAATTAGAACAATAACAACAACGACGATGGTTGCAACACGAAAGAAAGTTTTAAAAAATAATCATATCGAGAAGAGGAAATATTTACACAATAAATGTATTACTTGCAATGCCGCAGCAAGCAACATGGAGGAAGTTTCCGACCACACCATTGTAGTTGTTCGCTCAAAAACCGTGACGTGCTTACAGGTGACCACAGCAACGTTCGTATGTCCACCGGACATACACACAATATTGGCCACCACATCAATGGATTAAAATTGTTCGGGTTTTCTTTCTTTTGATTTACGTATCGTTTTTTAAATTGTTTCTGTTTTTAATAAATATTTTTTTCAAAAGATTTCTTATTTTCATTTAAACCAATTTGAAAGATTGCCTTTGTGTTTGAAATACTCGTACCCTGTATTAATTGAATTGGTCTCGTTCTTTTGTTTGCTTACAGATCCACCGGAAATCATCAAGAAACCTCAGAACCAGGGCGTACGAGTGGGAGGAGTTGCAACATTTTATTGTGCGGCCAGAGGCGACCCGCCGCCATCGATAGTTTGGCGGAAAAATGGCAAGAAAGTATCAGGTAAGTGGTGAAGAGATTACTTTTGTAACTTTTCTAATAAAACCGTTGTTGCCGAACTTTGTTAACGCTTTAACAAGCGATTTAGTCAACTTTATGAACGGTTATCGATTATATAGTTATTCATTTTATTAATTTTTTGTATTCTTTAAGAAAGTATTTGCCTGTTGGCTTGAAAGTATTTCTTTCACTTTCAAGCATCCCTAAAATCCCCCAAGTCAGCCAGACTTTCTTCAGTTACAAACTGAACTGCCAGATTTACTGAGGGTTTATCTTATCAACATAGTTGTGTGTTTCTAGATAGAAACATGCTGCTGAAACATAGTGGTGTATTTACTTAAGAGTTGCTAAATACCTAAAGCCTAGTTCAACTGCGGGGTGTTTCGGAGTCAAACCAGTGTTTCAATTTGATTTCAACGTTTTGAATTTTTAGTAAAAATATTCCATTTATAGCCATGAATTGAATGTTGATTTAATTCGATACATGATACCCGTACTAGCAACATGGTGCAACAGTTTTTCTCCTTTCGAATCATTTTTCCGCCTTTGGCAACATTTTTGGTTTTGTTGCATATGATTTTAATATGTATATTGACAGTTCTTCTTCCAAAAAGTTAAACATAGTTCTAGACTACAGGTGTATCAAAGTTATTGCGCTAAAGAAATGTCTTTTTAATTTTACTGTAAAAAATTCTCCTTCAAAAAATCAATCAGAAGCTATTCAGTTACAAGCTGAATAACAATGCGGTTTAGTGTCTTAGCAACATCGTTGTTGAGTTGCAACATATCAACATGTTTCTGCAACATGGTAGTTTAATAATTTAAAAAAAAAATAGTGCTTAGTGTTTGAATCCTTAAACTGAGTTCGACGAAGCGATGTGTATCAGCAGTCATTTATTCTTTTGTAAGTTATTTCGAAACAAAATCAGTATTTCAATTAGATTTCCAACGAATGTTTGATTTGGTTTTATACAAAATAATTGAATAATTTGAAACGAAACAATAATTATTTATATTCCTTCCCGCAGGAATCCTAATGTTTCTAGCAACTCTATGTTGAACTCGATTGATGAACTATTTGGCAACATTTTTTCGCCGTCATTAACATACATAGTTGTTCTCTTTTTAGCTGAGCAACAAAGTTTTCCGGTATCTTGGAGAGCAACAATTATGCCCTCTTAATTAAGCAACATTGTTGTTAAATTTTTAAATTTTCTACATTGTTGGAAGTTACCTTCGGTGCAACATTCTTTTTCAGTTATTTTCTGTGAAACATATTTGCTCCGTTTTTAACAGAGAACCTATGTTCTTCTTGTTGATCTACTAGCTGAGAATCATTGAAGAACAATCTTGCATACCTATTGAAAGATAGTGTTGCATAGTAACTAGCTGAACAACAATGTTGTGCAATATTGTTTTTAAGTAACTAAATAAGCTTAATTTTTTTATATTAACTTACAGAGCGACATTAATGTTCAACTACTAACTGACCAACACTACTACTTTTTATGTAACTACGAGACAACATTGTAGGTTAGCCAGTTACAAGCAATGCAACACAGTTCTTCAGTTACTTACTAAGCAGCATTGTTGTTTATTTACTTACTAAGCAACATTGTTGTTCTTTTACGTAATAAGCAACATTGTTGGTGTTTTACTATTTGATCAACTGTATTGTTAAATTACTAACTGAGCAACATGGTTGTGGAGCTACTTACTACGCATTATTGTTGCTCATTTAGTAACTGAGCAACATTGTTGTTCAGTTACTAACTGATAAACATTGTTGTTTAGTTACTAACTTAGGAACATTTTTTTAAGTTACTAACTTAGCAACATTGCTGCGCAGATACTTGCAGTGCAACACAGTTTTTAGTTATTAAACAAGCAACATTGTTCTTCATTTGCTAGCAGAAATTTACTCAACTAAGTATGCAACATTGTTGCTCATATACTCACTAAGCAACATTGTTTTCAATTTACAAACTAAGCAACATTTCGTTTCGTTTTTGACTGAAGAAAGGTGATGCTTATTTACTAACAGAGAAATATTGCTCTTTTGTTACTAACTGAGCAACATTGTTGTTCTCTTAGTTACTGAATAAGCAACATTGTTTGTTAGTTACTGAATAAGCAATATAGTTTCTCAGTTACTGAATGAGCAACATTGTTTCTTAGCTACTGAATGAGAATATCGTTTCCCAGTAACAGAATATGCAACATTCATTCTTATATACCGAATAAGCAACAGGGTTCTTAGTTGCTGAATAAGCAGCATTGTTTCTTAGTTACTGAAAAAGCAAAATTGTTAGTTACTAAATTAGCAATATTTTTGTTCGTTTAGCTGAGCAACATTGATGTTTATCTACTTACTGAGCTACATTGCTGTTCAACTACTAACTAGGCAGCGAAGCTGTTTCGTTATTGGCCGAACAAAAGTAATGCTCATTTACTAAATGAAAACATTGTTGTTCCATAAAAAAGTGAGCAACATTCTTCTTTAGTGAGTACCTAAAAAAATTACTAATTTACTAATGGAGCGACATTTTTGTTTATCTGCAACCTGTGTAACATTGTTGTTCAACTACTTCCCGGGCAACATGAGGTCTCAAATACTAACAAAGTCACTTGCAAACAAGCCTTTTAATTTCAAAATAAACAAAAAAAATATTGATTTCCAGAAAAAAAAATTATTGCTCAACATTGTTTATTAGGTAGTAGCTAATCAACATCTACTTCCCGGGCAATATAAATTCCCAATTACTAACAAAGCAAACAAGTTTTTAAATTCAAAATAAATACACAAAAATAAAGGATACAAAAAAATATTGCTGGCCAGATAAACATTATTGCTTTACATTGTTTAATTCTTACAAGCTAAGCAACATTGTTGCCTACTGTGCAACATTGTTGATTATCTACTTAATGATCAACATTGTTGAGAGCAACGTTATATTTGTCTTATTGGCTACAACATGTCGATCAGTTTACTACCAAGCAAAATTATTCAGAGCAACATTGCTATTCAGTTATCAACCAAGCAAAGATCTAAGCAAATATATTTTGCAAAGTTGCTTACATAGTTGTTACTCGGGCAGTAACTTAATTATTACAATTTTTACTAGAATCAATAGACCCTGGCGACCTTATTCTTCTGGTATGACTAAAGACAAATTACTAACTTATTTCAAGTCCTTGATTTGTTTTGCACTCCTCCGCCCATAAACGTATCCTTAGTTTTTATTTAATTTAACATTATGTTCTGTTTAATCAAATAAAGAATGATTTGTGTTATTTTTTTTAACATATTGTTTATATATTTGCTGTGACGCTAACTGCTGTTTCTGTTTCGGTTTTACTTTTACGTTCTGCCCTTGCAGGCACCCAATCACGTTACACTGTGCTGGAGCAACCCGGCGGTGTTTCGATATTACGCATTGAGCCCGTACGTGCTGGACGTGATGATGCTCCCTATGAGTGCGTAGCCGAGAACGGCGTAGGCGATGCTGTATCAGCAGATGCTACATTAACAGTATATGAAGGTAAGTACCATGCCCAAATAAACAACACACGCGTACACACCCTGCTGACCCCTCCTATCCAAAACCTAGTGGAGATGAAGTGGTGTTTTTTTGTTTTTTAATTAAATTTTATCAAAATATTTAGTAAAACTCTTACCAACATCCTTTAGCAAACCTAATCCGTGATAAACTACTGGAAAAATGGCAACAACATCAACCTTTTGGAAAGAACAGTATTTTTAACTTTATTCCTACTGAAAGCCTTTCTTGTTTTTGTTGTTTTTTGGAAGGGAGACTCTACAACAAATATAGCAATGTTGTGTGTGCTCTTAACTTTTTATATAAACATTTATTCTATGGCATAAAGTCGGTCCATAGCAGAGAAAAAAACACGAGAATTTTGTTCCCAAATAGTATTGAGTTGCTGCTGTTGGTCTTCCATGTGTGTGTGTGAAAGTGTCTGTGTATTTAAAATTTAAAATTTCTGAAAAAGTTTTCCGCTGTGTGTCTGTGTGCGAGTGTGCGTTTAAATGTTGTTGTGGTAGCATTTGATTTTGCTTTATTGATCTCTTTAACTCTTGAAACTTAACAAAAACTAGTGAAATAAAACCACTCATTCATATACACAGACACATTCTCACATGACAGCACACCATTACTCTGAAAACAAAACACATATACACACTCAGTTGCTTTCGCTCACTGAAATGGCCACACTGATGAAGTGTATAGAGGACAAAGTTTTGACCCAAAAGCCTAATCAACTAACAATGTTATTTAAGTTTTAAACAAAAATCAATTTTTTTTTTGGAAAGGTACGATGTACTTGGTATACTCACTCATTCGTATGAATTTTTCTATGCCAGCAAGTGTAAGTGTGTGAGTGATTAATTTAAAAAAATTGTGTATAACAAATATTTTATTTATAAGTAAACATTCCGGCTACAGCTGAAAATGTTTGGAAAACTTTTTACTTAAATTTAGTGGTGACGTTGTAAAAGCCATGTCACGAAATGAATTCAGAATCGATAATTTCGAAATTAATTCACAGTAAATGCTTAACTTTTTATTTTTATACATAGATAAACAACTTCAAGGACGGGTTTCTTTTGGAGCAAGCTTATTAGTTCTAGTACAATCTTGAACTTCGTTAAAAGGTCAGGCAATCTCAAAACGTGTTGTTCAATTATTAAATAAGCAGCAAAGTTTTTTAACTGAGTAACTAAGCAACAGAGTTGTGAAGTTAGTAATTTAACAACTAACAATGCCACTAACTGAGCAGCATTAATGAAAAATTGCCAAGCGATTAAAAATCGTTCTTAATAGCAGAGTAAGCCACATTGAGCAACGGCGCTAATCAGTTCTCTAGTAAGCAACAGTGCTGTTGTTACTTTAGTTACTAATATTTCCAAATAAACAAAGTTTAGATCTGTTCCCAACTGGGCCGCATTGTTGATCAGTTTTATATTGATGAGATACATTGTTGTGCTTTCAACAGAGCAACATTGTTCATCAGTTTTTAACACAGCTTGCATTTTCCGAACAGAGCAACAATGTCGATTGGTTCTTAATAAAGCAAAGTTGTTAACAGAAACTAAACAGAGCGACAATGTTGATCAGTTCATTACTTAGCAACATTGTTTATAAAGGGAGTTTTTTTTCAGACGTTTTATGAAGAAATAAGACACATATAACTTAATGTTTTGGCCAATTATAAAGATAAGGGTTTGCCATTATGTTTTACAAGTGATTTCGGGCAAGTGGCAGCCTGTAATAAATTCCTGCCGAGAGGCCCAATTTTAGACAAGTTTCTGCAGCATTTGGAGCCGTATATCAGCAATAAAGCGCCGAATATTATCTTCCAAGGCGCCAATCGTGTCGGCTTCTCTGCGTAGACAAGCGACAGCACATAATCCCACAAAATATAGTCCAGCGATGTTAGATAGAGGTCACGACACAGGCTCACGATGCTTGATAATGGCTCAACAAAAGTTTCTTTCATGTAATTGATTGTTTCGTTGGCTGTATGGCATGTAGCGCAGTCTTGTTAGAACCATAGGTCGTCCACATCAACGTTCTCTACTTCAGGCACGAAAAAGTCATTAATCATGGCTCTATAGCGTCCCCTATTGACTGTAACATTATGGCCGGCTTCATTTTTGAAGAAATGATGACCACTGATTCCCTTTGACCATAGAGCACAGCCAACAGCGACTTTTTTAAGGATGTAGCGGCGTCTCTACAAAAACTTGTGGATTTGGATTACTCCAAATACGACAATTTTGGTTATTAACGTACCCACTCAACCAAAAGTGAGCTTCATCGCTGAACAAAATTTTCTTGTAAATATCAGGATCGTTGGCCATTTCGTTTTGGGCCCATTCACCACGATTTGCAAACGTTGTTTCGCAGTAAGTCTACTAATTATGAAATGGCAAACTAAACTGAGCATAAATCAAATGATATCTATAAAAAAGTCCAACTCCGAAAAAAGGGTGGCCAGTTTGAAAACCACACTTCTAAAAAAAAACTCCCAGTAAATGTTAAAACCAGTAAAAAAATAACTCTTAAATTTCAACCAAAAAATTGGTAAGAGAATTTCATCACCACTAAATTAAAAATTTCGTAAATAAGTTAAACTGCTCATCAGATCTTGCATTGATAACAAATGGAAACACTAACAAATTCATAAAATGTATGCACTGTACCGTGTGTGTTTTGGTGTATGTGCAGTGCAAGCGATTTTTGTTCAGTGAAAAACTCTACTGCCACAGTTCTCGTTAAATGCGAAAATGCCTGCACTTAAGTGTATAACCACAACATAGTTATAACACATTCATTGCTTGGGGTCTTTTGATGGTGAAGTGACGCTTACCTAAACTGCAGTCACACCTTCTTTGAAATAAAAGTCTTTCCGACTGTTTTTTTAAAAAAAAAAAATTAAAACTTTTTTGTAAACATGTGAATATTTTCATCTTCTTATAACGAAAATGTTTTCCATAAACGACTTACAACTTTTTTGTAAATATGTGAAGTTTTACATCGCCTGATGGAAAATTATTTTCGATAAACGGCTTACAACGTTTTTTTTGTAAATATGTGAATTCTTTCATATCCTCGAAACCAACATATTTTCGATACATTTTTTTTTGTAAATATGTAAAAACGTACAAATATTTTGGGTAATATGTGAAATTTGTTATCACAGAATTTCCAATTAATTATTTGTTTGAATATATGAATTGGAATTTTTTAATTGAGCCGATTTTGTTTCTTTGCAGTTATTAACAAAAACAAACAAAAATATTGATAAGTCCTTAACTGGTCAACAATGTTTGTCTGTCTTAACTGAGCAACAAAGTTCATCGGTGCGCAACTGAACTGCATTTTTCATCAGTTCAGAACAGTGCAAAATGTTAATAAGTTCTTTCCTAAGCAACAAATAAAATAATAATAACTTGGATTTTAAATTCTCTACTAAGCAACATTGTTGATAAATTCTCTTCCAAGCCACATTGTTCATAAATTCTCTTCCTAGCTACACATTGTTGATTAGGTCTGGTACTTAGCAACTTTGCTGAGAAGTGTTCTACCGAGCAACATTGTTGATTTGTGCTCTACCATGCAACATTGGTGATAAGTATTCTACTAAACAACTTTGTTGATAAGTTCTGATTAACGTCAATATCTTGTCTTCTGAAATACTCGTACATACATTGTTGCTAAGGTTTTAAACTGCGTAAAAATATTGTTTATTTCTCAATTATTTAATTCCCATATAAGTAAAAGTGTTGATAATTTCTAAACAAAACAACAGTGTTGATCTTTTGTAACAGTTTTCAGCTAGTAACAAAGTTTTACATCGCCTGATTAAATAAAATCAATTTTGCAACGACCACTGGGATTTAGAAAAACTAGTAAAGAATTTAGCTTCAAGACCAAGACATTAACACTTTTAGCTTTAACAGACTCTATTGCAACCTAAAAGCCACACTTAACGGTGTGAGCAACAGATTCATCCAACGACTTTCAGTGTTCCATGAAATTACATGCCAAGTTGAAGATTTTTTGTTCAATGTAAAAAGTGACGCCCTCACCATATTACATTCCAAGTTTAAGCTTTTTCTCCAATCTCACCATATAATGTCATTAAACTCTACGTGCGTAACCCCAAATGTATGCCACTTTGCGTTGACCCCAAAATTATGCCCCACTACTAAGCACAATCTTTCACACTGCCATCGTCCATTTGTTTAACTAAATACCCCCAGCAAAGGCAACTTAGTTAAACACAATTTACCTTTTTAGCTGACGACGTGGTTGTTTGGTTTCATTGCCAAAAAAAAAATATATATATAAACATTTTGAGCTTAAACTCTGTATTTAGCCAACAACCGCCGACCGACCGACAACTAAAATGGCAACACCACTCCAAAACGGCCAACAACTATTAGCCTTAAACATTATGTCTGAAACTCTATTAGTGGCTTTTTTCTCTCGGGGAACCTAAGGGGTAGGTGGAAAATGAACTCAAGCCAAACCATTATAAATGACTTTACCACCTTTAACAACAAAACAATTTTTGGTTGGGTTAGACGTCGACGACGACCTCCGCTTGCATCGACAGAGTACGTTCGTAAAAACTACTGGCCCACCACCAGCATGGTCGCGCTAAGTGCGATGGTACTGCAGTGGAACGGAGGGTGAAAATCAATTCGTTTTAAATGCTTCAAATATGGCTAAACGCCAAAATACACATTATGAGTCTTTGTACCCTCAGTTCAGACATACTCACACCAACATGCGATCGTTTGCTATGTTGGCTTAAAAAGGGCTTCCCGCCAGTTGAGCCATTGGAGGAGTCTCGTTCGAAAGTAATGGAGGAAAATACAAATTATCTTGTGGTTGCTGGTATGGCTGATAATAACGATGGCCAAAAAGAGTTATGGCTTGGAAATAATTTAAACGAAAACACAACCGTGTAACAGATGGCAAAATTTATGTGAGAATCCCAAAGAGTGCTGCGACTGGCAAATTAGGATATTTATGTCAGATTTTAAAGATAAATCAATCGATGGCATTTTAGCCATGTACATGAAGTAGAAGGTAATAGATACTGAGTGATGTTAGAATGTATTTATTGCACCTAAGAGCAAACTAATAGGTTAACCAAACAACCTAAGTACAGTAGCAAATTAGTCACTGGCTGAGACGACGTTATTTTTGCGCTGCGGAATACTTCAAGTAATCAGCAATATTTATCAGATCACATCTAATGTTGACAAGTTACTAGGGTACTTATGTTACTAATTAACCAAGTGAACATCTATGTTGCATATTAGCAAACGAAACCACAGTGTTTAACCTTTACAAATTAAAAAAACAGTGTTGATCAGTTTTCTAATGAGCAACAATGTTGATAAGCTACATACTGATCAGCAGTGATGATGAGTTACTAAGTGAGCAACAATGTTCCTTATTAGAGAAGCGAAACACGGTGTTCCTTATCAGTTACCAGTTGAGCAACATTGTTGATCTTTTTTCTCTGAATATATGTTTTTGTGTTCTTTCAAGCCATAAGTGTTGAATATTTTTTACAAAAAGTATTAATTATGATTAGTTATTAACTGGTTAACTATGTTTACATTTTCCCTATGTTTTTAGCTAGCAACATTGTTGGCAACTTCTCCAGTAAACAGCAATTTTGATGTTTTCTGAACTCAGATACCTTGGTTATAAGTCATCAACTGATCAACATAATTCATTTTTAACTAAGCGTTTTTGGAAATAAATAATAGATGAATAGTGCAACTGTGCAACATGTGGTATATAAACGATATGGTATATGGTTATTCTCAACTAACCAATAATTTTGATCATATATAACCAAAGCAACTATTTAAATCAGTTTTTAGCTGGGCGAAAATGTTTATCAGCTCACTAATCAAACATTGTTCAATGCTTTCCAACAGTATGCTATGTTGATCAGCTGTCTATTCATCATCGATGAGGATCCATTCTCAACTGAGCATCTATGTTCTCTCAGCTGAGCAGAGCAATAATGTTGATTAATTCCCAACTAGCAACAATGTTGATATGTTCTCAACTGAGCATCAATGTTCATTAGTTCTCTCCCAACTGAGCAACAATGTTGATTTGTTCTCAACTGAGCAACAATGTTGATTATTTCTCAACTGGCAACAATTTTATCAACTATGCTACAATGTTGATCTGTTTTCAACAGCAACAATGGTAATCTTTTTTCAATTGAGCATCAATGCTGTTTAGTTCTTTCTCTTCTAGCAACAATGTTAATCTATTCTTAACACCCATTGTTGATCTGTTCTCAACTGAGCAACAGTGTTGATCTGTTCTCAACTGAGCAACAGTGTTGATCTGTTCTCAACTGAGCAACAGTGTTGATCTGTTTTCATCTAAGCAACAAAGTTGATCTGTTCTCAACTGAGCAACAATATTGATCTGTTCTTAACTGAGCAACAATGTTAATCTGTTCTCAACTAAGCAACAATGTTGCTTAGTTTCCATCGGCACATCCATAATCATCAGTACTTGATCAGTTTTCAACTGAAGCAACAATGTTGATTTGTTTTAATCAAAGCAACAATGTTGATATGTTCTCCACTAAGAAACAATGTTGACCTGCTCTCTACAGAGCCGCATTCTTAAACATTTTAGCAACAATGTTTATAAGCTCCCAACTTTAAACCAAAAACTAATTGCACAATATGTGCACGAAAGGAATTTCTTGTTGCCGAACCGGTTTCGAACGAAACTTAATAATTTCTAAATAATGTCAATAAACAGTTCCCCCTTTCCAGCCTAGCATTGTTTATTGCAAATTGTTTTCTACCCAAAAAAAAAAACAAAAACGCCATCAACATTTGAAGAACAATTAAAAATAATTGTGGCAATTTCAACTTTGCTGCTATTATTTTCAGTGTTTTTTTCAAACATTCCTTTTTTCGTCCAGCTTGGTAGGAAACAATGAAATGTTTGTTAGCATAATAATTATGGCAATAATTGTTATTATGGCATTTTTCTGTTCATGCTTTTTCATTTGTGTGTATTGGTGCCCGAGACCGTTAGAGGACCATTAAAATGTAACAATTTGAAAATATTGTTAAAATGTTTTCGTTGCTAATAGAAATTGGTGAAATCTACTGAAGTGAAACAATAAAATTTTATTACAACAAATGATGAGGCAGAAAAAAACATATAATTGCAATGAATATTATTCAAAGCATATTTGAGGGGAGGAAAAAAAATAATAAAGCCATGGGGAGAGGTGTTAAACTAGAGTGGGGGGAAATATATGAATCATATGTTTCGATAAACGGGTCGTTAACAATTTTTTAAAGTGGAACTGAGAAAAAATGGCAAAATTTAAAGCCTGAAAATAAATTGGGGAAGTGAAAAATAGAGCCTATGGCTAGGTAGGTAAGTTATAAAAGTAGAGCGAAAATTAAAGCAGACGCTTAGGGATGTAATACTTAACATGACAGAATTGAGCGATTTAAGAAAAAATATTTTCAAATTATTTAAATCCATGTATCAGAATATTCTTTAAATTGTTTTCATTTTTAATACTTAGAAAACACATTAAAATGTTTTAAATTAAGAGTTGTTAAGTAAATATCCATACTAACCCATAAAAGCTTTAATAATTAAATTTTCAAGTTCGTTTAGCAATGTTGCCCGAATTCTAATAAAGTTTGCATACTTTAAGGGAGTATTTGGTCATGCCGACATTTTCATAATAACTCTAACAAGCAAATGTTCATTGTTCCTTTGGCGAAGGTTTCTTTGTATGCTATTCCATTCTGTGCTGGGGCACGTTGTTAAAAATGAAACGAAATGTAACCATAAATGCAATAATAAAACTAAAAGCCGTTGCATATTTATAGGCGGTCGCTTTAGCAACGGGCCAATTGTTATGCCACGTACACATACACAATGGCTGGACCATACACAAAAGTCCCTGTCTGCTGTAGACTAGATACTCTTCATAGACACACCACCCAGCCACAAACTCTTCACTCCGTTCCAAATGAACTTCACATCGCACTGTGGGTTTATTTTGGCTCCGGGACTTTTGGATAGGAAAGAGCATCATGTGTGTGTATATCGTTTGGTTAACATTTTTTTTACATTGTTCGCTTATTCTCGCTTATAAGTGATACTGAGTAAGAGCGTACCATAGAGTCCGAGTATGACGCGACGGTCGGTAGTCCATGGACAGCAACAAATTGTAGTTCTCCCCGAAAAAAACAAAATGTAGCCTTAACTAACCATCAGTTTTGGTATAGGAATACCAAAATCCCATGTGCCAGATGCCTTTTAATTTGCGTTACACTACAATTTATGTTATTAATACACACTCGTACGCTAACACTAACACTCAGCCAGTGACACATTCATTGTCCCTGTGTATTCTATGAATGAATGAAGGAATTTTTGTGCGCTCGCTCACATGTCCTTCTTGTGCCTACGTTTCCAGAGTGTACATGTACATATGAACTTCTAACATTCGTTTATTACAATTTTAGTTCTTTTTTATTCGGTTTTTATCTAAAAAAATATTGAGAAGGCGTTATTGCTTATTGTCCTGTCTTGTGTGCGGCAGGACACGACACATGAAATGTATTTAACTTTATGTGGATTTGTTCTTAGCGTTTGTTTTTTTGTGCTCCTGTTGTCGGTTTTACATTCACAAAGTGGTTTAGATTGGAAATGAAACAATAGTTTTTTGTTGTGTGATAAAGATTTAGGAATCCACCTGGGGAAAAATATAAGGAGAGAACGATTTAAACATTGGAAATGCAAAAGCTAATGTTTAGCAGGGAAAAAATGGTAAATCGAAATTAAAACTTTATTTAGGGACAAAAATATATAAGAGTCCTGTAAGATCGATTGCTATTCAACATTGTCGCTCACTTAAGCTCTAATCAACATTATTTCTCAGTTAGCAACCGATTAACCGTGTTGCTCAGTTAAGCACTGATCAATAATGCTGCTCAGTTAAGCACTGATCAACATTGTTGCTTAGGTAAGCACTGATCAGCATTGTTGCTCAGTTAAGCACTAATCAACATTGAAGCTCAGTCAAAAACTGGTCCAAAATGTTGCTTATTTAACCACTGATCACCATTATGTCTCAGTTAACAACTGATCAACATGGTTGCTCAGTTAACAACTGATCAACATTGTTACTCAGTTAACAACTGATCAACATTGTTGCTCAGTTAAGAACTGATCAGCATTGTTGCTCAGTCAACAACAAATCAACATTGTTGCTCTGTCAAAAACTGGTCAACATTGTTGCTCAGTTAACAACTGATAAACATTGTTGCTAAGTTAACAACTGATCAACATTGTTGCTGAGTTAACAACTGGTCAACATTGCAGCACTGTTTCTTGGATTGCAACTCAGCAACGTTGTTGCTCTGTTAAGAATTTACTACATTGTTGCTTTGTTAGCAATTGATCAACTTTGCAGCTTTACTAGAAATTAATCAACATTGTTGCTCTATCAGCAATTGACCAACATTGTTAGCCATTAGTCAGCATTATTGCTAAGATGGAAATTAATCACTAATAAGGCCTCAATGGGAGGTCATTATTGTTACTCAGTTGGAAAATTGTTACTCTTCTAGAAACTGCTCTTCTTTGTCGGACTTAAAAAATACCCATTATTAAATTTCAAATGGGTGTATAAACTTTTCTCACAGTTCTACTCTTGTGTAGCTAACAACTCGTGCCATATATCCTTGAAAATCGTCTCTTTTGCTCTTGCATTTTTCTTGAATCCAAACAAGCAACTCCAAATATATGTTACATTTTCCTAACTGTTCACAAAAAGTATTCTCCAATAACTGCAAACTATTTACTCTTAACGTGGTAAAGTTCCTACCAAAACACAAACTAGAGTATACTTTTAGGCTGATTACGGCAATATTCATTAAATTTCCAGCTACAGACAAGTCGCTCATGCTGAAATGCTTGGCTTCTAAAATACATAATAACGAAATGAGTTCCGTTTGCTGTAAGCAAGCAGACTCGATCCAACTCTACCGCACAAACTTCAAAGCCAATAAATTCCTAAAACTTATAATTCAATGGCCGCTAAATTCATTAATCATACTTTTCTAGTGCATACACCAAAGTAACCAAGTAGTGTAAGGCTCTTCAAATACGTACAGCGTTTTCAATATGCATCCAGCCGCAATAAGGATCACCCACCACCCATCCTGGCCTCATTGAATAGAATTCTGTTGGAAAAGTTTATAGCATACATATATACGAGTACATATAAATATATATATATATAGGAAACTGTTTGTATAATTTAAAGAAGCAGCAAATTAGTGCTGCTGTTGGAAAAGGCGGAAAACGGCTGCAAGCTGGGCCGCCCTCCAAAGATACTTTTCTGGAGAATTTATTTAACATAAGTTTTGAAGTAGTTTTTGGATCGTCGTCGTTGTTTTTGTGTTTTTCTGGTTTTCAAAATGATACTACCACGCCGGCTTGAAAGCAACGGGTGGCAACGTTGCTAGTCTCTGCTCAAGTAGAAGAAGAAGAACAAAAACTTTGCGGACCTTTAAATATGTTCCGAAGGAAAGAAACAATTTTATGAGCATTTTTTGTGTAAAAGGACATCGAACGCATGGAACGACGAGCACCCATTGCGACTAGCACAACATGCTAAGGATTATTACAATTTTAAGGATGGCCTCATAAAATATGTTGAAAAACCGGCCACGAGTTTGTACGAATGACAGACATACATATTCTTGTTGTGTGCTAGAGCAAATTTAAAGTTTTTAGCAAGGACATAAACCTAAAACTATGAAAACATTTGCTGTAGATTGTAGGCGGTCTTCAGTAAAGTTACTGTTATTGATGGCCCATGTAAGAGAGTGCAAAGTTTTCAAGGTTGTTTTGTAGGTTTGATTTAAAATATTTGCAATTTCAAAAATTACTTTTAGGATAATCGATGTGTGAATAATTTAAGGCCTACTTTTGGGCTAATTTAAAAAAAGAATCAACTAAAAGGAAAATGACAAATAATGAATGTCAATGATGTTGTGATCTTTATTTTAATTTTTTTTTTTGAATGAATCACAAATTGTGAGAAAAGCTAAAGCTAAAAAAAAAATCAAAATACTTAGTAGTACTTAAGTAATTTTTCTCATACGATAGTTGAAAACAAAATTGAAACATTTGGTTATAAACTTAATCAACATATAGTTACATACTTATAAGATATATATTTATAGTACTCGTATTTTAGAGCATTCTTTTAGGCTTAAATTTCTATGAGAAACATATACTTACATACTCTCTGATTTAAACAGCTACACATTTTATTTAAAAAAATCAGTACATACTTTAACGAGGGTTCCTATTTATATTTCGGGTCCGGCAATAAAAACACAATAATTTATCATGGGAAATGGTATTATTGTCTTTCAAAACATTCTCCTTTAAGATCAATACACTTTTGTATGCGCAGAAACCAATTTTCGAAGCACTTTTTCCACTCCGATTGAGATACCTCAGACAGCTGCTTCGGGCTATAAAAAACGTTGACCACGCATTTTTTCTTGATGCTAGGAAATAAGAAGAAGTCATTGGGTGCCAAATCAGGGCTGTACTTTGGATGGTCCATCAATTCGACATCTTAAGTGGTTAAATAGCTTATCGTTTCAGCTGATGTGTGACAGCTCGCAATGTCGTGATGCAAAATGATCCTTCTTCTCGTATTATATTTTCACATTGCTTCAAACACTGTTGGCAAACAGATGGTTGTATACCACTCAGAATTGACCGTCCTACGTTCCACTAAAGGTACTGTGGCAACATGGCCGGTTATACAGAAAAAACGCAATTATTTTCTTCGATGTAACTATTCCTCGAACAACTTTTGTTGGATTTGGCCCGTCTTGAAAGACCCATACGGTCGGTTGCTGTTTTTTCACGTGCATATGCATAGATCCATGATTCGTCACCTGTGGCAATGTTATACACTGCATTTGAGCTACCGCAGTTTTACTTTTTCAACATCCTTTGCACTAATCCATACGAGCCTTTTTTGAGCATTTGTCAAATTTTGTGGGATCCAACGAGAACAAATTTTTTTTCTCGGCCAAATGAACATGCAATATCTTATTGATGCTTGTCATACTAATGCCCAAGGATGCCTCAACCTTATGTCGGTCTTGCTTAATCAGTTCACGCACAGCATCGATGGTTTCTGGCAAAGTGAACGAAGTTGGACGTCCTTCACGAAATTCATCCAGCGATTAACCGTGGTTTTTGATGGTGCTTCATCGCCAAAAGTCAAAACAAGTGGATTTAAACACTCTTGTCTTGGTAACCCACGCCGAAAATCGTAAAAAATCATCGCACGAGAACGTTCACGAGATAATTCCATTTTTTGACTGAGATGAATTTTTCAACACAGTGTAAACAAAACAATTCGCCCTCAAATGATAAAACGTTCTGATTGAAGTTATGCTTAAAAATGTCAAAGTTTTCAATGGAAGTTCCCGTTTGCATCTGGGAACACTAGTATTGTCAGGACCCCAAATATAAATAGCAACCCTTGTAGAATGGTGGCAGTATTTTTAGGATAGCTACAGGACTCAGAGCATACTTTTGGGTTCAAATTTGTCAATAAAACATATATAATCTCTCTGATAAGAGATTATTGGTTATACAAAATAGCATTACATATTTTTAAGCTGCAAGTATTTTTTAGGATAGCTACAGTACTTAGAGCATACTTTTCGGCTTAAACTTGTATGAAAAACACTCTGTTTTTAAAAGATATATTCTATTTTATAATCATTGCTTACTTTTAGGCTGGAAATATGTTTAGGATAGGTACATTACTCAGAGGATACTTTTGGGTTTAAACTTGTCAGAAAACACATTAAATCTCTGATTTTAAGAGATATATATAAAATTGGATTGCATACTTTTAGGAAGTCTTTTAGGAAATCTCTGATTTTATGAGATGTATGTTTAATTATAAAAAATAGCATTGCATACTTTTAGGAAGGTAGTAGTACTCCTAGCGTAGAACACACTTCTGGGTTGAAATTTGTGGGAAAACATATTTACAATAAATGTTTTTATAAACATAGTGTTAAAGTCCGGCTTATATGATATTATCACGGGAGATGTCGGCTAAACTTAGTAGCTTTTAAGTCGGAGTAGTAACAAATGTGTTAATAGTTTAGGAGATTTAGATTGAAATTAGCTTAGGTGTCCGAGATCTCAGTTATTACCAATGACATGTACGTATTAATGGGCTCAGCGGATTAATGCAATAGACGTAACCTCTTTCATATAAGTCGTTTTTGTCTCATTTAGTCATAAGACAGATGGGCGATTTTTTAATAGAAATTCCTTTGTGGGTCTTATACTGTATCTAGAGTGTCCAAAAAACTTATGTTTTAAGGAAACCGGGTGATTATCATTATGGAAAGGTTACCAACGGTCGAACTTTTTGTTTAAGCTTCTATGTGATATCTTTACATGGTCATTGTTAAAAAAGGTCCTACCTCCGCCTTAAACTACCCTCGATTTTGGTATACTCTTTAGTTCTACACAATTCTCGGCTCATATTTTTTCTATTCTATTCCAAGTTTGATTCATATCCCTTGTGTTTTGGTTGTTTTGCATAAAATCCCTTTTAATATGCATCTTTTCCTGACTTAAGACTGACACATAAAATGGCGATTTATGTTTTCTATTGTGCTGCAGGTTTGCCCTGTTTTCCCCGGTTTTTGTATAGATTTGTTAAACAAACTGCCGAAACAAATCAAGTCAATAAGAAAAAGATATTTCATTTTCTTAGCTCCTGCAACCACAATAAACACACACACTCTAACTTTTAGCATTTATTTTCTTAGGTGGAGCGCGGGGCAGGACATAATCCTTGCTTGCATCCGTTTCGACCGTCCATCCGTTCCTGCAATGCATTTCGTGGAACACTTTAGAGCGTCTGGAAAGCAATTTGCTGTGCGTTTTGGTTTTGCTGTTGTTATTGTTGTAATATTTGTGGCATGCTTTGTTGGCCACACTTAACGATTTATGAGATAAACGTTTAGTTTTGTTTGTGTATCTTTCGACGTATGCCACACGAAGAGACGACGACGTTAACGTTTACGATTTGGTTGCTCCTTTAGCGTCTGCGGCAGTGGATACGGCTACGGCTTCCGAAAGATAGTTTGGCTGGTTTACGATTTAATGCTAATGTTGTGTAGGAGGATGTTCAAATCTAGACCAGCTGGAGAAAAAAAAACAAGAGTTACGGCAAAGGATATAAATGGGGGTGGGGAGGGGCTGACGGAGGCACGCATACACATAAAAAAGAGGTTTGGGGGAAGAGATACAGAACATGATGAACATGAAATGCATTTTGCATGAAGGTGGAAACATTTAAGAATTGCCGCCGTATGCCCGGGTAAATTATGGTGGTGGACGTGTGGTGGTTGTGGCCGCTTTAGTTCTATTAGTGGTGTTCCGAAAAGCATTAGTGTTGGTACATGTACAAGCTGCTGTGCCGTTGCTGTTGGCTTGTGGATGCGGTCGCAGTGTATGCTGTTGGTAGTTTATAATTTATGATGCTTTTAAAAAATCACTACCGTGGAAAACATTATAGACCACAATGCAATTTTAAAAATATATTACGTCAAACTCGCCTGTTAAGAATGCCAAAAGTAGGAGGCAAAAACGCTCCACACACACATAGATAGAAGACATAATGATGTTCATAAAATAGCAAATTGTTTGAAAGTTAAATGAGCTTGAACATGATGCTGAGAATAGTTTTACAAATTGCAAGTTTTTCTAGAGATAAAAATATGGGGGGTAAAATGCTTAAAACATGTGGATAAAAACTAAACACTGACCCCTTTAAGTAGGCCATAATGTCAGGCAAATTCGGAAAAAAGCCACTGAACCTAAACGCACAATAAAAACATTTACAAGTAAATTAAATTATTTTAATGTCAGAGGTTTTCTATGACCTATGCTTCTAAGTAGGCCATTGTCTACACGATCGGCTTAATAGACTGGATGTCTTGGATAGTTGCGTTAGCAAAAGTTAAAACATTTGGTTATAAACTTGATCAGTATATAGTTGCATTCTTGTAAGATATATACATATATAGTACTCATAATTTAGAGCACACTTTAAGGCTTAAATTTCTATGAGAACTATATATACTCTCTGATTTAAAGAGCTACATATTTTATTTATTTAATAAAAAAGTGCATACTTTTACAAGGGTTGCTATTTATATTTCGGGTCCGGCAATTAAATGCAATAATTATCATGGAAAATGGTATTATTGTATTTTAAAATATCTCCTTTAAGATCAAAACACTTTTGCATGCGCAGAAACCAATTTTCGAAGCACTTTTTCCACTCCGATTGGGACACTTCCAAAACATGATTTTGAATGCTTCAACCTGCTTCTGCTGCTTCGGGCGATGAGAAACGTGGACCACACATTTTTTTCTTGATGCAAGGAAATAAGAAGAAGTCCTTGGGAGCCACATCAGGCCTGTACTGTGGATGGCCCATCAATTCGACATTTTGAGTGGTCAACTAGCTCATCGTTTCAAATGATGTGTGAGAGCTCGCATTGTCGTGATGCAAAATGATCCGTCTTCTCTTATTATCATTCCTCATTTCTTCGAACACTGTTAGCAAATTGATGGTTGTATACCACTCAAAATTGACCTCCTACGTTCCACTAAAGGCACTTTGTTTTATAAATGTTCGATTGGAAAACGGCTTAAAGTAGGCCATAATTTTTTATTTGATTTTAGTGTTGCCCAGTGATATTTGAAATTTGGGGAATTTGTCATAAATAAAACATTTAAGCCAGTTTTATTCGGTCGATCCGACTTGCATATCGTCGCCCATAGATGGATCCTCTTAAAAAAAATTCTGACAAAAAAGAGGCGTGGCTAGTTTTCAAATTTTCCGTCAGTTAATTAATCCAGCATTAATATTCATAACTAAAGTGTCCAAAACCGAAAACGAACATTTAGTTTTTTGTCCGAACCCGACAATCGGTTTTGTGGATTTTAACTCGGAAAGAGCAGTTTATGCAAGAGGTACAAGAAGGGGCATGGCTGGGACTCCAAATTTTCGCCTGCAAGTACCAATCAAAATTGTTACTTTTATAAATTTGTTTCAGCATAGTTGCAAAAGTAGTACTACATTTTTTTTGCAAATAAAAAATGGGCTGGATAGTGCTCTTGCATTGAATGTACGAGAAAGGGGCTTGTCTTCCACTCTTTTTGTATCCGCGTAAAAAGTAGTTATACAAATAGTATGGAGTTCGCAGTTCAGGCAAATTGCATGCACAAGGTTACAAGATATATGGCCTCTAATCTACACTTAAATAGGGTCATTTGATCGGGAGGTTCCAGTAGGGGTGTGGCAATATCTCCCATCCTCTTGCCCTGTACGGTGAGGGTATAAATATATTGGGATTTGCTTTTAAAGTGAATTGCATGCACTGAAACCAAGTTACGTGAGTTCGAAGCTTCTTAATCAATGAATACCGAAATTGGCCTGAATGTTGCATTTTTCTGAAAGGTATCTGAAGGATTGTTGCAATATGGTTAATTTTCAATCTCATAGGCACGATTGGTAGCTTGTTTCAAAAGTTATCATGCGGACTAGCCGCACAGACGGACATGGCTTAGATGACATAAATATATGGGGTCTTAAATGCCTTTTTTCGATGCGCTACACTTTTTGACCACACCGCATATACAATGTGACTACCAACGCTCTTTCAGATATAGTGAAGGAAACCAATTTTAAGATCACTTTTCCCTTGGTCTCGCACACTTTGACTGATAGCATCTATGTCTACATATTACCCACAAACATAGAGCTCTTGGAGCTCTAAGGGATATCAGGTGACCCTACTCGTCTCATGCTAGGAGTTCAAAAAACAATAAAATACCCTTAATAATCTATATATTCACTCACATTTTAGATTTGTCTTAATTTGAGGTTCCTTAGTTAGATCCAAGTCGCATTACTGATTTTTTTTTATTTGACCATGGATCGATTGTCCTTAGAATGCGAAAAACTATTTCTTTTCACTCACATGGGCATGTACAAAAATTGTTCTCCAATTGCTCTTATCTTATTATTTTTTAATCCTTGGGCCCTATTGGACCTACGGTTGCTTCAAACATGTACACAGCTTTCCTTAAACAATGTCATTTTCTTTTGTCCCCAAAATCATGTCCTGTCATCAAGATAATAATTTTACCTCCGGATCCACAGGTCCCTTAAGCGAAATATTCAAAATATCGTCAGTGTAACGAATCCCCTCTTTACTAATCGTAATATGCTGATACTTGTATGTGTTTCCTATGTGATGGGTCTGCTCACATGGTTGCTATGTACCAAAATACTGGCCTCTTCAATATTGCTCTTATGGCTACTAAAGTTTTACGACTTTTCTAAATATAGGGTTATGACCTATCCCTTGGAACGAACGTAGGGTCCGAGGAACAGATCCTTTCGAAATCGCAGGGTACCCAAAAAATGGTGAATTTCCCTATGAATCTATGAGTGCTCTTATTTTTAGATCACTATTCGATTCATATTCTTAGGGGCAGAAAGTGTAATTTTAATATACATAGCAATCCAAATATGCACTTAATTTGAAAGCTACACCACAATTAGTTCCCCCTTGCTACGAAAGCCACACTTGATTAAAAAAAACTGTTTTCGATGTGAGTAAAGGGTTGTCCAACTAAAGCGCACGATATTTATCGTAAATAAAACAAACACTTTTTAAAGTCTTATCGTAATATAGGTTATTATAATAGAAGTATCTATGACAATTATGTGTGAAGCAAAATAAAGGTCAAATGGTCGCAACGACTTCGGCTGTTTATATTTTCAGTAACTCTCAGTCATAATACAATTAAATGTCGTGAATCTGCCGAATTATTGTATCTTTAAGGTCTTGAATTGTTCTTGGCTTATTAACGTACACTTTCTCTTTTAAATATCCCCAAAGAAAGAAGTCCGACGGTGTCAAACCACACGATCATGGCAGCCAAATAACATCTCCACGACGTGAGATAACACGGCCATTAAATTTCTCGCGCCATTGTTTCAATGGCTGCATGTCAAGTGGCATCACCCTGTTGGAACCACATATCGGAAGGATCCATATCCTCAATTTTTAGCTACAAGATGCCCGTTATCATCTCGCTATAGCGAACACTATTCACGGATACTGCTTGGCCGACCTCATTTTCGAAGAAGTGCGTCCTGATGACGCCGCCAGCCCATAAAACGCACTGAACCGTCACTCTTTGTGGATGAATCGGCTGTTCAACATTCACTGGTAGATTCTCATGTGCCCAAATGCCGCAATTATGCTCGCTAACTAATCCACTATGGACACATTTCGTCGATTTTGCTGACCAAAAAAATCACGAAGTGCACGTAATGCATTTTGATTTGAAAGCTCATTTTTGTAAAAGGTTCCAAAAATCTTTACGTGCTGCTCAATTGTGTACTTCTTCATGGTTGAATTTGTCAATCACTGAATGAAAGACATATTAAATTAAGTTGGGCAAAACACTTGACGTTAATGTGTGACTCACAATTAACATTGTGTATTATTGTTGGACCACAAAAATAAATAGAATAAACCCAGTCAATTCCGATAATACTGTACAAAAAAAGAAATTAGGTTCAATTAAAAAATTCAAATATACAAACAAATCAACAAACAACAGGTTAATTAGTAATTCTGTGATTTAAAATGTTAGATATTAGCGTACGTTGTTTTTCGAAAATATGTCGGACTTCAAACAATAAATAAACTCACATATTTACAGAAAAAGTTGTAAGCCGTTTAAAATAATTTCATATCAAACGATGTAAAATTTCACATATTTTCAAAAAATAGTTGTAAGCCGAAGAAGAAAAAATTCATATATTTAGAAAAAAGTTGTAACATTTTTTCAAAGTGCAAGCGGAAGGACTTATTTACAAGCAGGGCGACTGCACTTTCGTTGAGCACCATTTACCATCATAAGACCCCATGCAACGAATGTGATGTAAGTATGTTTAGAGGCTTTCCACTTAATGACAGACAGTTTCACATTTAATGAGAACTGCCGGCAGTAGAATTTTCCACCAAACACAATTAAAATCCCTTTCATACTAAAAGATACATCCGCGATACAGTGCATGTATTTTGTTGTTGTTTCCATTCATTAAATACTGTAGCAATATCTAATTAAAAAGTGTAGCTTATTTTCGAAATGTTTAGTTGGTCAAAATTTGAGGGTTGTCTTTTTTCTGTGTGTCCATGACATATGAACGCTATCAATGGCGGAGAGTATAAAAGCTTCGCCTTGGACAAACTTAAAGAAATGTACACTTGATCAATTAACGAACAACGTAACCCTTTTCGTAGGCAATTTTTTTTTAATTTTGGGCGCCAAAGTAACTCTTTATGTAGGTAATGTGTTCGTGGCTTCGTCAACGTTTCAAATTCTTTAATTTTGTTAAGGAGCAGGGTCTTTAGTTCACTGAAATTTGTTATGTTCGGGCGACCTTTTTACCGTACATTAACGCTATCTGTTGTTGGCCTGATTCAACTGACTTCCATTCACTTAAAACTTTACCAACTAGTTTCTTCATCTGTCAACTTAAAAATCCCTCAACAGTATAGCGGTATCTTCTCTTTTATGAATTTGGCTTTAATCATTTAACCAATCTTTACCTTCTTCCGTAAATTTTCTATTTCGTTGCACATTTTCTGATGCTATCCATTGTCACTTTGAAGAAATTGCCGACATTTGTGCGGATATCCTCAAGTAAAAACATGTTGCCTACTTTATGGCGCACAAACGATGTTGCTTCCTAACTAATTCATCTTAAATTGTGAAATGTTTCACAAACTGTAGTCAAACAATTTCCACAAGCACCTACCATAAGTAGCATCTTAACAAATGTTGGTGTTTATGACTTGTTGGGTTGTGATACGAGTATTGGCTCCTTGCTCACCCTTGCACAATTCGTGCAACACTTGATGTATGGTTGATGCCACAAGGCACAAGACAGACAGACAGACGGACCGAACGACCGGCACAACTCCTCATAGCTTAAGCTGAGACTTAAGCGCATCTAAAACACTCAAATCACAACAATAGTTTTACATTATTTGCAGGTGTTACTTAGAGACACAGATAGACGTGGATGTGGATAGACAATGCCGAGTTGGCAACGTAAAGGGAAAATGTTAGAAAGCAGACCCGGCAACAACAATGGCATGCTTACAAAGTGATGACACTGAGGCGTGTGGCATACAAACTCTGCGGGGAATGGGTGTTTTTTTCTTTCGGAGTAAGAAGGGTTGCTACATTACCCACAGTGAGTGAGCAACTGCATCAGCTGCTTTTAACAAAGTCTACACGGGCTGTTGTTAAGGTTTGCTAGCAACTGCAACAACATTCGCTGGTAACTGCAGCAACATACCCGATGATTGTTCAGAGTTTGCTGTTTGCAGTTGATGCCGGTGTTGTTCTTTCGTATTGTGTTGTTGTTCAGTGCTGTTGTATATCAAACAGTTGGGGAATTTTGATTAAAAATGCTTTCACGTAAAAAAGATAACACACGTGTGCATTGTGTGCATACAACAGCCGCCACTGCCACTGAGTGATGCCACCGTCGCTGCTGCATGTATTGCCGGGTACTAGTCAGGGCGCTGATGCAACAACTACCTTCATGACGGCATACGTGCCTGCTGTGTGTCAAATGAAATAAAAGAAGTGGCGGGAGCACGGTATGACACGCTGTACTTAGTGTAGGAGGGGCAGATCAAAAATATGGTTCAGATGTTCAGTTTTAAAGGAAGGCAAATGGCTTCAGCCCTTACTTATTTCCTACCCTTTAAATTTTATTAAAAATGAAACAGTCAATGAGCTGCGCACGATAAATTCGTATACCCTTTTTCCGGAATCTACAACGACCGTGTAATTTTCAAGATTCTTGTGGCTGTAGCTTTATTAATGGTTCTCCATCGATATAAGCCCCTTTTGGTCAATCTCGATAGTATATAACTCGAAGGAAGAATATGTGGACCATAACTCTCCTCTTAGTTAGGAAAGAATTTCGGCACCCGGTTACAACTCCAAACCAGAAGGGAGCTGTACAACCGCAATCACCTTTATACTTTCCGAAGAGTCGCACCTCTTGCCGATCTATGGATCGCAGCACCCTGATGCAATTTAACTTAAACCCGAAAATAATGGACACCTAAACAACAAATATTGTCGAGGTGACTGCTCCTGGCCATATGATGTTTAGTTCGGGTCAATTTGTTGCGTAGAGGAAGCACTATGGTGCATAGTGCTTCCTCTACACCCCAAGAAAGACCATATAGATTATCCCAACTACCTAGCATGTCTGAACAACATTAACGCCTACGAAGCGACAGCCGCAGGGTCCATCTACGGCATTAATCTAGATGGTTCAGTCACATCCAAACAAAGAACTAATTTTGTTGAGGTAATTGCCCCAGGCCGAAGGTTTTTTGGTTTGGGTCAAACCGGACAACTACCTAACAGGTCTAAGCAACATTCACGCCTCTAAAGTCACACCCGCAGGGCCCATTTACAGAGTGATTATGGATGGTGCAGCCGCATCCAAACGAAAAACAAATATTAAAGTGACTTCACCTGTTCGAAGAATGCTTGGCTCGGGTCAATCCGATCCGTAGAAGAAGCATTCTGATGCATAAAACCTGCGTTTCAAGAGAGAGTAAGTTAATCCCAACTACCTAGCAGGTCTGAACAACATTCACGCCTATGAAATGACAACCGCAGAATCCATCTACAGTGGGAATCTGGATAGGAAATTGATGGCACCATTTCTGACTTATTTCCGCATGCACTTGGAGATTCAATAACGTGCTGCACTAATTTGGGTTCAGCACCAGCAACCCCGAAGGTCGGTTTGTCAGGCCAGTACAATAGTTTTGGTGGCACCTGCGAGACCACAAAGCCAAATACTGCTACCAATTTACTTACTTAATTTCCTCAACAACCCACTAAGCGACAGGGGGAAACTTGTCTAAGATTGCGTTTATAAAACTCAATCGTGAAAAAGATTTTACAGTGACGGCTACCTGTATATACGCGTTATGGTTTGAAAGCCAACTCTAAGAGAGACCTATCTCTACCTCTTTCGTTCGAGGTCAGCGAAAGCCACCCTAGTGTTAGGGTATGCCCAGCAGACCCCACCACATAGATCCTAGGATCTATAATGCCAGGTTAAGGTTTTGAGTATGCCTCAAAGTTATTCCCAAGCACCGGTGGTACTAAAAGAAAACCTTCGGTCTGGTTTCGTATCCGATGTTGCTCTCAGTTTTAGGCCCACGAGCCCAGCAGACTGATCACCCGCGGAAGAAGCAAAAGTCAATGTCAAGAAGGATATATCATTGATTATGACAACAACTCAACTAACATAGCGCTAAGAGAATTTCTGACCCAAAAACTGTCTAATCCTTGCGTAACATGCGCCAGTGTAGAGCATTCCAGTATCAGCAGATGACTTTGCCCTTGATCCAGGTCTCATATGTCCAATTAAGGTAGGCAATAGCACAATACATGCAGCTAGTCCTCGAGTCACTATCGCTCGGGGCTCTTTTATGCAAAAAATGCATTAAGAGGCCCATATCTGGTCTGCAAGAATACCAAAGAGAGGCCGAAGCCAAAATCCAGATTACTTCCTACAAAACTATCATCAAAAATTAACCAGTTAGTCACTTCAAAGGTTTCGCGCAGCCGAACTTTGCTCGTCGGTCTAGTCCTAGCTTGGATGACGCTAGTGTAGAGCACTCCAATATCATCAGATGACGCTGACTTTGGCGTCCAGGTCCCATTTGTCCCCATAAAGTAGACAAAAGTGCAGGCAGTCTTCGAGTGTCACACTACAACACCATGTCTGACTATCGCTCGGGGCTCTTTTAAGCAAAAAACGCATTTAGAGGTCATGTCAGGTAAACAAGGAGTGAGGCCGAAGCCAAAATCCAGATTACTTCCGACAAAACTATCATCAAAAATTAACCAGTTAGTCACTTCAACGGTCTCGCGCAGCCTCACTTAGCTTTCCTGGTCGGCCTAGTCCTAGCTTGGATGGCGCTAGTGAAGAGCACTCTATGGACTTGAGATGACACCGCCCTTGACGTCCAGTTTCCATATGTCCCCATAAAGTAGAGAATAGCACAATGCATGCAGCCAGTCCTCGACTGTCATACCACAATTCCATGTCTGACTATTGCTCGGGGCTATTTTATGCAAAAAATGCATTAAAAGGTCCATGGCAGGTTAGCAAGATTAGATACCGAAGCCAAAATCCTGATTACTCCCTACATAACAGTCATCACTGATTATGCAGTCGGTCACCCTAACGGCCACACTTGCGCAGCCACACTTTGCTCCCCTGGTCTGTCATGCTCTCCACTCTCTCGCTCTGAGCGGCCGAACCATTATTGACTCGATGTGTTCATTGTTGAGAGTATATATTAAACTTTTACCTACCAAAATGTCACCTACCTCGTCTTACCAACTGAACACTGTGAATTTAACGATACGCTTTGGTATTTTATCTTAAAGTTAGTCTTGTGCAGAAGTATACCGACAACAACTTTTGATTGTATGAGTGCAATTAAATCTACCAAGCGGGAAAAGGAAGGGCACAGCAAGGCCTTCTAGAAGCTGTTCTTAGGATGCTCGCATTTTATAAAAAAAATTAAAAAAAATATTTGCTCAGCAAGACCTTCTAGAAGCCCTTCTTGGGATGCTCGTAGACATGCTTGCAGCAGTTTACCTTTATTTCAAATAAACACAGGGTTAAATTGCAGAGCAATGCCTTCTACTTTTCTTTCTATCAGAAGGCATTCCAGAAGGCCTGTAGAAAATAATCTTCCAGAATGCTT
This sequence comes from Hydrotaea diabolus, assembly GCA_963513945.1. Classification (NCBI taxonomy): domain Eukaryota; kingdom Metazoa; phylum Arthropoda; class Insecta; order Diptera; family Muscidae; genus Hydrotaea; species Hydrotaea diabolus. Next base: position 36,330,797 of record OY740717.1, read on the forward strand.
ATAAAAAATATTTTGCACAGCATGGCCTTCTATGAGTCCTTCTTAGGATGCTAGTAGGCCGCATTCTACCTTTATTTGAAATTCACACAGGGCTAGATTGCAGAGCAAGGCCATCCACATTCCTTTCTATCGGAAGGCATTCCAGAGGGCCTGTAGAAAATAATCTTTCAAAATGCTTTTAAAAAATATTTAAAAAATATGTGCACTGCAAGGCCTTCTAGGAGCCATCTAAAGATGCTCGTAGGCATGCTTGCCGCATTCTACCTTTATTTTAAATTCAGACTGGGTTAGATTGCAGAGCAAGACCATCCACATTTCTTTCTATTGGAAAGCCTGTTGAAAATGTTTATACAGTAGGCCTAAAAATATTTAAAAAAAAGCGAAATGATAGATTAATTTTAAATTACCTAATTTTCAGTTTTGTTTATTTTTTGTTTGCCTTTACTGCAATTCGAGCCTAGGACCTTCTGGTTGCTAGTCCGAACAGTGGCGAACACTATCCGTGCTGTTGTTGTTGTTGTAACAACCCTATATTTATTTTGAAGTCTTGTTCGTCTAGGGGGGATCTGCTTCGATATCCAAGAGGAGGAAACGCGCCATTTGAACTGGATGCGTCTACATAGGCCTATGGGTCAACTGAGTGGGCTTGGCCGGGCAATTGAAGAGGTGCAGCACATCATGTGGTCCCTGATTTCAGGCGGGATAGATGTCCGGAACGTTAGCGTTAATTCGTGCCCAGTAAGAATTGAGGCGGCTGCACCATCCACATCTCAGCTGTGCCAGAACCACGTGCGTCTGCCAAGGTAGTACCTTCTCCTCAGGTGAAATCTTCGGGGAATGCTCCCCAAGCACTACATTCACACGGTAGCTGGATACTGCTGCTGCGACTTCATCGGCGTGAATGTTGTTCAGAGCTGTCTGACAGTTTTGATGATCTAAAGGTTATCTCTTATACCGCTGGACCTCTCTCTCTCTAGATCATGAAGATCGTACCTGATCTGTCTGGGCGGAGGCATCCTGTCCTGTGGTTAGAATGCGAAAACACCCTAGCTGGTATTGCTTAGACAGCAGGAAATTATGTCTAGGCACGGTAAGGACCTTCTTCTCCTCATGTAGATGGTCCTCGCAAGACTTAAAAAGACACCCTGTTTGCGGCATTCTGGAAAGTCTGAATTTTGTTCCACTGCGTCGTACTCACTTTCGCCTACCATACAGCTACTGCGTAGTTTGCTACAGACCGACCTATCGCTTTGTAAGAGGTCAACAAGGTTACTTTGTCGGCTCCCCAAGTACTGCCGGCAAGTGATTTGAGGACCTTGTTCCTACTTTTGAGCTTATCGCAGGTAGCTGTAGCATGTGCAGAGGATCGAAAAAGGCTGCCCAATGTCAATCCCGCGACTGCCGGTTCTATGTACCTCCTTAACACCTTAACAATATGTGTTTTTTGTTCATTATCCGTGCTGCCTTCCCTTGCCAGGCATGGTAGCATGACTTACACAAGAACGATGCCAGGAACGCTTATTGAATCTCTCTTTTTAAAAGCAGAAATAATAAAAATAAATTTAATAAAAAAAAGTTTGAAGGCCTTTTTGGCTGCGTCTTCAAAGAATGCACCAATGAATAAGTGGAGGATTTATTACTAGACCTTCTAACAGGTCTTTTTAGAGAAGCGACATGAGAATCGTTGTAGGGGATCATTTTTCATTTGCACAGAAAGGCTTTTTAAATATCAAATTTTGGAAGACATACTCGAATTTGTATTGGATCTAAAAGAGGCCCTCTAAATGGTCTTTATATGAGAAGGCCTTGGCAATTTTCTTCTTGCTCGTTTCGTTTTTTATAAAGAGGCCTTCTTATAAGAAGGCCTCTCCAATTATACCGCGGGATAGTCGCACTGATGGAAGCGTCTTTTTCGTTTTTTTTGAAGCATACGTTAAGGTGCTTCAAAACGTGGACGCTTTCGCCCGCATGCCAGCGTCAAGCAAGTAATACGGCGCAGGAGAAACATGAGAGGAGTACTAGCCACACTTGCTTGCGCCCACTGACGAGATCATCCAGCGCCCATTTTTTTACGACATTTGCCTTCAAAGTCACTAAATTTGCATTAGCATTGCGCTTTTGTTCTGCTAGGGTGTAGGTGTGGTGGGTGTATACATATATACAAATGATTGTACATTTCAGTAGGTAAATACATGTACATAGGAGAGTGCAACAACAACAGTGGTGAATACAATACCCCTCACCCGGTCCGTCCGTCCATATTATCGTCGCTATGGCTATATGTGCATATGGTAGCTCTGGCTTTTGCGCCATATTTTGTTGTTTTATAGTAACAGCACAAAAAATATAGTCTCCGATGCATGCCACAACATGCATAAACAGTTTTTCGTTGTGTGCTGTGTCGTTAATAGTCACGGGTAGGAGTATTGCGAGTAGCAGGAGTAACCAGTCATCTGCGGGGACTGGGTTTTGTGGGTGGCTTGGAGCGTTGTGGGACAACTGGGTTTTCGGTAAATTTATGTGACAGGTGACGCATGTTATGATAATAAAGATTAAAATTGTTTTTAGTAATGGATAAAATCATACATACACACACAAGCGCAGGCGCCGCCACACAGCCACTAATTTATCTTGCACTCATACACCTGCACGTAGACGTGCACTTCCTTTTATGGACTGCTGTGCAGGATCTCATGTGAAGCTCTTACACATTGTGCAGCTTTCGCGGAAGCAGTGATTTTAATGAAATTAAATTATGTTTACCAAATGGTTAACAACTGAAAGAGTAAGTATCAAAGGGCCGGGGTGGAGAGAATTCAAGACATCAGCTGTAATTGCATTTCTCTTCTCAGAATTATAAACAGAATCTCACTTTCAGCTTTGTATTCCTTAAAAGTTCCTGCTCGGGCGCCACATTAATTCCCTATAAATATAAAAAAAAACTTTTTTTTCTCTATATGAGCTAGAGAAACTCAGACCCTATTGCACCAATAACCTATAGGTGTAAAACCAGCATGAGATAAATTTACTGCGGTGTCTTTTATCATAATACCAACGACATTTCCATTCTAAAGTTAAAACTTCTCTGTAAATGCCTCAGCCAGTCGGTTTTAAGCTGCTTGTCCGCGGCAGAGAGTGTCGTAATCTTTTCGTTCCAACTTATCTATTTAATAACAGCTTCCCGTCGGTTAAAAAAAACACATTCGCCATTTTTCCAGATAATTAATCTTCGCAGTATTAATTTTTATTACGACAGAGGGTACTCATTAAGTAATTCCGGAGGGGCCAAAAGTTACCATGGGGTTAAAAACCATAATAACTTTTTCGTTTATTAATTTTTTTTTATTTTTTTTTCTCAGATTATAGATGGATTTTTTTGCACAAAGTATAAAAAATTATGTCACTTAAAAGATCCCCGTTTTCCCAATGATGGTCTCGTTTTAGAGTATTTTCCATAACATCTTTCAAAATTTGTGGCTGTTGCGTTCGAATTTCTGCAACAATGTTGGCCTTGAGTTGAAGGATTGTCTCAGGCTTATTCACATATATTCGCTTCTTAAGTAACCCCAAAATAAATATTCACGTGCTGACAAATCTGGCGATCGCGCTGGCCAAATAATTTCCGAATTTCTGTGAATTATTCGCTCTCCAAAAATTTGACTTAAAAGTGCCATTGTGTCACGGGCAGTGGCTCCGTCCTGCTAAAACCACATCTCAGGTCTGTTTTCAAGAGCAGGACGTAAAAAAATTGTATATCTCAAACCGATATCGCTCTCCATTTACGGTTAGAGCACTTCCATCATCATTCTCGAAGAAGTAAGGCCCAATGATAATTGCAAATGTGCTCCCAGATCATACTAAACCCCTAATGGGGTGCAATTGGCGTTGATGAATGGATCTTGTATTTTCAGAACCCAAAAACCTACAGTTCTGCTTACTAACAAAGCCATTCAAATGAAAATGATCTTCATTACTCATGCGATTGCTTTAAAATAATTGTTGGCTGATTAAAATAATAAAATCAGGTTCTTTGTTCAGTTGTAAATCTCTCCATTATTAATTCTCCAAGTGTTATTTATATAATCTGAAAAAAAATTAAAAAAAAATATATAAACGAAAAAGTTGTTAAATTTTGAAACCCCATGGTAACTTTTGCCCCACCCTGTACTATATTACTTCGTAATATATTATGTTGGTTTATAATAAGGTATACATTTTGGTGAGTAAGTAATTCAGTAATTATACTCCAATGACGTGGATAATGGAAATAAGCTTTGTATCGTATTTTCTGCAACAGGTCTCTGCTCGGGCGCCACTAGCCCGACATCTGTTCTGTTTTTTATTTATATTATATGATGTCGTTTAACGAGCATGGCGACCTCTGCAATAAACAATATTAACAATATAAATATTAACAATATAAACAATATTCGGAACAAAAACGTACCTCTTTTTTTACCTGTGCTCGGGCGCAACATTTTTAAGTTGTAAATTAACAAGCTGACGTACATCACTAAATTTTATCATACATGGAATTCTATTAGTTTTCATTACCTGAATTGCTACACGTATCCAATAATTTTCTTAAAAAAAACGTGTAAAAATTTCCAATTCCCAACTTTAATTTCAGCAACATTTTACTCTAACACCCAAAAAAGTAAGCATTATTTAACAATTTACATAAAAATATAACAAAGAAAGAAACTTTTCTTTTAATGCTAATTTTTTCCAGCATTCTTTGACATTCACTCTGTGCCGGCTGTACAGAGCTTAGCTCGGAATACAAACGGCGAAAACTGTGCAACACAAAACACAGAATATTTTAATTTGTGAAAAAAAAAAACTTTGCAACTTTTCTTTGTTGTCTGTTGCACGCTGTCTCTCTCTCTCTCTCTCTGTATTTGCCTCTGTATTAAGCGGTGAGTGGTCGGTTTTTATGGCCACCAAAGGAACAAAAAATCGTTACTGTGAAAATAAAAATGTTCCATAACATTCAGCAAACAAAACCGAAAAAAATTATAAACCTCGCGTACTGAATGAGAAGTTCCAGCTTTGTTACTTTGCTTGATGTATACGTTTTTTTTGTTTGTTTGTGTTCTGTTCCATGGAAACATAGTTTTAAAGCACGAACTCGTTGGATATCTTCATTTTGTTCTACGGCGAAGGCAGTGCTAAAAAAAACTCGAAATGCCAGAAAAAAACTCTAATGAAACTATGAAAAGCCGGAGAAATATAAATGAATTATGAAATAGAAAAACAGAGAATGCCCCATATTTCAAAATTCTTGCTTCGTGATTAGCAAGCAGGGTCGACGTAAGGAATTCATTAAAGGCATTCTCATTGTAAGCTAAAAGGATAGTACTGATGTTGTAGATTCTTAAGCGGATCCCTGGCCTTGACTTTAGTCTAAAAAGACAAATGGTTCACAAAACCAAATGTATCACTTGATTTTCTACCATTTATTAAAGATTAAGATACTCACTGACATAAAATGCGTTGTGTTGCCAACTTAATTTTTACAGAAATTTTTCCTTGCGTTGAGAGAGAGATTAGAAGAAAATACTGCTTCCTTTAGCTTTTCTAGTACAAATTTGCCTTTTTCTTATAGACAAATTATTGTGCCTTATGTTGAGCAACATATGCATATGTCGCAACAATGTTGCTATGTATCGATCAACATGTCTAACAAGCTGATTGGTGTTGAGTTACCATCTGTCCGATTCTAAATACATTCCCGCGAATAAATCCCTTCTATTCTAGACGAACAGGGAGAATAGTAATAAGGGATAGAGAATTTCGTTTATTGAATGTCAGCTGTTTTGTTTGACAAACTATTAGCAAATTATATCTATGAAGTTTCCAACGTACAAAGTCAATAAAGTGAATGTAAATAAAAAAAATCAAAGAACAGTATATTTTTTGGATGTTCAAATCATCTAAAAGTATGTTGCTAGCGGAGGCCTGTTCACTCAAATGTTGGCCACTTGGGTATTTTTTTTTGTCGGTGGATTTTGAGGCCACCGCCTCATCGTCTGGATCTAGCAACATCAGAACTTCTGAAAGTTAAACAGTCTAACCCAAACGTGTTGGGACACCTTTCACTGACTCCTTTATGCCAATTAAATCATATATGGCCTCTTCGTTTGCAGAGAACTTTTGCTCCATATTAGGGCCTTACCCTGTTCCTCTGGAAAATTTGACATTTTGTACCGCATTGTGCCGTACATATTTCGTTTGATCGGCCCATACCTGGAAAGGTTTCGCATTTTCGTCAATTGTTCATTGCTAGGGCTGCTATATATATATATATATATATATATATATATATATATATATATATATATATATATATATATATATATATATATATATATATATATATATATATATATATATATATATATATATATATATATATATATATATATAGCAGCCCTAGCAATGAACAATTGACGAAAATGCGAAACCTTTCCAGGTATGGGCCGATCAATATATATATATATATATATATATATATATATATATATATATATATATATATATATATATATATATATATATATATATATATATATATATATATATATATATATATATATATATATATATATATATATATATATATATATATATATATATATATATATATATATATATATATATATATATATATATATACGAAAATCGTTGACCACGCTTTGTTCATAATGTGCGAGAATAAAAAGATTGCATTGGGTGCCAAGTTAGGGCTGTACGGTGGATGACCCACCAATTCGACGTTTTGGCCGGTCAAGAAGGAGCTGGTTTGAGCCGATGTGTGAGAGTTCGCATTGTCATGGTGCACAATGATTCGTCTTCTCTTGTTCCTTTTCGATTTTTTCTGAAGACTTCAGGCAAACATATTGTGGTGTTCCACTCAGAATTGACCTCCTACGTTTGCTCAAGCGGACCAGTTTTGCCGAAGAAACAGGCGACCATTTGCTTCGAACAAATTTCGTTGGATTTGGCTCGTCTTCGAAGACCCACACGGTCGATTTCTGTTTTGTTTCGGGCTCATACGCGTAGATCTATTGTTCGTCACCTGGCGGTGCGACTTTTGAAGCACCGCGATCGTATTTTTTCCAAATTTCTTTGCAATCGATACGAGCTTTTTTTTGAGCAATTGGGTAATTCGGGATTCAACGAGAACAAATCTTTTTTACGGCCCGTTGGTCATGCAATATCGAATGTATGATGGTTTGTCAAATGACGATCTCGCATTATCAGTTCACGCACGGCATCAATGTTCTCTGGCACAACGGCCGTTTTTGGACGACTTTCGTCTTTGAGCGAACGTCGGCAACGATTGAATTCATTAAACCAGTTTTTCATAGTGCTATAGGGTGGTGCTTCATCGCCATACAAAGATTTAAGTTCATCGATGTGATAAACCACGTCGAAAGTTGTGAAAAATGATCGCACGAAAATGTTCACGAGTTAATTCCATATTTTTGCCAAATTAATTTTTTCAAGTCACTGTACACACAACACAAATGATGGTCGTACGTCAAAACGTTCTGAGTACGTTTATGTAAGAAATGTCAAACTTTCTAATGGAAATGTCAGATGACCCCAGGCAACAACTAGTGTTGCCAAAGCCATATATATCAACCCTCGTATAAATAAAATTTTCTCGTACATATCTTCTTCCACTCGGCAAAACTTTTTACGGTGGCTTGCTGCATTCAGTTACACCTCCAAATTAAGCCCCTAGTTTAGCTCCTCTTTAGTCACCATAAACCAATCTCTCGCAATTTCAGTATGCAATTGGATTGAGTTTATCAGAACGTCTAACTGCTTTTCATTATTTTTAAAAAAAATTTCGGCAAGTTCCAAGGCGTCAATCGTGTCGGGCTTATCTGCGTAGACAAGCGACTTTGCATAACCCCAAAAAAAAGTCCAGCGGTGTTAAATCGCACGATCTTGGAGGCCACGCCACTGGCCCACGACGAGAGATAATGCGCTCACCGTAAGTTGCCTTCAATTAATTGATTGTTTCATTGGCTGTATGGCATGTAGCGCCGTATTGTTGGAACCAAAGGTCGTCCACATCAGCATGCTCCAATTCAGGCACGAAAAAGTCATTTATAATGGCTCTATAATGTTCCCCGTTGACTGTAACATTATGGCCCGCTTCATTTTTGAGGAAATGTGGACCAATGATTCCCTCTGCCTATAGGGCATACCAAACAGTGACTCATTGAGGATGTAACGGCGTCTCAACAATAACTTGTGGATTTTCATTACTTCAAATGCGACAATTTTGGTTATTAACGTTCCCACTCAACCAAAAGTCGCTTTCATCGCTGAACAAAATTTTCTTGTAAAAATCTGGATTGGTGGCCATCTCGTTTTGGGTCCATTCATCACGATTTGCAAACGTTGTTCCGAAGTAAGTCTATTCGTTATGAAATGGCAAACTAAACTGGGCATAAATCAAGTGACAGCTGTCAAAAAGATCAAAACAGTGTGGCCAGATTGATTTACATACTAGAGCAGACTAAATGACAATATATACCCAGATTTTGATAAATCCCAGACCGTTCTCAAAATTACTGTGCTTAGCTTCAAAGACTTTCAAAACGAGTGCATAATTTCGTTTTAAAAAAAATTTCCTTATCAAAAGTATAGAGTGATCCATCTAGAGGAATTTTTTCAGAACAAAAAAATATAAAAATTCAAATCAAGTGTGAAATCTTTATTGCTAGTTTGAAAGGACATTTTATGGCATTTTTTTTTTGAAATAATAATTACCTTCAAATGTTGGCAACTGTATTATGGAAATGAGCATTGGGTGAGAAAGGGGAAGATCCGCTGTTTTCGACCAAAATTTTGTTCAGTGATGAAGCCCATTTCTGGATCAACGGCAAAGTCAATCAACAAAATTGCCGCATTTGGGCTGAAGAGCAACAAGAAGAGGTTCAAGAGGTGCCATTATACCCAGAGAAAACCACGGTTTGGTGCGGTTTATAAGCTGGCCGGAACGTAACCGTGAATTGTGCTCGCTATCGCGCCAAGATATCCATCTTTATGTTACCTGAAATTGAAGCCCGTAATCTTGACGACACTTGGTTTCAACCGGACGGTGCCACTTGCCATATAGCTGCTCAAACAATGGATCTAATTTCACGTTTTGGACAGGTGAGTTGGCCGCCTAGATCAAGTGATATCTCACCTTTAGCCATTTTTCTTTGGGGTTACATAAAGTCCAAAGTCTATGCTGACAAACCAGCTACGATTCAGGTTTTGGAAGCCAACATTACGCATGTCATTAAAGCCATACCAGTCGAAATGCTCGAATGAGTCATCCAAAATTGGACCCTCAGAATGGAAACCCTGAGGCGTGTTGCGGCCAACATTTGAAGAAAATTATATTCAATAAATAAATGTCACAGAATGTCCTTTCAAATTACCAATAAAGATTCCACACTTGATTTGAATATTTATATTTTTTTTTCTTCTGAAAAAATACCACTAGATGGATCACCCTATAGAATCTCAAATCACACAACATTAGAATCAGCACAGCCCTACTACTCCCTCTTGCATGGAATAAAGCTGTTGCCTGAAACTAAGCTGCTCTGTTGTAGGCGATTTTCTATTTGTTAAACCCATCAAGCGACTGTAGAAAAGGATGAATGGCATCATCCGCATATTTGTCGGAATGCCATTTTTCCATAAACCAATTTTTGCTGGGCTTCTCTCGGTAGCCTTAAGTACGATATGTTACAATGTCTGTGTAGTGGATGTTGTAGCGGTAGTTGCAGGGATGTTGCTGTCGCTGCTGTTGGTTTCCACTTATGAACCCTAGAAATCCATGTTTTGTTCCTCCATATGTAGACAACATCGAAACGAGAACGCACCCGCATATACCCAGCAGCCCTGGAGCAGTATGCTCGGCTTGTGTCAATATATGTGCGATTAGGTGTCGATGTGGTTGTGTTGGAGTCCTCCACGTTTTGCTCTCCCTCCGTCAGAGAGGTGTGTATGTTTGCTTCCCTAGTTTAGTTACGTAAAAGTTTTTCATAAAAATACATTGTACAACTGCTGCATTGCGCCAAAAAACAAACCGGTGGCAAAAAAAAAAACAAAAAACAGCAGCAGAAAAAAGACGACGAAGAAGATATTGTCGAAAACATAAAATATGAAACATATGGTAAGTTGTCGTGAAACACATCTACAATCATAACCACATAGAGACACACACACTCAAACTGACATACTTACACATCCGCTTGTTCGCACAACAGACACACACACACTGACGCACACTCTCGTGCCGAGTCAATATTGTTAAGTCCCCTTTAACACTTTGTCTTCGTTATGTGAAAGATGAGTTATCTCCTACTGTTGCTGCAGTGGTACAAGTAACTTCTAACCAACGCCTTTGTAGTTGTAAGGTGGTGGTAGTGTTGATGGCAACACTGTCGTGGTTTGGAGTGCCAACGCTGACGGGGGCAGTGGGTGTGATAAGTTTCTTAAGCCTAAAAATGTGCTTTAAATTCCGAGCACGTTGCAGGCATATATTACGTTTAGGTGTTTTGCTGGCAAACGAAAGGGAAGGGAATTCCCCGTTCGTTCTCGATGATGTCTTAGCACTTGTGTGTGTGTGTGTGTGTAAGCGCGTAAAGTACAATAAAACTTCAAATCATAAAAATGAAGAAATACGATTATAGTTTTGCAGAGTTTTTGCCCCTCGTCTTATGCTTTGGTTTTTATTTTTTTGTTGTGAGTGTTTTGGTGTGGGGGAGCTCAAAAAGAAACAGTTGTGCTGTGGAAGTTTCTGAGTAAAGTTGTGAACTCATAAAAATTCCCCAATTCTCCATCTCTGCACTGCGCCCCCAACTTATGCCATACTTTATTTATTTATGCGTGGCGTTTATAATGATGTCTTGAGGAGGAAACAAATGTCTGCATACACAAAAATGAAGTGCTGCCGAAAAGTATGCTTTATATAGCAAACACAGGAACATTACCAAACAAATTTTGATAGACTCTAAATATTTGATGCCAACGGGGTAAAGAAAAGAACGAGCAACAGGTTGAAAAAAGCTTAGAAGATTGTCTTATATAATACTGGATGTCAATCTAGGATGGCTGGGCATATTCGGGCAGACTTTACGAATGGCTCGTTTCTGGATTATGCGCGTCTCAAAGAACTCTAACAACTTCCTCCAAAGTCCAAATGAGCTTTTTTAAATGACAAAAATATTTTGAGAATTTTTCCTTTTAGTTTTTTTTTGCAGACTCCTACTTTTAAACAATGAAAAGAGCCTAGAACGCCGTCCTTTAAAGAGTCAAATCTCAGCTTTTTTAAATTGACTAAAATATTTTGAGAATTTGTACTCTAGTTGTTTTGTGCAGATTCCCACTTTTAAAAAATAAAAAAGAGTAACAGGTTGCATAAAACTTAAAAGATTGCCTTGAAAAAATATGGTTGTTCAATCTATGATGTATAGGTGTATTCAGGCCGACCTTACGAATGGCTTGAAGTTTATTTTAATTTTGGGTCTGATCGGTTCCTGAATTTTCCACGTATCAAGTCTATCATCCAATGCCTTCATTTAAAGTCGAAAAAAAATCACAACTATTTCAAATTGAATAAAATATTTTGAGAATTTTTCCATGAGATTTTTACTCAAACTCCCACTTTTAAAAAATAAAAAGAGCTACGGGTTGCACAGTTCTTAGATGTTGGTCTTAAATTAATATGGATGTTCAATCTATGATGGATGGATGCCCTTACGAATGACTTTAAGCTTGTTTTCCTTCGCGGTCTGATTCGTTCCTGGAATAACGCGTATTAAGAAACTCTAACGCCTTTATTCAAAGTCCAAAAAGAGTCAAATCACAGCTTTTGGCTGAAAAATTTTGAGAATTTTTCTTTGAAAATTCACGGAATTATTTATCTATTAATCTGACTTCGACCAAATTTCGCTCAGAGCATTTCGTCTGACCAACACAAAGTAAAAACAGATTTTTATGCACGGGAATGACGGGAATGATGAAAATGAGCCGTGGCGGAATGGCGGACAAAATCCCATATGTGGGATTTTCTCCCTAAAATTCTCAAAAACATTCGGTTGTGGCAGCAAATCTGTTCTCTGTGTGTGGGAAAGTATTTGTTACTTTAAATATTGATTTTTTCGTTGTTATAGCAATTGTTGAGGTATTGTACTGTCTGCAAACGCGGCACCTATCTTAAGAGAACCCCATACGCATTTTTCATTACCTGCTTTTCCAATACATGGATGGCTCACTTATTTTAGTTGACAATCATTTAATACCAGATTTAATGGATTTTCCTCACCATATCGAATGTGGCCACTCCGCATTTGATGAGCAGAAACCTTTACAACTCAAAAGATTTTCGTCACACACACTCAAATAGTTTTGTTTTTTCTTTTGCCCAACACGGTTTCTCAACATGTTGCCCATCGGGGAGCAACTTTGATTACGTGTAGCAACATCTGAGCGGTTTTCTTTAGGTCGGAAATTAATTTCTTCAAAAAAATGGGCAAAAAGAATTTATTATTAATGACCTCGTGCAACCATGGCTGATGTTGTATTATTATGGGGTTTCTTGTTATATTTGTTTGTTGTCGTTTCTTTTTCGTATACTGTGCAACATAAATCATTTATTTTGTTTACTCTTGTTTTTTAATATCGCATTTCGGCTCTTTCCGGTCGTATTGTTTCGAGCTGTGTTGATTTCATTTCATTTTCATCATTCACAATATTTCACCAAGAGTATCACTTGAACGAAAAGAAATCATTTAATATTTTTTTGACAGCTGTTCTCAAAACAGATTTAGTTTTCCATTTCATTTGAGCAGCAGCCACACGGGCTGCGGCTGCAAAATTGTGTTGTAGTGTGTTTTAGCAAATCTCATACTTTTCGCTTAAAACAAAGCGCAGCGTTCAACAAGGAAATCAAAAAAAAACCAACACAAAAAATTGGCAAAATATAAAAAAGGACCACCAGCAGCAGCACTACGTATAAAAATGAAAAATGATACTTAAGTTAAGCTGTTTTCAGCTTGATTTACTTCGGGAAAAAGAAAACATTTTTCATATCAAATACACACTCATACACACACACTCACATGCCCGGGGTAATACAAACACACACACACATTCCCACTAACTTATACATTTTAACAAGTTTAGAACAAGAAATCAACCAGAAGAAGGACAAAAAATTGTTGTTGTTCTCTTTTACGGGGTCTAAATTGTGGTGACATCGAAGAACTGCCACGCCAACTGCAAAGACAGAACCAGCAACACTGGAGAAATGTCTTTTTATTACATGTTTGGTGAGAACGCGAGTTATATATGCCAGCAATCACTGACGGTTCGAGATACGAGGGTGGTGAAAGGTTAAGCTGTTACTTGGTCAGGCTTGGTTTCAAATCAAGCGAAACACAAAAAAACTGAAATGTTAGACATTTTCAAATGACCATAACTTCCGATAAAATGTGATCCTCCTAAAAGGCCTTAACTTCTTAAGGGAGACAAATACGCAATTTCGGCTTTTCTCCCTTATAAAGTGTTCCCCAATTTGGCATCATCTTCTAATTGTGAAATAAATTGCCACAATTTTCAAGGGATGTAATCCACTTAGAAGTATAACCATTATATGTGACGCGCAAAATAGAAAGGGACCTAAGGCTAAAAACCAGTTTTGTTCAGGAGAGCCATTTTAAGGATTAGGTCCCTTTCTATTTGCGCTTAGAATCGTCGACTTCACTTTCATAAAACGCGCATATCTCTGAGAGGGAACACTTTTGGGGCATGGGATCGGTCTCATTCGATGCTCAGATGTTGTAAACATCAAAAAAAAGTAAAAAGTTGATGAAAAGTTTTGTTTAGGAGAGCCATTTTAAGGATTAGGTCCCTTTCTATTTGCGCTTAGAATCGTCGACTTCAATTTTATAAAACGCGCATATCTCTGGGAGGGAAACACTTTTGGGGCATGGGATCGGTCTCATTCGATGCTCAGATGTTGTCCACTTTAAAAAGAAAGAAAGAAAAAAAAAGAAAATTGATTTTTTACCCTTAGGCCCCTTTCTCTATGCGCTGTCACATATATGTTATACAATATTTTTTAGTAGTTTACATGATCTTTATAAATGGATATGAGTTGGCTACCAGTAAGAATGACTTATTGTCTTCCTGGACAATTCAGAGTAAACAAAATTTTCAACTATTTTCTTAAAGTTTAGTAATTTTTTAAATTGCTCTTAGTGTTTTTTCTTTGTCATTTTCGTTTTCGAAATATTTTGAAATTTTACGGTACCCCCGTCGGGAAAAATAACACAAAGAAAATAAGTATGGTTCGGGTAACAATATGCGAAGAGCATCATACTATTGTTGTGGCACAAAAATATTATGAGCAATAGTATGATTCACACATAACGTTACTATGATCCTGACAACCATATTATTATCTTCACAATCATAGTGTGATTCCCATAACCATATTATGATTCACACTCAACGATTCTATGATCCCAACAACCATAGTAACAGGTGATCAATCGGGAGGTATTTTTTCAAAATAAAAAAATACAAAAATCCACATCAGGTCATGACAACCATATTATTATCCTCACAATCATAGTATGATTCTTGCACAACCATACCATAATTCCCGTAACCATATTACGATTCACACTCCAGCATACTATGATCCCTTCAACCATAGTAACAGGTATTTTTTTCAAAATAAAAAAAAATACAAAAATTTAAATCAGGTGTGGAATTTTTATTGTTCATTTATTTTTTGCATACCATTTCCTTCAACTGTTGGCCGCAACTACGTCTCAGGTTTTCCATTCAGAGGGTCCAATTTGGATGACTCGATCAAGCATTTCGACCGGTATGGCCTTAAAGACACGCGTGATGTTGGCTTCCAAAACCTGTATTGTAGGTGGTTTGTTAGCATAGACTTTGGACTTTACGTAGCGCCAAAGAAAAAAGTAAAGATGTTACATCACACTATCTAGACGGCCAACTCACCGATCCAAAAAGTGAAATAAGCTGCTTTTCACAACTCACGCATAATCTGCGAAAAATCCGCTATTTAAAATAATAACTCTAGATTGATCTGACTTTAAAAATTTTTAAAATACGAGGGTTGCTATTTATATTTCTGGCAAAGGCAACACTAAGTGTTGTCTGGCGCCGTCTGACATTTCCTTTGGAAGCTTGTCATTTTTTAGCATAAACGTACTGAGATGTTTTAACGTACGACTACCATTTCTGTTGTTTACAGTGACTTGAAAAAATCAACTTAGCAAAAAAATGGAATTAGCTCGTGAACATTTTCGCGCGATCATTTTTCACAACTTTCAACGTCGATTATCACGACAAGAGTGCATCGATGAACTTAAATCTTTTTTATGGCGATGAAGCACCATCCCTTAGCACTGTGACGAACTGGTTTAATGAATTCAATCGAGGCCGACGCTCGCTCAAAGACGAAGGTCGTGAAGGTCGTCCAAAAACCGCCGTTGTGCCAGAGATCATTGATGCCGTGCGTGAACTGATAATGCAAGATCGTCAAGTGACATACCGTAAGACAGAGGCATTCTTGGGGTTTTCCACCAGCATACAATCGCTATTGCATGAACACCTGGTCGTAAAAATGGTTTGTTCTCGTTGGATACCGCACAATTTGACAATCGGTCAAAAAAAGGCTCGTGTCGATTGGTGCAAAGAAATTTTGAAAAAATACGATCGCGGTGCTTCAAAAGACGTTTATAAGATCGTCACAGGTGACGAATCATGAATGTATGCGTATGAGCCCGAACTACACCAGCAATCGACCGTGTGGGTCTTCGAAGACGAGCCAAATCCAATGAAAGTTGTTTGTGGAAGAAGCACTTCGAACAAATTGTCGCCTTTTTTCGGCTAAAGTGGCCTCGTGACGGCTGTTCTGCTTGAGCAACATAGGAGGTCAATTCGGAGTGGTGCACCACAATTTGTTTGTCTGAAGTCTTCGGCGATATTCGAAAAACGAACAAGAGAAGACAAATCATTGTGCACCGGGGTAATGCGAGCTGTCACACATCGGCTCAAACCAGCGCCTTTTTGACCGGCCAAAACGTCCAATGGATGGGTCATCCGCCGTACAGCCCTGTCTTGACACCCAATGACTTCTTTTTATACCCGCACATCAAGAAAAAATGCGTGGTCAACGATTTTCTTCGCAAGAAGATGCTGTTGAAGCGTTCAAAAACCATGTCTCAATCGGAGTGGTAAAAGTGCTCCGACAATTGGTTTGAGCGCATACTTTGAAAACAATAAAACCATTGTTGATGATAAATATTCGGATTTTCATTATTATACTTAAAATATATATAGCAGTCCTCGTATGGACCGATGATTCCATCAGTCCATAAATCGTACCAAACCGTGATTTTCACGGTTTAAGTCTTTCCATGTTGAAATGGCAAACAATACCGAAAAGAAAAAATATAATATTTAAAAAAATACCACTAGATTGAGCACCCGTTATGATCCCACTCAATCACACTATGATTCCCAAAACTTTTTTTGAAAAAAATACTTCTAGATTGATTACCCATTGCTTTAAGGGTCTTTGATCAATATTTCGTGGTACACCCCTCACCCTTCCGTGGAGTGAAAATGTGTAAAAGTACCTAAGACCTTGCATAGGATTAGCAAAATATAATAATCTCGAATCGACTTTAGCACTAAAAAGTCGATTAGTTGAAAGTCAAATATATTTTTTGTTTAAAAAAATCAAAAGTTGACAAAAGGCTAGTCAGGTCAGAGGCATGACAGTCCTTGGTCCTCAGAAATGTCCAACTGGCCTATATTTTGGAAGGATAATTATATTAAAAGAGACCAACCATATTTTTAATTCTTGGTTATATTTGAACTACGAAGAATTCAAAGTATTACTGGTTCTACTTATACATAATGTCACATTCATCTCCTTTAATGCTCCTTATCACACCTGCCTCGAGGACCTTCCCTTCCCCCTCAACACATCAGGCACATATGAACGTATCTAATTTTGCATAAATTGCCAATAAATTTCGAGATGAAAATGAAAAGCGTAACATCAAAAATCGCAGACACAAACGAAGAGAATTTTTTAAAAATTTTCTTTTTGAAACAGAAAAAAAGAAAAGCGAAATAAATTGCTTGAACAACGACGCTTAGGCGAGAAAATGTTGGGAAAATGTAGTAAAAACACTTGTCAAACTTTTACACGTGACAGATTTTGTCAGCCCCGCGTGTAACTTTTGTCACTTAAGGCAGACAGACAGAGCCGTACTCGTGGAAACTAAAGACAATTGCACAAAATTTGTTTCGCGTGTTGCTGAGGGGCACAATTTTGGGGAGAAGGGGTACCTGTGTTTGACGCGTAGAATGAGGTGAGTGATTGTTTGTCGGGCATAGGATTACATGATTATTACATACATATCCTACCGCTCCAGCGACAACCCCCACCACATCCTGGCCAAATCTCACAAAGTCATATGGAGAAAAGTGACATTTGTCAGTTGGTTGGTACGTTCATTTATCCTACGTCCCGATTCCTGATTTCTGCTGGATTCATATGAGGCTTTTAATTTTTTTTCGGCAGAGGTTTCAGTTGTTATCATCATAACGTTTCCTGTTGGAATCTTTGGGGTCGTTTTTCTTCATCTTTTTTTTGGTTTTATTGTCGGTGTTGGTGTTGAAGATATAACGAAGCTACGCGCGTTCTCTCTCGTTGGCGAAATTCATCAAATTCGTTTTTACACATACGCCAAATGAATGAAATGGAAAAAAGTGTACAACCCAAGAGTAGGGCATGTGTGAATTCTTCTCATGTTGGTGGAGGTTTTGGGGGTCGAGAATTGCCATTGTTTCATTTTCGTTTTGCTGTTTGTAAGTCATCACGATTGTGTCATACATCCTGTCAGATTTATCTGCATTTGGTGTTTTTTTGCTGCTCTTGCCTCTCCTTGTCGTTTTTGCAACTTCATTTGATTAGCGGTGGCATAGTGCAAGATAAATTCATATAAAACATATGAGCGATAGCGAAGTACAAGAGGTTCTGTGACATAAGCGTTCTGATGTCAAACAATCACAAATTTTTAAATGCCCAAGTTATCAGGGGAGGTACGAGCCTTATATTTCTTTTTTATAGATTTAAAAAGTGAAAGACGTTAGGTGAAACCATATCTGGAGGTAGAATTAAAGGCACAGTTTATAAACTAAAATAATCGAAATTTAGCCTAGATTGAACCAGATTGTTTTATTAACTAATTACTCGTATTTAATGAAGAAATAAAAAATTTTGCTCGTTGGCTATTTTCTGACTACTTTTTCGAAAGGAGTTGGTTTAAATTACCTACCATTGACTTGTTAATGCTGTTATTCTAATGTTTCGACAACAATTTTTTCTGTCCTTAAGTTTAAAAACCATATTTTCCTAAAAGTATGCTATATTTATACAAGAACCACTATGTAGAACAGGCTACTGTAAATTAGTTTTATGGCTAAAGTGTATAATTACCAAAAATACAAGGTAAGACAATAGTTATCACCCAATGTTCTTTTTTTAGCGAAAAACTTTGGTTGGGCTTGTAATTTTTTTTTTATTTAATACATTAGATGTTATTACATCATGTTGAGAAAACGATATCGGTTAAGTGGCCGCCGCCATAGTTGATGATTTTACGGACACGTTTTATGTTTTTTTTCCGTTACTCTAGCCAAAAGTTCGGTTGACAGGTTCTCGCATTCGTGACGGTTATTCTCCTTTAGGGCTTCAAGACTGTGAGGCTTATTGACGTAAACCCGCGACTTCAAAAACCACTACTAAAAAATGTCTGATACGGTAAAATCGGGTGATCTGACCGACCAGTGAAACTCACCAAAACGAGAATTTAACCGCCCCGGAAAGGCTTCCTTCAGAATGTCGGTTGTGCCAGCAGCAGTGTGGGCCGTTGCATCGTCCTGTTAGAACTATCGGGTGATCAATCAAGAGGTATTTTTTCAAAATAAAAAAACCAAAAATTCAAACCAAGCGTGGAATCTTTATTAATAATTCGAAAGGACATTTTTATTTTATTTTTTGAATATAATTTCCTTCAACTGTTGGCCGAAACTACGCCTCAGGGTGTCCATTCTGAGGGTCCCATTTGCGATGACTCGTTCGAGCACTTTGACTGGTATGGCGTTAATGACACGCGTAATGTTTGCTTCCAAAACCTAGCTAGTTTGTCAGCATAGACTTCAGACTTTACGTAGCCCCAATGAGAAAAGTCTAAAGATGTTGCCAACTTACCGGTATAAATGTGAAATTAGCTGCTCTTCGAAATTACCACTCAAGAGATCCATTGTTTGGGCATCTATATGGCAAGTGGTACTATCCTGTTGAAACCAAATGTCGATAGCATAACGAGCTTCAATTCAGGTAGCAAAAAGTCAGATATCATGGGGCGATATCAAGTACCATTCATTTTACAACAAATGCGGACCGATGATTCCACCAGCCCATAAACCGCACCAAACCATCGTTTTCTCTGTGTACCTCTTGAATCTCTTCTGGTTGATCTTCAGACCAAAGGCGTAAATTTTGTTGTAGCGGCAACTGTGTGCCGGGGTAACAGCCCTTGGCCGAAGAATTGCTCTTTGGGGCAATCCGGTCCACAGAACCTCCTGTCGTAGGATTGCTATACGGTCCAGAAATGGCCCTCAATACTGAACACAATTTTGGTCGAAAACAGCGGATCTTCTTTGATCATTTCCATACTACAGTTGCACAATTTGGAGACGTTGTTCAAGTGTAAGTCTTTCCATGTAAATGGCAAACACTACTGAAAAGAAAAACAAACAAAGTTTAACTCAAATCACGCGCAATCTGTGAAAAAAACATTTAAAAAAATACCTCTAGATTAATCACCCGCTACATGTTCTGCAGTCCCAACTTATCCAATTGAGAAAGGAAAAATCGGTATTCATGGCTTTGTTGCTCGCGCCGTCCTTATATGTCGTTTGACCCGCTGCGTTCTTAAAAAAAATGGCTGCGTTCTTAAAAAAAATGGTCCCATGACTCCCCAGATTAAACATCACACCACACACGTGATACACGGATTTTCAAGGCCGAGATACGATTATTTACCTGCTGAGTCCGAAATAAACCTCATCGCTCATGGTTATTTTCGATAAAAAAAAAAATCGTACACCAATTAACAAACAATTTTTCCCCGATCTTTCGGAGTAAACCGCTTGTCGGTTTGTATTCTGCGTTTGTTTACTACGCAAAGGTCAAAGGCGAATTGATATTTGGCGCCATTTGCAAAATTATTACCATTTGCCAATAGGGTCATAACTATTGTACAACCTCGTATTTGAGCCGGACCCACCTTTTAGAGTATCATACGACTCAGCATTACCAGATGACTCGATTTAAAGATGCCTGCCTTCCCCTTGCCCGTGTTGCTGGCATGTAATTTGCAGTGGTTGTCCGATCAATTCATGACATTTTTCTGAAGTACGATTTTTGGATCAATTCGCTTTATTGATATTGAAGAAAATAGGTTCAGATTTAGATCTGTCTCTCACATATATGTTTAGCCGATTATATGTCTTTAGCTCTAGATGCCACATATTACATAAAGTTAAAGACAAGGGATGGATCCTATTGGGAGTAAATAAAATCTGATCAAATTTGGATGTAACTCCCGCAACATATGTTCAACCGATTTTATGTCTCTAGCTCTAGAAGCCATATATTACATTAAGTCTTGATGCAAGTTGGCACATACTAGATTATTGGGCCAACAATGGACGTAATTGAATTTGATGGAAAGCAGTTCATATTTAGATATCGCTTCCACACATATCTTCAACCGATTTTTTCAAAATGTTTTTGTAAAACAAATTAAAGAAACCCTTATATAAAGTAAATATATGTGGAAAATTTATTTGATTCGCGTTGTTTTGCCTTGCGTCCTGTTTTGTCGGTCCCAATTAACGATTCACATCATTTAGTGTAGACTAAATGAAAAAACTATTTAATAAAAAAATGTAAATATTTTTCGTAAAAACTTTTCATATTATTTATAAACAATTTTTTTTAGCTCTTTTGAAAGAATTTCATTATTATTGCAAAATATTGTAAGACAAATTATAAAAAAAGTGTCAAACAAAATATAAAACAATTTTATAAAATATCAGTTTCAATTCTTATAAAATATGGAACCCACTTTAAAAAACAAATGAGTCATATTCTTAAAAAATATGAAAGAAATTTTTAAAAAATAACAAAATCTTTCATGAATTTCTTAAAAATTATGAATTTTGATCATCAAAAATAAGACAATTTTCGTAATTTATATGAAATATTTCGTGATTCTCACGAACATGTTTTGTTCAGTGTATGAAACCTGATCGACTAGAATTTTTTCTGCTTTTCTAATTGAACAAAATTTTCAGCCCAACCTTTTAAAAAACCAAATAAATCTATAAGTATTTATACAGATTTTTTCGTGAACATTTTTTATATAAATTCTAAACAAATTTTATAACTTTTATGAAAGAATTTCATGTTTATTAAAGAATATTATCATTTAAACTATACAAAGTTGTCATACAAAATATAAAAACATTTCATAAAAAAATAATAAACATTCCATATGAAATATGGAACCTTTTTTAAAAAACTTATGAAACATATTCTTAAAACGTGTGAGAGAATTTGCTAAAAAAATAAGAAAATATTCCATAAAGTTCTTACGAACTTTCATCATCAAACCGATTTCGTAACTTTTATGATTTTTTTCATACTTCTTATAGAAAGTTTGTTTTGGCTGAAAAAAGACAAATTTCGTAATTAATAGAAAATATTTCGTAGTTCTCACAAACGTATGAAACATATACTTAAAAAATATGAAAAAATACGTTAAAAAATAAGAAAATCTTTTATTAAATTCTAAAAAAATCACGATTTTCACTTTTACACCGATTTTATAATTTTATGATTATTTTTCTATTTCTTATCAACTGTTTTTATTTTGGCTGAAAAAAATAAGACAAGTTTCATGATTAAAGTAAAATATTTCGTAATTTTGTTCAGTCTATCATACAGTCAGTCCTGTCCGACTGTAGGCTATTTGCTGCTTTTCTAATGGACAACATTTTTCAGCGTAACTGACGCTCTGTAAAATTTTTACCTGTATTGTTCTTGAATGTGTTCTTTCATAACTTTTCCACTGTCTAAAGAGCTTCTCTTCCTGCCTAGCTTTGCATAGAACTTTAGACAGCATTACAACTTAAATAACCTTTTCTTTGGCAAGAATAATGCTGAACACCTTTCCTACCTTTGGTTGGGAATACAACAAATTCCCTAATCTCTAGTATAGCTGTCCGTAGATTCCTACCTAAGAGTTTGTGCTTTAAAGCCATCCAGTTAAAACCACAAACAAAGTTTACTCATACGAGTATTGCCACTGCTGCCGCATACCTACCTAATCTAATTATATGAAAAAACCCCCCTTTTAATAACCATTACAGAAAATTCATCATTTGAAGTACGAAAAAAAAGAAAACATTTATTTTCCCCCTCGGTTGTGAACTTCTCCATGAAAACTAAATTTGTCAAATGTGTAAGTCATACAAACATCCCATCCCTTTTTCGAACGAAGAAAAAAAAATCTGATATAATTTATATAATCGCTTCCCACCCTCCTCTTGTTGTGCGCTAGAGTGAAGCACTTCCTTCCCTCTGAACAAATTTACACACTGCAACCGAAAACAAGTTCTCAAGTCAAGTGTTTTGAAATGCTGTGGTATTTTTTCTAATAGAACAAAAGTATTTTCTACCCCTCCGCATATTGGATTTGCCAACCAACCAAATAGAAATGAGAAAATGAAAAAAAACAACGAAACGGAAACCAAGTTCAAAATCAAGACAATTTAATCTCACACATACCTATACAACAAACACATATCCTGCCAGCCAGCCACATACGACCAGCACTTCTGTAATGACAGTTGGAGTGGGTATTTTGCAACCACACTCGAGGCAACTGAACCACGACCCAGCCCAGCGAGGTTGACATTCTTTAATAAAAAAAAATAAAAAAAAAAACTGAAACAAAATCTATTATGAAAGGTATGCAAATATTATTATGAGCAGGGCGGGAGGATGATGATGAGGACGACAATGACGATGATGATGGTGATGACGACGAAGACCTCATGCAAGACTGGAAGTCTAGAAGTTGAACTGTAGCCAAAGAAAATTGAAATAATACCAACAACAAGATGAATGTTACATTGTAGCTGAGGGGGGCTGTGGCAACTGTCGTAGGTCTTATGTACGAAGGAATACTTCCAGTACCAATTCTACGAGTACTACAAAAGGAAGTTAAATACTTGACATATTTTCATAAGTTGTAACGTTTCAGTTTGAAGTAGTTTTGCTACGTTTCGTTTCCAAAAATGAATGTCATATGAGGAAAATATATTTCGTTTTGTCAAATATATGCAGCAGGTTAGTATAAGAAGTGTGGTAAAAATAAGTTTTAAGCAACATAAAAATAAAAACCTGATGGACAAAATAGGAAACCCCCTGAAATATGGTTAACACTACGGGCGACGGGATTTTCAAAATGCAAACAGACTAGACAGCAAGAGAATTATTACAAGTTAACGAAAGCTAAAGTCAGGCGTGCTCGACTATTAGACCGCCTCTATCTTGAGCTTGAGCCAGATCGGACTCAATATGTTACTTCTGGAGCGTTGGCTAATATGAAACACAGACCAGCCCAATTTCACTAGCAATAATTACTATCCCACGACAGCCAATTCTATGAACCGGATCAACCCGAAGAATATTTTTTTTTGGCCAGGGGCTGTCAACAACTCTGGAAGTAAAATTTTAACTTTCGAAATGGCACAGAAAAGCACCAAGACACCCTATCTTAATTTTGGGCCGTAGAACACAGGTATTGTCCCTTCTTAAAGATCAGGTCAAAATCTATATTTATTCCATTTTTCAGTTTGTATTGGCTCTGAAGCGATTTGTGGGTGTTGAACAGAAAAATCGAAATGATTACAAAAACTTCATAAAATTGATTAAAAATGAATTTTACACATGCGCCTAAACTGCGGGAATTCCCGTCATTGAGTTGCCCTTTAATTAACTTATGATGGGAATTCCCGCCAGTTTTCCAATTAAATTTGTCAACCGTCTATACTGACACTTTTATATCATTTTATATACATAGTCTTGCTATATTTTTAGAATAGTACCCCGTCGTGGCAGGAATTTCCGTCGTTTGTTTGACGCAAATTATAAAATTGTGTAATGATGAAAAAGCGCGAATTCCAGTACTTTATTCTTTATGAAAAAATTAATTGATTCTCCAGCAGTCACCAGCTTAATTAAATTGAAACCGAATGTGTTAAAAGTACCACACATTAAAAATAAATGAATTGTGGTAGCCAGAAGGTGGAAGGCCATCATCTTAGACTTGACCTTAAATTAACCTTAAATATAAAACTGCACTACTCTCATCGTTTTATTATATATACTCGTAGTCTAAAATAAAAGCAGAATATCTTCACGATATGCTGGTTCTAAATTAAAAAAAAAAATTGTTTTGATATAATTAATTAATGAATAAGAAATATTCAGAATGGTTACCAAAATCGACACAGAGGAGCAATTTTTTGAATTCAAATATTTGCCACCCATTTTTTATGTAACCTACAAAATTAAACCGATATGAAAGAATATATTTTTAATCACATTAAGCCACTACTTCAAGAATTAATTTGAGGTATTTTGAGTTACATTACCCTCAAGTAGCCGGAAATATTTAGGTTTTAAATTTTACTTTACTTAACTTCATTATTTTTTATCATAATAAGCTTGCCATAAACATTTTTGACACTTTAAAACCAAAATAGAGTTTTCTTTGGCCCACTTTACCAGTACGATGCATAAACTCCTTTCTCACATGCCTACAAACTTTATTAGATTCGAAGGTAAAAACCAGGCTTAAAAAAACTGCTCATGAGTCAAATTACAGAATAAGTATTTTTTAATCGGTCAATATAAAAATTAAACAGAAAAAACTTAATTATTTCGGTCCAATAACCAAATACATAAAATTTATTCAACAGTTAGTGCAGTTAACAAATACTCGTACTCATGGTAACAAATACAAATGGTAATGACAAACGGATTGAAAGAGTTATTTTTGCCAATCATCTATAACAACTACCAATACATGTACAAATTCAATTCCAATGGTCGTCTTAATTAGTTAAGGTAACAGATACTTTGTCTTTTTAAGCAATAATGCAAGTTCCATGTACTGAAAATTGCCGTGTATCCAATCAAAATTGGATTTGTGGCGATGGATTACATGGGTAGAACGTGCAACCACTGAAATTCGGTTTTGGCAACAAATCTGTTCTCCGTTTGAAGTCATGGTCTATAGGTGCTTAAACAAGATCAATAACACAGAGAGTCTTATTCGAGTATGTACTCCACTTACACTGTGGAACAAATTCGGGTTAGCAAAAGTAAGATCGATTCTGAGAGTGAGGGGTGAAAATATAGGCTAAATTAGAAGACCCGTATCGCGGCGTTTGTTTATGTTAGTTCGAATTTTTTTGTAATTGACCTTCGAACTTTGCAGTCAAATGCCGATTTTCAGCATATTGTTTATATGGTTTTTTGGCTTTAACTCGTAAAAGCCAAATTATTGCTAGAGGCCTGTCCAACAATTAAAAATTGATTTAGAACATTTTTCAATGTTTCTTCAAAACCAACATTGAACAAAATTGTTACATAAAAAATGAGAAGTAAATTAATATTAAGCTGGAAAACGCAAGTTTTGTATTATGATTGTTTTCTTTTCAAATGAAATTTATGGAAGAAACTGAGAAGCATATTATATATCAAACAGAAAGCAAAAGAGACTTAGTTTTGTGGAATATATTTTCAAAAAGCATGAACAAAAATAATTTTTCCAATATTTTGCTTCATAAGCACCACAAAAATTCTAATTAAATAAAATTCTAAAGAAACTTGTTAAAAATGTTAATTGTTGGACCGGTCTCTAGCATTTGGCTTTTACAGATTGAAAAAATATGAATTAGTCGGCGAGCTATAGACAACCATAAAAACAATATGCTGAAAATCGGCATTTGACTGCAAAGTTCGAAGGTCGTTAAAAAAAATCGAACTAACATAAACAAACATTGGACTTATGGGTGGTACTCAGACTAGAGCAAATTTTGTAAGTAATCTAAAAATGGATTCAGTTTAAACTTTTAGGTACAAAATCATAAAACGTCGGTGAACAAGTAAAAACATTGTTAAGTTCGGCTATTCCGAACCTTATATACTCTCCGTCCCTGCGCTACTAAATCGCAAAAAATGGTCCGCTTTTTAGGCCCTTTCGACGTATGTGTTCTAATCTCAGCCGAAACTTCAAAACTACCCTATATTTGTATTGGTAGCAAAATTTGCTTTGATTCGAGTACCCATAAGTCCGTATTTACTTTTCACTCCCATGCGGGACGTTCTTTGACCCACATGAGTCAAAAAGTCCAGCAACTTTGACTTTTTTTGACGAATTTATTGTGTCCCAACTAACAGTTTCTAATTTAATTAAAACTCAAAAAAAGTGTACTTCTTACCGAGGTACCTTTAGTCCCTTTAAGGGAAACTTTTACCCCCTTGGCCGATATCCCCAATTTACAATTCAAAATTGCTTATGACCATTAGAAAAATTTTAATATTTCCTCTCATAGGTTGATAAGTTTAAACGCTATCGTGCTTTACACAGCAACGGACTTCTTCGAATTTTACGACGATCAATAATATTATTTGTCCACATAAAAAAGGTGATTTGTTAAGCAAATTCTCAAAAAAGTGTACTTTTTACTGATGAACCTTTAGTCCCTTAAAGTGTAACTTGGTTCCCCTTGGCTGATATCGCCCATTAACAAATCCAAACAGCTTATGACCACGTGCAAAATTTCAGGATTCTAGGTTGTTTCGTTTGGCCACTATTGTGCTTTCAACAGGACCGGCATGGCTAGATCGTCTTAGAATTTCACGACGATCAATAATACGCAGTAATTTTTAATTTTTGTATTCGACCTTTATTTTCACTAAATAATTAATATATCGAGCTCGAGGCCAAGGTTCTTATTTTTTGTTATATTTTTCTTTATTTGAAATGTAAATAACAAGAATGTAAGTTACTCGCTACGGAGTTACTTTGTTTAATTTTGTTATTCCTGATGATGTTCTTCAGAGAGGAACGAAATATCGAATAAAGAAAAATATAACAAGAAATAAGAACATTGGCCTCGAGATCAATAATATATATATACCTTATAGGGCCTTTGATCAAAATTTTGTGGTGTTGCCAACAGAAAGAAAAATTTAGTATAACATCCACTCTTCGGTGGATGGTATAAAAAAAGAGGGACTTCTTGTTGAAACAACCGACGGCTAACAACTCAAATTCAAGCCAATTTCGACAGGAACTTAAATTTGTGTCATTTCTAAAAACTGTCTGATAGAAGGGCTTGACCCTATATTACCAAAAAGGTCCTTTATAAACGACCAACAGTAAATATGATGGTGTCTGCAATCAAAGTAAAATTCTATGACTAATTGAAATATGGAGTTATTGTTTTTAATCTTCTGATATTTAAGGTACGAAGTCATGAACTTCACCTAAAAACGAACGCTATAGTCCAAATAGAGGAAGTATACGAGTAGTACATATGCCCTCAAGGATAATAAAATTGAATTTTCAATAAAAATATAAATAGGGATATATTTTGATAATTGGCGAATATTGATGGTCCGATTTATGAATTCTACGTGGCCCAAAACACCGTCGTTGTAGCAGATCCATCGCTATTGTAGTAGGCCTTCCATAGACGAATAAGACTACCACAGAAACAACACCGCCCTTGCGTTTAAAGGAAGCAAACAATAGAATATATGAACATATGGGTAATCAAATTGAATTTTCGTTACGAATCTAAATATGGATCTTTTCAATTTTGCTAAGGTTACGGCTTAGACCCAAATATGATTATTTTTGTTTCTTTTTTGTACTTATATTTTAAAAGAGATCCCATGGCTGAGTGTTTTGTAAGATACGAGTATGGCCCAAAAAGTGTGCTATATCAATAAAAGCATTATGAAAGTTCTAATTGATGCCCCGGCTTTTCTAGTTATTTTTTACTTATACCTTCCTTATCATACTCCCTCTCTGGCCGGCGTCTGTCTTGAGTTGTGTGAATTCTACCACCACTACAACTACAACTGCATTGTACATGTTATTAATATGTTGTTCTGTATAGAATAACATTTGTATTTCTACATAAATGTTGTTAGGACGTGTTGTTGCTGCTGGTACACTCGCTCGCACACACAACGTCAGCAACATTTTCCTACATTTCTAGCCAGTGTGACAATGACATTTAATCTTTTTGGCTTTGGCTAAAAGCAACCACTACAACAACAGCCAACAACTACAACGTAAAGTAAAATATTTACATATGAAATTTGAATACATCATCGTATTGTATATTGGTGTTGGTTACAATTTTGAAAGGAAATATGAACCGACACACTCACACACACACATGCACTTCCCGGTTATGGGTGTATGAATGGCTGGCTCAGGGTCGGTCGTCTGTTGTGATCCCCCATTCCGCCTTGTACGACGTTTCAATAAGAAAGTCAGCAAAATTGTGTGGTATTTTCTCATTTTGCCTGGTATTTCGTTTTAGTTGAGTTTCAAGTGTGAGCTGTGTGAGCGAGTGTACGTATGCGTTATGTAAATGTTATTATTATTATTTTTATATGATAAATGTTATTACATTTGTTCTGCAACAGATAAAATATGATGGCATTCGGATCGCCTCAGTAGCTGGGGAATTTTAGCTCATCGAGATAATGCAAGTCAAAAGCTATGAAATACTATGTGGCTGTGTGTGTACCTACAGGGTGGCTGATGAATATTGCTACAGTAAGAAACTCAAATAACTTTTTTTCAATGTATGGAATTCGTTTTTCATTTATTCATGTTAAAGCTCATTGAATATTCATAAATACAGCTTAATAAGTTTTGAAAATAGTGGAATTTAAATGTCATTCCTGCTCGTTGATGCATGTGCGGCATCTTATCAAAAAGTTGTTCATTACTGCTTGGAGAGTTGATACAGGAATGGCCTTCATTATTTCTCGAATAGATTGCTTTAGTTCGTTTAAATTTGTTGGTTTTGCTTTGTAGACTTCCTGCTCGCAATAACTCCACAAGAAAAAGTCAGGTGCATTAAGTTCAAGCGACCTGGGGGGGCCAACGGAATGTGGAGTTTTTGGGAAATTTTTCGTGTGGAGTTTCTGGATATCAGCTTATTGGGAAATTAGCGTGTGGAGTTTCTGGATATCAGCTTATGGGGAAATTTTTCGTGTGGAGTTTCTGGTTATCAGCTTATTGGGAAATTTTCTTCCCAATTCTGTCATACCAGGCCGAGCTATGTGAGGAGTTGCATAATCTTGCGGAAACCACACAGAGTTGTAATACCTTCTCAATCGGCGTAGTTCTGGATAGAAAAACTTTCTCAACATGCTCAAGTAACGATCTCCAGTAAACGTGACCTTTTTCTTTGAAGAAGTAGGTCCCAAAAATAAAGCGTGCTAAAACTTTCCACCACACTCTGACACGTAGTGGATGCAATTCCGTCTCATGGAGTATCTGTGGGTGGAAAGCACTCCATACGCGACAATTTTGTTTGTTTATGTTGCCGTTTAAATTCAAAAGGGTCTCGTCAGACATGAAAAGACAGTTCAACATGTTTCCGTCCAAGCGAATCGGGAAGTCTACTGCGTTCAGTTTGTTGGTCAATTGAATTTTATATGGGAAAAGTCCAAATTTTTGTGCATAATTTACTGCAATGACTGGCTGCTTATACCCATTTGAGCAGATAAGCTTCTTGTCGAAACACTTGGATTGTTTTGTATGGCAGCAGCAATTGTTTCCTCCGTACGAACTGAAGGATTTCGCTGGCAAGGTCTTCTTTTGACTGTCCTTTGCTCGGCAAAGTTGTTAACAAGTCTCATTATTGCCCATCTGCTCGAAGGATTGCCGCCAAACGTGCGCCTATACGCTCTTTGAACCGAAAATACGAACTCCAGTGCGTGATAGCGGCGGACAATCCAAATTCTTTTTTTAGTGTCCCAGTTAACCATTTTGTTTAATCTAAAAATCAATCTACAAAATAAAAAACAAATTAACCAGATTCATTAAATAGAAAAAAAGTTATTAAATTTTTTTTTGGTAGTGGCTTTCATCAATCACCCTGTATAGTGTTAATTGAAGCTTGAGTGTTTGCATGAAAATTTTTTTAATTATTATTTTCATTAAAAAATTAATTAAGCAGTGTCTGAGGACATCCAGGGGTGATCATTTGATGGACAATAGCTTTTATTGGCGGTAGATATTCTTGCGATATGCCAAAAATTATCAGATTTGTTAGAGGTCAGACAGAATGTATTGATATACCGTATAGAGGACAGCTTTTTTTAGGTGTTGCAAAATTTTAAACTAGTTTACTACTTCCGTTTTTCTACCCAGTGCTTAAGGATGGGCCATTTAATATTTTACATTTGAATCGGCTGCAAAAAAATAAATTCTAATAACTTTTTTTAAAATTTCTGGTTTTCTTGGAAAAGTTAAACTTTGTCATTTAAAAATAGAACACAATATCATTTATATGACTTCCACAAATGGTTCGGCTGTAGCTCATCCGATCAACCCAATTTTTCATTCCTTTTTCGATTGTTTTGGGTCGAATCTTTTTAATGGCAACTTCGATTTCACGTTTCAACGCTTCAATTGTCTCTGGATGCTTTGGGTAACATTTATCCTTAATGGCTCCCCACAAAAAATAATTCAAAGGGCTCGAACCACAGTTTTGAGGCGGCCAGTTCACATCACAATTTCGGCTGATTATTCGATTTTCAAAAAGAGTGCATAAATAATCGATGGTTGCGTTGACTGTGTGACATGTGGCCCCGTCATTTTGAAACCAAATGTAGTCAATATCATTCTCTTGAATTTTTGAAAACAATAATTTGTTTAGCATGGTAACGCTCGGTAACCCTCATCGTTGACGGTAACGGCGGCTTCTTATTCGTTTGCGAAGAAAAATGGCCCAATGATGCCACCAGTCCAAATTCCACACCAAACCGTGACTCGTCGCTGATACACCGGCTTCTCAATTGTCACGTGTGTGTTCTATGAACCCCATATGCGACAATTTTGCTTTTTGACATAGCCACCGAAATGAAAATCAGCTTAATCTGAAAAACGATTTTTCGCTAAAATTCTTCATTTCCTGGCAAACAATCTTCATCCTATTGGCTGAAGCGAAAACAAATCGGATAATGTTTTATTATTAAATGACAAAGTTCAACCTTTCCACCTCAATAAAACCAGAAATTTTTGAATGTCACACCCTTTAGTTATTGAGACTTAACCGAAAACACCATAAAAACCTCTAAACTTTTGTACACTCTCCTTCCAAGCATAAAGTCTTTATTTACTTTGTCCTCTCTTGAAATATGGATTGGTGAACCCATAAAATATATTTTCACAACAAATGTTAAAAAGCATAACCCTCAAAAACTTTTTTGAGTGTTACGCCCCTTGGCATTTCTAAAGTTAATAGGAATGTCCTATTGATATTCGCTTATTAAACGAGTAATTGGTTGCTAAGACGTTAACTTCAAACCTTTACGAGAATTTTTTGAAATTTCTTTGTAAGAACTGATTAAAGCGTTTGATTTGATAATTTGTATTTTGTAGAAAAAAAGTTAATTAAGAAATGCTATGAGCAAGCTATAACCAAGCTCGCTTAAACTCGCTAAAAGTTCTTCTTGAATAAATTTCCTCCAAGAAATTAACTACGAGGGTTGCTATATATTTCCTGCCTAGGCACCACTAAGTGTTGCCTGGCGCCATCTGACATTTCCATTGGAAGGTTTGGCATTTTTTAGCATAAACGTACTCAGAACATTTCGAAGTTCGACCATCATTTGTGTTGTTTACATTGACTTGAAAAAATCAATTTGGAAACAAATTGAATTAAATCACATTAATTGAATTTTTAGATGGTCGTGAAGGTCGCCGAAAAACGGCCGTTGTGCCAGAGAACATTGATGCCGTGCGTGAACTTATAATGCAAGATCGTCATGTGACATACCGTCAGATAGAGGCATCCTTGGGAATTTCTTCCACCAGCATACATTCGATATTGCATGAACACCTGGCCGTAAAAAATGTTTTTTCTCTCTGGATCCCGCACAATTTGACAATAGCTCAAAAAAAGGCACGTGTCGATTGGTGCAAAGACATTTGAAAAAATACGATCGCGGTGCTTCAAATGACGTTTATAAGATCATCACAGGTGACGACTCATGGACCTATACGCATGAGCCCGAATAAAACAGCAAACTACCGAGTGGGTCTTCGAAGACGAGCCAAATCCAACGAAAGTTGTTCGTGGATGAAGCACTTCGAAGCAAATGGTCGCCTTTTTCTTCGGCAAAACTGGTCATGTGGCGACTGTTCCGCTTGAGCAACGTAGGACGGTCAATTTAAAGTGGTACGCAACAATTTGTTTGCCTGAAGTCTTCGGAAAAATTCGAAAAACGAACATGAGAAGACGAATCATTGTGCACCATGATAATGCTAGCTTTCACACATCGTGGTACACCACAATTTGTTTTCCTGAAGTCTTCGTAAAAATTCGAAAAAAGTCTTCGGAAAAATTCGACAGTGCGAGCTTTCACACATCGGCACAAACCAGCGCCTTTTTGACGGCCAAAACGTCGAATGGATGGGTCATCCGCCGTACAGCCCTGACTTAGCACCCAATGACTTCTTTTTATTCCCGCACATCAAGAATTAAATGCGTGATCAACGATTTTCGTCGCCAGAAGATGCTGTTGAAGCGTTCAAAAACCATGTTTTGGAGATGTCTCAATCGGAGTGGAAAAAGTGTTCCGACAATTGGTTTTAGCGCATGCAGAAGTGTATAAATCACGATGGAGAATACTTTGACAAACAATAAAACCATTTTTGATGATAAATATTCGGATTTTGTTTATTAGGTTTGAAGCTTTCGTATTCAAACCAAACTAGTTTTAACGCAGATCTTAGACGATGTAGCCATACCCGTCAACCACTTAAGTGATTAAAAAGAATAGAGCCTAAAAATATGCTACGTTTTTAGACAATTTGTCTCAAAGCGTATTCTTGACAGTCATATTAAACGATAGACCGACAGATTAAGTGCTGTTGCTATTTATCATGTTCATTCTTACATTCCAACTTTTCCTTTATATGCCGCAATCCCTAAAACTCTGCTACATTTAAAGTAATTTTTAACTCACAATGCCTTTTTCTCTCTTTTTTTCCTTTCAGGTATGTCATTTGCCGTAATTTATAGCGGGTAAGCTCTCCGATATCTGATGATATCAATCACCGTAGAAACATTTACATTTGATTTTTTTAACCCGCTTTTCAGCTACATTACACTTTTACTTTCGAACTCTACATTTGTCTCTGCCAACCAGACAACCCAGCAGCCAATCAACCCTCCAAACGACCTTTTTTCTGTAATCATATTTAAAACTTTTGGTCATGTTTGTTGTTCGATTTTGCTGTTCCACAAAAAAACCGACAACATTTATTTGCCACAAAACAAGCAGCCCATAAAACTACGGTGCTGGTTTTTTGTTGCGGCCTGGTCAAAAAATGTATTCTATTGACCCAAAATATCCTAAGATTCTTATCAATTGTTTCGTTTGGTGAGCCACGAACAGCGTCAGCGGCGGCAGCAAGAAATCACCGCACATTTCTGGTCATTCACTTTCACGACAGCCCGG
This sequence comes from Hydrotaea diabolus, assembly GCA_963513945.1. Taxonomy (NCBI): domain Eukaryota; kingdom Metazoa; phylum Arthropoda; class Insecta; order Diptera; family Muscidae; genus Hydrotaea; species Hydrotaea diabolus. The sequence continues at coordinate 36,364,812 of OY740717.1, forward strand.
AAATCTCATGCATCCAGGCATGCTGGCTGCAATTCTCTGTTATATTTTGGCAGCCCTTGCCGCTGGAAGCCCCTCGTTTTTCGTATCCCCTTGCGGACGACGAGTAAACAATAGATTCCGGTTAAATGGGTCATAGATTTTTTCGATTTCACCGCACCGCATCACAGAGCTGAGCAGACAACAAAAAATGTAGTCCTGAAAAGTAAAGAAAATCCTATAGATTTTGTTGCTCAGATTTACTTTTTATCTTTTTTATGTCTGTACAAGTACGGACATATGAGTACGGCTTGGGTTTTTGGTCATCATTTGCTTGCCGCTTTTGGAACTCCCAAAACCGTTCGTTTCTCATACTCGTTTCGGGGTGCACAAATGTCCATCCGTAAAAATTGTATGTCAATGCAAAAAACAAAACAGACAACAACAAAAAAAATCAACACTGAAATGCTTCATGCCATAAATCAAACGCATATTTTGTGTTGTATATGTGGATATGGTCATAAATCATCTGATAGGTGGTGGTCTGGATAACAGCACCAACTACCGCATGGGCACCAGCACCGACCGACAGGGCAGCTTCTGAATTTTTTCCAAAAATGAAATCAATGATGTTTCAGAGATTTCTCTGGGCATGCCGTCCGTGCATGGGGAAAAATTGGAACAATGCATTTCGATTTGACGAGTAAAATGGGTTGAGAAGATCCCAAATGATATCTGCGTACACAAACCAAATGCTTGGTTGATTGTATTTCAAAATTGTGTACGAGTGTTTTAAATTTTCACAAGATGCTTTTCTTTAAAGGGGGGTTTCTTCTAGTTTGGCCCTTAAAGGTATGCAATACAAACCGACCAACAATTGGTCCTAAAAGTATGCTTTGGAAATTTTTTATGATATTACTAAACTGATCAATGCCAACATTCTTGATTAATTAATAACTGACATTACCGAGATACGAAAAACTGTGTCCGCTCTTGTAGGACTTATTGTACCAATCACCATCTTTTTGGTTTGGGCTTTCAGCCACCCTAGTTTTTAAGCGAATTGTTCCATTCAAAGAATTATCTCGAAATGCGCACACAACTTATCAGAAATTGATTCAACAGTCGCTGAGCGATTTTTAACCTTATTAACGCTGTTTTTTCTGAGAACATAAACTTCGAGATTTCTCTTACTAAAAGTACCTAGCTGTTTTTCACTTATACCCCTCATTTTTGGCAACGTTGCCATTATGTTGTCTCTTAACTTGACTCCTATAGTAAATATATCGGTATAATGAATATTTATTTTAGGATTTTTTTTATCTTTTTGTCAAACCAACAAATCATGCGATCTATTCACCAGTTATGAGAGCAGTTCGAGTATTCAATACGTGAATCCATTTAACCGACCAACTCCTACCAAGTTCAATTTTGGTTCAATTTTGGATTGAAAGGGTCAAAAGTAATTGATGTTTTGGTACCTTCAAATAATCCCCAGTGCTTGAGCACATTTGTTAATGAATGAGCAAAATTTGGGTTTTAAGTAAAGTGGAATCTTGGCAATGGGTCTCCAGACGGTATTGAGTAGTAGTTACTGATGTTGTACGGTCTCAAAAGAACCATATGACGACTGCATTTTGGGAAGAGAAATACACGGCTGTCCGACTCCAAGCTTCGTTGCATCTGGTATAACTAATTATTTGCTCACGACTTATCATAAGGTTGAACTTCTTCGGGAATGCCAATGGCCAGATGGTTACTGTCGAAAACAAATGATAGCGGATCGTGGAAATCTTGTTTTTTAACCCCAACTGGGCGTCATGGAACCGAACAGCTTGTAGCTACACAATGTACCTTTTATTAAAGCTTTTAAGGAAATACTTTAAAAAGCATTGTATTTCCACAAGAGAGAAATAACAATGGCCTCGAAGTACGTACGGTTTAACTTTTAGTATAAGTATTTTGAGGCTACTTCAAGCCTAGAGCATCATTTCGTTGACAAATATCCGCAGCTAATTTGTGCAATAGAATCGTACACAGCGGTATGTGCGGAAGGAATCTGGTCTTCTTTACAATGTCCTGGATGTTTCTACAAAATTAAACTCGTTTAATAAAGAATGCTTCACCTTTTTTTTAACAACTTTGGAAGCTGTTTCCTTTTTAATATACCAGATGCACCGTTTAATGTTACACGAAGCATCCAGAGACAATTGAAGCGTTAAGACATGAAATCGAAGTTGCCACTGAAGAGATTCCATACCCGAAACAATCGAAAATGCAATGAAAAATTGGGTTGATCGGATAAGGTACTGCCGAGCCAGTAGTTGTAGTCATATGAATGAAACTGTGTTCCATTTTTAAATGACAAAGCTCAACTTTTCCAAGAATACCAGAAATTTTATCTTTTAAAGCCGATTCGAATTTAAAATTTTAAATGACCCACCCTTTAGGAGATATAAGAGGGTAGTTTACGGGTATTTTTTCAGTCCTTTCAGCACGGATACTTATGGAGGTCTCCCTGGTTTTTGTGCCATAAGCTGGCTTATCAGTAACAATAACGAGTAAATCGAATATGAGCAAAAACTCATAACGGATAATTATGGGGGTCTCCCTGTTTATTGTGCCATAAGCAGGCTTATCAGCAACAATTACGAGTAAATCGAATAGGAGCAAAAACTCTGATATGGGGAAAAAGATCACTCATCTCGAAAAAATTCGCAAACCGATAGAAACTTCTTTCAAATAAGTGAGTCGACTCGATATAATTCCTGCTCTGCTGACTAGAATCTTTTGTATAATGCCTTCTACGAACTAGTTCATAATGTGAGAACCAAGCCGCTGGAAATATGTTGGACTTCTATACCGGATTTTAGCCTGGATTAATTGGTGTGATAAATTGAAACTTCTCTCAAATTAAATAATGTGAGAACCAAGCCACTGGAAATATGTTTGACGTCTAAACACGGATTTTAGACTAGATTTACTGTTGTGATAAATGGAAACTTCTCTCAAATGACAAGGAGCTTCTGTATAATACCTTCTGCTTACGGCTAGTTCATAATCTGAGAACCAAGTCGCTGAAAATATGTTTGACGTCTATACACGGACCACAATGACTTTAATGGCCTCGGTTGGACCACATAGATCTTGGATAACTTGTGTCTGCAGCAGAGAATGACAACATGTACTCACCAAAAAAGAGTACTTGAGTACTTATTCATAATTTCCATACTTGTGCGCACCAGTATTTACGCCAGCCTGACTGCACACTTTACTTAAATAACGTTGCGACAAGTATGTACACACTCTAACCTCATATCGCACATATGTATGAATGTTATGATACTCGTTAAGTCTAGTCATAACACGCTCGTACCATACGTGGTTGCACTCTAACATTTAACAAGTATACTTCTTATGGTTCGTTATTAAGTGGTTGTCGTTCTATCGAACAAGCAACAGTTCCAATTTTTTTACATCAAAAACTGGCCGAAATACAACAAATTGAACGTAAAAATGCTCCAAAAAAGCGTATTTTCCCGCAGACTGCCTGAGTCCTTATATGGGGAAATTTTCCACTTTGGCCCGATGTGACCGACTAGCAATACCAAGCAACTTAACAAAATAAGAAAGAAATCTGGAAAGTTTCAGCCGTAGAATGTTTTCAACAGACGGACGGACATTGCTATATTGACTTAGAATTTTATGACGACCAATAATATATACATATATGTACTTTGTACGGCCTCCGATGAATATTTTTATGTGTTGCAAACGTTACTCGTATGACGAAGTGAATATACCCTTGACCCTAGTGGTGCTTTATTGTGCTTTACCTTTTGTTCATTTTATAAAATACAACAATATTTTTCAATTAATATAGGTACAAAGATTTTATTTCCAATACTCGTAACTCATCAGAAAAAAATCAAGTTGTGACTTCATCTCCTTCAGAAACCAACATATACAAATACAGTACATAAGTATACACCCCATACTGAATGAACGCATACATGAAAAAATATTTGAGTACTCTAGTATGCACCTCATACTCTGGTCTTTTCTCCTATAATTCATGTCATGAAAACACAATTTAACAATTTGGTGCACACCCAATGTATTGTCCATTTTCACTTGTATTCATACATGCATGAGTGTGAGATGCCCTGTCGACTATTAGTACTTCACATATTTAGGTTGTACCCCGTCTGGATATGTTATGTGTGGTGTTTGGTTGGAACATTTACTCTTCACACTTATACATGTCTCACCAGTTGTACTTCGGGAGTACTCTAAATGGGCATTTCGTCATTCACTGGTCTGCAGCAACATTGGACATTTAAAACGAAAACTTCCCTTAAGGCAGCAAAACGATAGGCAATACCTTGTTAGATATTGCGGTTACCACCTTTAGACTTCTTGTCTAATGCTACTTATTTTTTTTTCGGGCAAAATATTAGGGAAAAGTTTTATCTGTATATCTGTCTAAGTTAAATCGAAATTAATCCGTCAGAAACTTGCTTCGCATTTCGGATCCAATTGGTCTATTTAGTTGGTTGACATAGACATTTTTTTTTTTTTATAACCATTTTTTTTAAATAACCAACACTCAGGGGATGCCCCCTATACATGCGGTGCTTTGCGTTGGCGAGTGGAAAGTAAAGGATCGGAAGGGGGAAAGAGGGAGTAATGATTATTGACGCTTGCCTTGAACTTCTGGATGTTGCAATCAGTGGGAAATACATTTGCCGGAAGTCGATTCCACATACGGACTGTACGAGCGAAAAACGAATTTGATCTGTAGTGTATAGTGCGGTCAACTGGCCAATCGATAACAAACGGGTGTGAATTCCTAGAAAGTCGCGTATTCCTGCCGAACATCCTCACGTCAGGAATAAGGCGACGGATGTCTGATGAACACACACCATGAAAGTAACGATAGAACAGCGTCACGCAACCCACATTCCGACGATGCTCAAGGGAAACAATAGAGTTGGATACCCTACTGTCACCTATCAGCACCATCGCTCTCCTTTGAACACGGTCAAGTAGCTCCAAGGATGATTTTGGAGCACCTGCCCATATATGGGAGTTGTATTCCATCTTTGGCCTGATGTAAGTTGTATAGATATTGAAAATATCAGAAGGAGTGAAGTATTTCTTGCACCGCTTTAAGAAGCCTATGCACATGAGTGCTTCTTTCGACACTTCGAATACATGTCTCGCCCAACGGGCGTCACATTGTATTTTCATGCCCAGAACATCGAGAGCTTCTGATTGTTCAATATCCGTACCATCGATAGAAATTGACGATATTGCTGGGTCAGCGAATCGCTTGTGAGACAACAAGCAGCACTGTGTCTTACGTGCATTAAAATCTACTCTATTCACTCGACCCCATTCGGAAATGGCCAGTAGATCCTGGCCAAGTGTCTCTTCCATAATTCGCCTTTTGTCTTCAATATCTTGAAGACTCGGCCTACGGTCGAATGAATATGAATGACAGAGGTTACTATCATCTGCAAAAGAGTAGATTGGATTCACGGTCTGACCCAAAAGATCGTCAATGAAAATAAGAAATAAAGAGGGAGAAAGGACAGAGCCCTGTGGCACACCTGCGGTCAGCCTATGTGTGTTGGATGAGAACCCATCTACAACAACTCTAATAGTGCGATCTCTAAGAAAGCTCGATATAAATCGAGCAAACGTATTACCGACACCAAAAGCGATCAACTTTGATATGAGTGCACCGTGCCAGACTCTATCAAAGGCCTTGGAGATATCTAGAGCCACGACCTTACTCTCACCAAACTGGTGGACGGTATTGAGTAGTAGTAACTGAAGTTGTATGGTCTCAAAAGAACCATATGACGACTGCATTTTGGAAAGAGAAAGTCACGGCTGTCCGACTCCAAGCTTCGTTGCATCTGGTAAGCTTCGTTGCATCTTTAAATATTTAAATCGACAACTATCCCCTATAGAATGAAAAATTAAATGTTTACTCCATCCTAGGATGAAGTTTAATTCCCAAAAAAAAAAATAAACTGTAGATTCGTGTACACTTGCGACTTATGAGGACAGAGTTCTTTTACCACTCTTAGACGATTCAAATTTTTTCGATTGACCTTTTTCAACAGACGGACGAACGGCCATGTCATAGATTTTCTAACCGATTCTTTTTAGGGTCTTAACTTGTAGCTTGTATATGTATATATTTTAGCCATCGGTCATCGGTTAATATTTTGCATTGTTGTCAATAGTAGAATAACAAATTAAATGTTAACCCCATCCTAGTATGAAGTGTAAAAGTATATACTGCAGATTCGTGTACACCTGTGACTTATCTGCATAGAGTTCTACCACTCCTAAACGATTTCAACACAGTTTTTACCGTAATGGTGAATAAAACTTGTTATGATCACACCATTGCCTAAAATCCCATGCAATCACAAAAGTATTTGCAAATAATCCTAAAAGTATGCATGCAAACACATAAATCGTATGAATTCCTAAAAGTATACTACATCTTTTAGATTTATTATAATTTTGTTCTGTTTATTCTAAGGAGATTTTCGATTTACGTACCCGATGCTGTACTCGATACCAAAATGAAAATTATGTTATAGGCATATGTCGAAAATCGTAATCAATCAAAGTAACCACCTTAGCATGCAGCTTCCCCTTTCACTTGGCATAAAAAATAACCTCATTATTTTACATACATCGGTAATATATGGCTGCTCAGTCTTACAGCCGTGCCGGGGGAGTAGGAACAACAAGCGTTTTCCCATTATTATTTGCTATCCATAAAAAATAAGCAAGCGAAAACAAAAAAAAAAAAATAATGCAGCATACCTCTAGGGGGTGACTGAAATACATATAAGCCACCGGGTAGGAAGGTAGGTTCCACGGCTAGGCTAGGCTAGGCTAGAGAGTTAAAGAAGAAACCCAGCACGAACTTTATTATCTTTATGCTACACGCATAAACGTGATAACGACCGTAACCAATACACCGGCACACGCTCGTCCTGTCACACTTTGGTTTTCCATTGGCAGGATATAGGACAGCCCCGTCCCTGTAATACATATACAATAATCACAACAGCCATTAAGATTTTTGCTGTATGTGTGCAGAAGGGACACTTTTTTGCTTTCTTACCCGCTGCTTCAATTGGACGCTGAATGGTACTGAGCTGCCGAGCGGAGCGTGGAGGGGGAACTGTTAAACTGATGATATATTCCTGGTACAATTTGTGCAATGTCTGCATTATTTACTGAGTACACACAGTCTCACACACACACACTTGGTCTCTGGGTCACACCAAATCACAAAGGAGGCGCAAAATATTTTAACGCATAGCACTGGGAAATGGTCTGACAACAACCTGTGGGGCGGGGTATGGGGAGTTGGAGGTCGTTTTTTTTACGCATATAGCACGAACAAAAGCCAGGCATTAACAATAATCTATACTTCCATTGAGTTGAGTATAGTATATCCTCTTCATTCGCATTATAATCCGTATTTAGTGTCGTTTCGCTACCCAATCTACCTTCCGCTCTCTTTGCAGACTTTTCGGTTTCTATTAATGCCATAATCGGAAATATGTGCGTTTTGGGTAAAATTATTAAATAATCCTAAGGATTTTCCTACCTTCTGCCACATAGTGTAGTCGTTCGATTCGTCCTTTAGTGTTGGTGCCAATTTGCAAGCTTTGTGCTGCGTATGCTTTATTTTATCAGTGTGAATTACAGTTTTTTGTTTTCTCCCCCGCTCGCTTTTATACGCAGTTATTGTTATATTTACATAAATATATACGCTTTTTTGTGTTTGTTGTTTGCCAAACCACATTGGTATCGTTATAGGTCTAGAAAAAAAAAACGCTAGCAATAGCTACGAAAAAACGCAACGCAAATTGAAAAGGGAAAGAAATAGGAGTGATTAGAAAAATGGAAGTGGCCAATTCGTAAGTTTTGACGGAGCAAAGCTTTTATAATCTATAATGCACAGCGTTTAAGCATGGTAGTGGGGAATTATGCCAGGACCTCATTGTTCGATGGGTCAGGGCCTCCACTGATTTTTATCGTCTGACTGATTTTTATCGTCTTTAACTATCCTCTGGACGATTTTTAGTGAAGGTCAATTGCTGGGTTCCTGGGGTCCGTAGATCTAGACAAATCTTACAGGTATAGCATATTTATATGTCTATGTTTGAAAGGGCCTATTTTTTTGTCGCCCAATGACAATTCGTAAAATAAACAATTTTTTCGGCTTCGTCATGAAATTTCATTGTTTTAAGGAACCCACATCCAGCGACGAGTAGCAAATATGCTTCCCTCTGTAATAGAAAAAGATCTATAGCATGTGTTTTTTTAAGAAGATTTACAGCAATCACTTGTATAGGGTGGGCCATTCAAAATTCTTTATCTCCTGCCAAACAATCTTCAGTTCATTCGGCGAGGCGAAAACGCATCGAATCCTGTTCCCTGTCTTAAAGTTCAAACTTTCCAATAAAACCAGAAATTTGAAAGACCTATCAGTATTTTTCTACAAGCTTCACATTTAAAAAATTAGATCACATTTAAAATGTTCACATTTGAAATGGTCAATCGCCCACCCTTTAGTTCCCCACAATGCACACTGTCGGTTTTGCGAGCTCGATTGATGCAACAGTCAATCCCTTAAGCGGAAGCGAAGTAGCGTTTGAAAAAGAAAGTTCAGCTGAGGTATTGTTGAAAGTCTTGAATAAGAATTGTTTTCCTTAAATCGTTTCCTTTTAACTATTCTGGAATATAGATTTCAATTGAATTATATTCCTAGGAATTGTATGTATGCATCTACTTCTACATCCACTTCTTCACCTACTTCTACATCCACTTCTTCACCTACTTCTACATCCACTTCTTCAACTTCTTCTACATCCACTTCTTCACCTACGAGTACTTCTACATCTACCTCTATATGTGACGCGCAAAATAGAAAGGGACCTAAGGGTAAAAACCAGTTTTGTTCAGGAGAGCCATTTTAAAGATTTAAATACGTGTATCTTTGGTGAACCACTTTCATAAAACGCGCATATCTCTGGGAGGGAACACTTTTAGGGCATGGGATCGGTGTCATTCGATGCTCAGATGTTGTCCACATCAAAAAAAAAGAAGTGAAAATTGATTTTTTTTACCCTTAGGACCCTTTCTCTATGCGCTGTCACATATATGCTTTTGCATTTTCTTCTACTTCTACTTTTGCTTCTACTTCTACCTTTACTTCTACTTTTTCTACTTCTACTTCTTCTTTTACTTCTACTGTTACTTCTACTTCTACTTCTACTTCTTCTTCCACTTCTGCTTCTACTTCTACTTCTACTTCTACTTCTACTTCTACTTCTACTTCTACTTCTACTTCTACTTCTTCTTCTACTTCTACTTCTAGTTCTACTTCTACTTCTACTTCTACTTTTACTTCTACTTCTACTTTACTTCTACTTTACTTCTACTTCTACTTTACTTCTACTTTACTTCTACTTCTACTTCTACTTCTTCTTCTACTTCTACTTCTATTTCTACTTCTAATTCTATTTCTATTTCTAATTCTACTTCTTCTTCTACTTCTGCTTCTACTTCTACTCCTACTTCTAGTTCTACTTCTAGTTCTACTTCTAGTTCTACTTCTAGTTCTACTTCTTCTTCTACATCTACTTATTCTTCGACATTTCTATAACATTTGACATATTTCAACAATTTATGTACACATCTTGAGAAGATATTCACAGGATGGTTTGGGTATGAAGTCCTTTCAAAATCTCATCATCCCATTTCTAAGTCCCTTTATTATCTGCATCATCAGCACACGCGGAAGCACTCGCGGTTTGTGCGTACTCACGCACATTAACTGTCGTCCGTTCGTCGACCCGACCATATTTATTCCCCAACCGGTGTGTAAAATTTATTATAAAGATTCAATTACGCTTATTAATGGGTATTAATTTTATTTACTGCTCTCGGATTTTGTTGCTGCTCTCGCTGGCGCTTTTTGTGTCATCCATAAACACTGTTTTCTACAGAGGGGGTTTTCCCCCTCCATCCCGCCGTCATAATAATAATGCAATGAATTTATATAACAATTTTTCAGCGTGCGTTTTTTCCCTGAGAGATTTTAATTATTATCACCAGGACGGCAGCACAGAAGCCCTATGCGAGCGTAGTGGTGTATTTTCGCATTTTTTTCGTATAGCCAATAAAGGTGTTTTAAATTATTTTAATGTATTTACAGCGCAGAAGAATAAAAAGGCCAACAACAAATGCACATTAATTATAATGTATCATAAGTCATATAGATCCAGATACATAAAACCCTAGTATCAGGACTGTCATATGTAATTATACGAAGACAAAATGTGCGATATATTCAATTAAGGGGATTTGTGAAAAGAACGTACAACGGCATTTAAAAATTGTTTTAATTGTGTTGGAAATCACGTAATGGTTTTGAATGGAGTTATGAACTTTAAGGTCTTTTGATGGGACTGATGAGCTTCATAGAGGCGTTGAAACTGATATCAATGGTATTATAAAGTATTAAATGAGCATATTTTTCCATGTACAAATAGAGCAAAATTTGAAGATAAAAGAAATTGATAAGCTCATTTAAAATAATTTTAAAATTTTGTATTAAATTCTGCATAAAAACACTTTGAACAGTAGGTCGTGACCAGCGTGAGAATTATATCGTGCACTGATCTTTGATTTTAGAGAAGTTTTCTAATTTCAAACATAAGTGGGGGCTGCGACGTTACGTTCCGTACCCAAAAAACCGGTTCTCCTAAAAAGTTGATCCGAAAGTTATGCGAAGTACTTCCAAAATGAATCGGAACCAAAGATTTTTACACTGAATTGTCATAGGAAGAATAATATTTTTTAAATTTGGTTATCACTTCTTTAGATGTGCCTTGGATGCTAATTTTCCTATCTTACTCCTTACGTCGAAGAAAAACAATCGGTGTTAGAAGGATACGAACTACGACCTCTAGAAATTAGATAATAAGCGATTTGTTAGGAAGAACTTAAAGTTTTCTTTGCCTTGCATAAATACCTTTTGTTCTGTGATGTGTGGTATTTTACATAAACCTCATTCGCTGTTGTCAATCCAAAAAGGAAATCGGATTACGTAGATCGGTGGGTGGATGTTCTGAAACACTTCACATGTACATTGAAACATTCATTGTTCTTTGAACCACCACTCCTTACCTTATTTATCGTACTTCAATGTTATACTCGTAGTAAAAGTATCTCTCCCCAAAATAGTCATGAATAACTGTCACGAGGTGGGATGGGTTATCGATATATTATTTCCTCCCATTTTTCACGTCTAGTATCACAACAAAGCAGTTTACTTCCCATCGTGTTGACCCCATGTTTTCTGTCTGTACCACAAAGTTATTAGAATCCATTATAGATTTCCCTTTTCTGAATCCATTTTGAATTTTTGAGAGACCATTAACGAATACTCTACTAGTCGTCCGTATATTATACTATACTTCGTCCTATACCTGTACATCTTCACCTACATCTACACTACATCTACACTGCATCTACACTACATCTACACTACATCTACACTACATCTACACTACATCTACACTACATCTTCACTACATCTACACTACATCTACACTACATCTACACTACATCTACACTACATCTACACTACATCTACACTACATCTACACTACATCTACACTACATCTACACTACATCTACACTACATCTACACTACATTTACACTACATCTACACTCCATCCACACTACATCTACACTACATTTACACTACATCTACACTACATCTTTTCTACATCTACACTACATCTACACTACATCTACACTACATCTACACTACTACTACACTACATCTACACTACATCTACACTACATCTACACTACATCTACACTACATCTACACTACATCTACACTACATCTACACTACATCTACATTACATCTTCACTACTTCTACAGTACATCTACACAACATCTACACTAAATCTACACTAAATCTACAGTACATCTACGCTACATCTACGACACTAGATGGACCATCGGAAATATAAACTTGTTTAAGTGTGCTTCCTCATTTTAAAGCGAGCTTTAAAAAATCCTATATAAATGGGCGAAATCGATCGAAAAGGCTTGATATGATTTTGTTACTCACATTAATGAATTTTAAATAAACCTTTCATTTTAAAACAATTTAAACCTAATAGGATATAGGGTTGGTTTGGGATAAAATACTTTTTTCCCCGCCTTCTCGTCTAACTAATTTGATGTCAACACTCTCTCAGTATTATTTAACACAACCTTTGTCACTTTGGTTAGTTCATTTTGCAAATCAACCCCTTGGACCGACTAAAGTAAATCAATAAAATATGTTGGTCATCATTTGGCGCGTGTGTGTGAGTCTGTTACGCATACTCACACATATGTACTTTCGTTTCGTAAATGTTTAATGAACCATAAAGTGATGTGATTAAAACTAATAGAGAGTGAATGAAGTCGCACAATCACAAAAAAAAACCCCAAATGAAGCAAAACTACCGAGAATAGTGAATTGTGTGCTTTTATTTGGTGTGTCATCAAAGCTGATTTGGCAGGAAAAACGAGACAATAGGGAAACTCGAACAACAACCCCAGCAATTGCGAATGATTAGGTCCTTTTTTACGGTTACAAAATCGGATGAGTTCGATTTATACTTTTCTGCTTTCCTTTTTGGGGTCAGACAGAACAAAAGCTGAACTGTTGCGGTTTTGTTATTCATTTTGTCCTTTGATTTTTGTTTGAGATTTTGCCTTTCGCTTTGTCACACATGGAGAAGATATACATACAATGAAATACCAACATATGTGTCGAGTCAAAATCCATTTTGAAAATCATGTTAATGATTTTTCCACTCACCTCAATTTATTATCACTTAAAGCAGTTTGTTAAATGATGTTACCTAGTTTTAGGTGATTTGTGAAACTGTTGAATATTGCATACTTTGGGGGGGGGGGGGGGGGTTGTGTGATAGAAAAGTTTTCTTGAAAAGGATCTGAAAAAAGCTGGAGAATTGAACAAAATCAACATGTGTCAGTTTAATTAATTTAAAACCGATTGCGTGACTTTAAGTACGGTTTGTGGCTGCAAGGAAATATGAAAGTGTTAATGCGATAATTGCTACAATTTTAATTGCCTTACTTTTATAATAAGTTGAAATTATACTCGCTAGAAGATGGAATATTTTTCTAGTTAGCTAGCTTAAAATAACAAATTCTCTCGCAGCATCCGACGTTCATTAAGACCAAAATAAAAATTGCTTGTTTGGATGTAAGTTTATCGTGCGAAGTTATTTAGCGGCTTTACTTAGTTTTGAAATTAAAGAGACTACTTGATACTCTTGAACTTAACTGATATAAGGATAAATGAACTTACTACAGACGATCCAAATATCTGTAAAAACTAACTCCTACACTTTTAAAGTTGCCGAAAGTAACATATTTCTTTTGCCATCCCCTCATGGTACTCTCATACTCATAAGATTTTGAGAATGCTACTACTGGGACCTACTGTTATTCACACTCTGAACCAAATTGTTTTTAATGAACGTGGGCTACACATTTTTACGTTTTGGTAATTTTTTTCACAACTTGAGGTATATTAAACTTTCACTCGGACTGGAACTGAAATACAGATGGCTCTCTCTACAAAAAAAATTCTGAGAAGGGTGTGCTGTGATTCCGAACAAGATTCTTTCTTTTTGGCCACATAATACTGAACTGAATTGAGCGCTACTGCCCTAAGCGTCACAAACGAACTTCGAGAAATATCAGTAAGCTAATTCTCTTTTACCGCCTTTTTACTTACCCTCTACAATAAAAAGCATGAATACGAAATGACATGCAGACTGACCTGTGGCGCCTTTTCAACAAGCTTCTTCTCTTTATGCTCTCCTCCGAAGAGTGGATGGTGTACTAAGTTTGTCAATCCGTTAGCAACACTACGAAATATTGATCGGGAAACCTGTGAAGTACAATATCATCGATCGTCGTAAAATTTCGGCCGGCCTTATGTCTTTTGAATGTACAATAGCAATGAAACGAAATTATCCTAGGATCTCTAATTTTTTCATGATAATGGGTTAAGATCATAACCTGTATGGAATTGCTAACGGGTAAGACCGGCCCAGGAGAAAAATATTTTCCAGTTAAAAGTCTATATGTGACAGCGCATAGAGAAAGGGACCTAAGGGTAAAAAAATCAATTTTCATTTTTTTTCTTTTTTTGATGTGGACAACATCTGAGCATCGAATCCCATGCCCCAAAAGTGTTCCCTCCCAGAGATATGCGCGTTTTATGAAAGTGAAGTCGACGATTCTAAGCGCAAATAGAAAGGGAATTAATCTTTAAAATGGCTCTCCTGAACAAATCTGGTTTTTAAACTTAGGTCCCTTTCTATTTTGCTCGTCACATATATGTCCATAAGTACTCTAATGAACGCAGAGTTTGCAAGGAGTTGCGTGAGTTTACGGACTGGCTCATGTAACGAAAGATCCCATTTTTCGAGATTAGGTAATGAGTATATCAAAAATTTTTTTTTTTTCAATCAAATTGTGGTAAGGTTTTGTATCTCTCATTGAGGAGTTTTTCTAAACTCAACTGAAATATAGCTGGTTTTCTAACACTTCTTGGTATGCAGATGTCGCTGACAAATTATGGTCCTTAATGACCACAAGATAAAAACTAAGCATGGCTCAAAAAACCCGAACATATGTATAGATGGGCAGAGCTCATAATTTTATCAAATAATTGTATCATTGACGTAACACGGCTGGTTTTCGATAATTCAGGGTTCCCTATTATCATCTATGATTCATTAGATTTTCCACAATAAAAAGTTTTGTTTTAAACATATTTTTAGAATTAATATTGTCATACAGATGGTGTTTTTGGTTGTCCGTTTAATTATTCTTCCTGTTTTCCTGAAATTGTTTCGTGTAATGATCCTCATTGCTGGCTTTCAGGATGCTCGGATTTATAATTCCAACTCTCTGAAGTAGATGACACTCCAATTAAACTCGACATGCAGATGGCGTTGTCGGTTGTTTTTTCTGCTTTGCTGAAATATTTTAGTGCAATGCTCCTCCTTATTGCTGACTTATCTGAATATTCGGATACTTTGTTTCCATTGTATGAATAAGATGACTTTGCAGTTGAAATCGACATACATATGGCGTTTGAATTTTAAAGCTTTTAATAAGTAATCATTATTGTTCTTTTTTTTGCATCTCAAGAATGGGAATCTTTACAATGATCATGATGTTGATTTTTAGTAGAGCCTTTAAGCTGTAGTAGAGCATATATTTCTGAGTATTGACATTGTAATACAAATTGGCATACAAATGTCACGGAAAATATACAGCTTAATTAGTACTAATTATTTAAGTGTGTATTTTATACACACTTAAGTTGTTGTTAGAATTTTCAAAGTGATGCTCTGTATTGCTAAGGTTAGCACTGTGTCCGTATTCCGTCACTAAAATTAGAAAGGTGTCCGTAGTTTCATTAAAACAAAAAACTACTTTCCATCCAATGATGCAATGACTTCGTAAACTATATTGGCATACTTATACAGATGTCATTCATTGCTGATAGCTTATTTTTAATTTTTGATCAGCCTTTTATTTAATAAATAAACGTAATATATCATATTATTGTTTGAATCTTTCTTAGTATTTCTTTCCTTGCTGAGTATTTCTTTAATGTCCTGGTTTATAGTAGATAACAATTTCCTTTGTGTATGTATGTGGTTGATTACAAATTGTCATACAGGTGGCGCTGAAAGTTTACAGTCTAATTTTTATATCCGATCTTTCTCCTTTTCTATTCTTATTAATGTGATAATCTTTTCAACGATCTATCCTCCGTGTCACTGGTGTCATCAAAGTGATTTGATATATGTTACTTTCTTATTAAAATTGACATGTAGATGGCATTGAAATGTTGACATTTTAAATTTTATTCCACCCTATTATTGTTTTAATCTTTCTGGTTGCTGAATATTATTTTAATGTCCTCATTTATAGTAGAAAACAATTTATATTTTATATGTAGTTAATCAAAAATTGTCGTACAGATGGCGCTGAATGTGTACAGCCTAATTTTTAGCTCGGATCTTCTTCCTTTTCTTATTGACGTAAGGATCTTTATAATGATCCATCCTCCGTGTCACAAGTGTTATCAAAGTAATTTATATGGGAAACTTGTCTCATTCGTTAATAAATTGGACTTCCTTATTGAAACTGACATGTAGATGGCACTAAAATGTTAACAGTATATATTTTATCTCCGGTCTCCTATCGTTCTCACTTACATTGTTGTTAAAATCATTGCAACACACCCCGTGAATGCTGAACTTTGCAAAATGGACCATACCACTATTTATTTTTGTCCACTACTGATGTAGCACAATCACTGCACCGCAGGCAGACAAATTAAAAATTATGGTTAAATCTAATCATAATTGTGGTTAACAATTTATATTTGCACCACTACAAAAAAAAAACACTAGTAATCGAGCAATGAAAAAAACAAACCAAAAAATTTCAATTCCAATACAAAAACTTTTGTGCATAATTCATTTGAAGCCATTACAATGAATATAATCATCACGGTTCACCACCAATGCCCAAGCCTAAAAGCGAGCAATTATTTTGAATTATCATTATAATCAGCATCAGCTCATCGCCAACGTCGTTAGCAACGCTACCCTCCATCATAATCACCATCATTTATTTTATTTCAAATCATAATAATTTCTTGTTTTCGCCACACACCATAAAAAAATTCCTTAACCAAGGTCTGTTACCAAAAAAAAAAAATACGAAAAAAATACTGTTTCCACCTTACCCACTCATCATTTAAAGCCAGGTCAGAGCAGCATTTAACGCTTTTGCCTCTAATGCCAGAAATAGAAAATTAAGAGTGGTGTAACCCCCTACCACACCAGTCGAAAAACACAAAACATGAATGAATACTCGCCATATGAGGCACCAAGAGAGGGGAGTGGCTTAAAAAACAACCGACAAAATCCCCTGAATTTATTGCTTACAATTAACACCATTTGACCATGTTTTTTTGTAGAGGAGTTGTTATTCATTCTTTCTTGTTTTTGTTTTTGGCTGTTGCCTTGCTTCGGATTTTATTTTTTCACTTGTATTTAGTTCGTCCTGGTAGGGTCCTCTGCTCGAACATTTTTATGGCCTCTCTTGTTTCGGTGTTTTTGGGTTTTATGTTTTTTAGATTTTACTTTTATGAACGTTTTGCCCGTTGGTCTTGTTGTTCCTGGTTTATGGCCAAAAATCGCTTTAAATAAAAAAAGACAGGGCGAAAACTTTTCAATTGTTTTTTGATATTTTGTACAATATAAAATGTGTGCTATTGCTTCAAAATTACCCGAGCGTCGTTTTCAAAAAAAAAGGAAAATTGTTGCGCTTGATTAATTTAATTGGCTTTAATTGTGCCATACCCAACAGACAAGCAACAGCCACACGAATGGAGTTCGTAATAAATTTTGGATATTACGAGAGTGATGGGTTTAATACAGTTTGAAATTTGTTTAAAATGCTTGCATGTCACTTGCTGTGGACCTAAATGTCACACAAACGGCGCATAAACAATATTGACAATAATAAATATGCAACAGATTTTTTGGTAATCAAAATTGATGCCGACAAATATGCTATAGTATATGTGAAGCTCAACATTGACCATTTGCGGCAATACTTACAAATTCTGTAATACCAGAAGTCGCTAAATGTAGTTGCAACAGTTGTTTGTATAAGGTCATTTTAACAATAATCTGTAGTTGACATCATTATGTTAACTGACATGTAGGTGGCGTCAGGTAATGATTAAATAAAACCATTGATCATGAAGTCAAAAAAAAAAACTGAATTCTAAATAGTAAATGTTGATCTGTTTTAATCAGTTTCTTTAAAAATTAATATGTATATATGTAAAAAATTTCAACTCTATTTTAGCGACCTCTACATGAGAAAAGGCAAAATTATAGTGTTGTCAGACTGTATGTTTTAAGACAGTTATGGTAACTTTGATGATCTTAAATCTCTAATGCTATAGTTCTTCAAAAGTAGGCTTTGTTTATGTAGAGGTTGCCTTTCATCAATTTCGTCCTACAGTCGTCTTTGAGATCGCATGTACTGTGAAATTTTGATGTTGACTTTTGATGTGAATTAAATCGATATTTGTCAACAAATTTCACACTAAAGGAAAGGGTGAAATTTTATCAAATTCGTCAAAAATTATTTTTTTTAAGATATTCAAATTATCAACATGATTTTAGTGGCCTCTACATTAGAAATTGTGGTTGTCTAGTGTTGCCAGCACTAATGTTTTATGATTGAATATTTGATCAAAGCATTCAAATGATGCAATTCTTCAAAATAGTACCTGCTTTCTATAGAGTTTCCCTATCAAATCTTTCGTCATATTCTCACTTTGAGTTATTGAGTTATGAGTGGGGATTTTCAGATGTCATATTACTTTACACGTAGATGTCGTCATTATACTGTGCTGCCTGCATTTAAACATAAATGTTATTTATGTAAGCTACGTACACCTAAAGAACCTATGCCGCAATATATTACATGAAAATACTGTGTTCGAGGTGTAATCAAAAGAAACGGAAAATTTTCTCGGTATTAGAGCATTCAATTAGGGGTTTTTTTATATTGGCACACTTGTCTTCAACATATTTTCTTAGAAGAGTTTGTTTGAGTTTAGATTAGTTTGTTTGTGAGAGGCATAACAGTTAGACGTGTGTTGCTTGTTTGGCGATTCGGTTTTTACTTTCACAATTGTCACAAAACTTCGCCTTTTCATGAATCCCTTAAATTTCGGGAGCAGAAAAAAGACGCTGGGGAAAATTTTGGTGAACACTGCGGCTGAGACTAGATTACGGTATTACTGTTATACCTCTTACAAACAAACTTATCTAAACACAAACAAACTCAACTAAGCACATATGCTGGAGACAAGTGTACCAACAGAAAAAACTCCTATCGAATGCACGTTGCCTGAGAAATTTCACCTTTTCTATTGAATACACCTGGTATATTTAGTTTGCTTTCGGCACTTTTATAGCATTGGAGATAGCGACATGTAGATGGCGTTGTTTGTCGATGACAATATATATAATACCTCAATATATAAAACCTCATTCAACGATCATAACAACGGTCCTGGGCTTGAACAAAAATTACATATCAATGCTAATAGGATCCAGTTTTACCTATTTTCACAGCAAATTAAGTTGTAATAATATCTCTGAATTGTCAATCTGCCTTTAATGACTTCTGCTTTAAAAATTGTCCATGTACAGTGTTGCCAGCCTTTGTTTGTAAGTTAATTATAGCGAAGATGATAACCTACAAAGTCTCTTGTACATTTCATTTAATAAAAACATTGTATACACAACTTAATTCTGTTTTAGGCTCATTTTTCGCATTTGATATAAATACATGTTAGTTAGCATATAGATGGCGTTCGTGGTTATTGATAGTCGAATACCTTAATTGGAGTGACTTGTGTTTTTCCAATTAATGACAGCTATAGTTTTATCTACAGGGTTGTCAAATCCTAGTTTTGTTTTTTTCAATTCGAAAAAAGGACAAAAATTATTTTATTAAATATCGTTGCTTTATTCGAAGAAGCTAAAATTCGTATTAGTTATGCAGCACATTTTCATTTTTGTGGCTGCCTGGCAACCAACCCAATTTCAATGATCTTGCGTGTTCTGGCTCTATCTTACGACATTTGCCTTTAGAGCCTGAACCGTTAATGGATTGCTCAAAGGCAGTTGAAAAGACGATTAAAAACTTACGCCGCAAAATCGATTATGGCATGGGCTTTGTGGCATGGCTCGACATCCGGCTAAAAGCAAAGATCGTCAATGGAAATGTTTTCCAGCTCCGGCCAATGGTAAATCAGCATCAAACTTTCAATTTTCGCTTCTCGATAGAGATGAATATATACTAAACGTCAACCACATTGGACCTATCCGATTTGAGATCCTGTCTCTACATTTTAAATTGCATCTAACCCAAATGAAGCTAAGGGCGTTATGTAGACGCTGTAACCATTCCTGGTGAAATTAGACCAAATCGGGTTTTTTGCTTTTAAGCCCAAAGAAAACCTATTCCTCCCGCTCTAGAGATGTCATATTCAGTCTGACATTGCTTTAACTCCATAAAGGTGCACGAAATTTTAAAATAAAATATATTAAATATATTATTGCGTTTCGCCTAATGTTTCACTTCTGTAGACAGGTATAATTCACTTATACTTTTGTCACGTGAAGAACGGCGCTTTATTGGTTAATATCTTCCGAATAAGATTTCAAAGATTTCCAGATTTTACATTAAAAATAGGGCTACAAAAACACTATGTAAAAATAACCTGTACTTTTTGTTTTTTCGGATCGAACGTGTGCGAATGGCACGTGCTTGTTCCTGGGAATACCCATATATTTCAGGAGATGTATGGTTGGGTTTTCAACTTTCAGTCTCTGACTCCCTTGAAATCCCATAAGTATTCTTAAGACTTTTACGGTAAACTATTTGTAAACATTCACGATGCATTGTAGTCTATTGCTTATTTAATTGTAATTCCCTCAAGTGTATGCTTTAAAATGTGCTCCTCCCACTCGCCTAAAAATATGCATTCGATTTTCAATAATTTAAAATAGCAAAATCTCGGTGTAGTTAAACATATTTTGAGCTTATATATTTGCAGTTAGAATCCACTTTTTTATATCTTAAGTGCTACAGAAACACTTTATAAATTAAAAAGAGTAAAAGAAAAATTACTTTTACTTTATGTTTTTTCGAATCAAAGGTGTACGAATGTCTCTGGAAATACCCATATATTTTTGGAGATGCATAAAGGCTTTTGAAAGTTTTACTCTCAGACTTCCTACAAATCCCATCAGTATGTTTTAGATTTTTACGGTAAACTATTTGTAAACATTCACAATGCATTGTAGTCTATTGCGGATTTAATTGTAAGTCCCTCAAGTGTATGCTTTAAAACGAGTTGCTCCCACTCGCCTAAAAATATGCATTAGTTTTTGCAATAAATTAAAATAGCAACAATAACGTGTAGTTAAACATATTTTGTGGAATAATTATGAGTTAACATAACGCTCACATCCGCCCTCCCCCACCACGCCTCCTACTGCTGAAGAGTACTTCAAAAATTCGTACATATATATTTTAATTGAATTCAGAATTTCCAGTGCATGAGTGTCCTCCGTCCGTCCGCGGGATTTTAGCGCGTCCAGTTAGTGTTAGACACTGAAATTTTAATTTTTATCACACAAAACATGTTTAGTTAATTAGAAACTTTATAATTTGTCTTCTGCTCGCGTCCTCCTGCCACCACCTGCTCCATGCGGCAGTCTGCTCTTTGAGCTCATCTGGATATGGATGTAGCTCAGTGAGGATTGGTGTTCGCAACCGAATGCATTTGAATACGTGCATGTTGTTATGACATGCCTGGAAGTATGCTTCATTATAGTTTAAACTTCACATGTGTGTGTATGTGTGTGAGTATATAAAAATTCAGACGTGTTTTTGTTATTCGGATAATTACATTTTAAATAAATTGTTTTTGTTGTCTAAGCGCCATGGTTGCGGGGCTGGCATATTTGTGTCGCTCTGCATGGCATGTCTGCCGCCGCCGCTGCTGCATGGCACAATGCCTGATTTGTTGTTTTGGGCTATTATCAAACAACAAAACACCAAACAAACCAGTCAACCAACCATTTAATGATGGCGGTGGAAGAACCAAAAAAACACACACACACACTGAGCAACTTCAAACACATTTTAGTTAATTTTATTGCTATTATAATTGAATTAATTACAATTATGCCGGGGTATAATCGAAAATATTGTACATCGTTTAGAAAATATTCTATCGTATGTATGTGTGTGTGAACGTATCATTTTTGCAGAGTTTTGATTTTATATTTCATAATTGCAAAATCTAAAACATAAAATATAATTACATTTTTGCGGAAATTATTTTGAGCCTATCTATTTCTATGAGGAAGGGACTCGGAAAATGTGTTGCTTTGTAAAGCGACAAATTTGAGGTTTGGAGCACAATTATATTTAAAGCACTGTTAATGACAGTTAAATTTATTTAAAGTCTAAAAATACGACATTTGATTTTTTTATTGTCTAAAAGTAGTAAAAATGTGGCTTGCGTTAAGTGTAGCATACTTTCGGGCAAAACTTTGGAATAAACTGTCATCCCCATATTTACTCGTAGCATGATCGGCCTGAAGTTTTAAGTAAACGAATTCCTCCGGTTTTTGATCAGAGAATTACGCCGGTCGACTTGCAGCCGGCAGCGGCTGGTCGCCATCGTGACGGCTGTGACAAATGTAGTTTTTCTTTGAAAATATTTACAATTTTAAATTGTAATCGATATTTTTACAAGAAAAAACTTCTAATATAAACATTGAATAACAAACTTTTAATAAATTTGTTATTTAATAAATTTAAATTGATTCCAATTTTTATACCTTTTTGTAACCGCAATGAGATTTCTACTGTGTTGACTTTGTTCGGTGACAAACTCTAGTTCATGTAGTTTTCGTTAAATATACGTCGCTGTCTGCTTCTTACTGTTAAACCGCTGATCATAGTTTAAGCTCAATCAAGATTTTGCACACAAAACACGATATGTGACAGCGCATAGAGGAAGGGACCTAAGGGTAAAAAAATCAATTTTCATTTTATTTTCTTTTTTTTGACGTGGACAACATCTGAGCATCGAATGAGACCGATCCCATTTCCCAAAAGTGTACCCTCCCAGAGATATGCTCGTTTTCTGAAAGTGAAGTCGACGATTCTAAGCGCAAATAGAAAGGGACCTAATCTTTAAAATGGCTCTCCTGAACAAAACTGGTTTTTAGCCTTAGGTCCCTTTCTCTTTTGAGCGTCACATATACGTTGATGACGTGTGACGAGTCATCTATACCATTTTTGTGTTTATTAAACCAATCTACCTCAACCCCCATTTTTCGGCCATCACTATTAATAAAATTGGATAGATTTTGAATCTGCTGAATTAGGATTAACAATTTATATGTGAATGTATCGTAAGGATTTATTTATGGTGACAAACGCAATGTGTTATTCCCTTCATCATAGGATGGATAAAAGATATACTTATACATATGGGTGATTCTGAGATTATTTGCCAATTTCGACATCATTTTTGGCATCCGATTTTTTTTCAGAATTAATTATTAATTTCAGGTCATTTTTAAAAGGTACACATAAAAATTTTAATTTTTAACGAAATCATGCAACAATTTAAAAATATGATCCCAGTGGAATGACCCATTGAACAGAGAAATGAAGAACACAAAAAAATATATAGTATTTTTTCTTTAAAATCAACAAACTCATTTTAATTCAGTTCTTTTGTAAAAATAATAAAAGAAAAAATCTGTTAATTGTCATTCCCATGTGAAAAATTTTGGCAGGGGAATGATGAATTTCTACAAAACCCCCTGAAATGTTTATTTAAGTGCTTACCCTTATAAAATTGAAAAACACTTGCACTAAAAAGTATTAATTATATTTTTAAAAAACAACACAGGGGAATGACCCACTTAAGTGTGAATGTTCGTAACGAGTGACAAAACACGACTTACTTAATTTTAATCAGGATTGGTTTGGAATTTGAATTTTAGCGAATATTAGATTTTACAGGGGAATACTGAGTATTTTCAGGGACAGAAAATAAACATCCATAAAATATAAATTGAATAAAAAATTATAATCGTTAATAGCAACAAAATTAATTGAATATTATTTTTTACTATGGACTAGTTTTATTAAATAAATAATTAATATTTTTGTAAAAAATTGAGAAAATTTCAATTGAAAGTAGTGCTAGGGACAACCAAGGTAATGATGTTTGAACACTTTGGTAGGAAATTTTTTGAAGAACAGAAAAACAATTTTTAAGACTTTAAAGGACTTATGAAGATTTATTGTATAGTAAATAATAAAGTATAATATATATTATTTTTCCCGCTTGAAACAACCAAGGACAACAAAGTGGCCCATAATCACAGAATCAACCATATTTGCTTTGTAATTGTGTTTGCAACACCTTGAAATTTTGATCGGAGACCCCATAATGTACCTTATATATAATCTGAAATGTCGTGAAATTCCTTGATGATCTTGCCATGTCCGTCAGTCTATGAAAAGCAAACTACAGGTCGCACTATTGAAGCTAGATGGCT
This sequence comes from Hydrotaea diabolus, assembly GCA_963513945.1. Lineage (NCBI taxonomy): Eukaryota > Metazoa > Arthropoda > Insecta > Diptera > Muscidae > Hydrotaea > Hydrotaea diabolus. The sequence goes on from OY740717.1 coordinate 36,389,165, forward strand.
AAAATTTTGCAGAAACATGTGTTAATGGACAGAAACGGTTGTTATTGAAAATAGTCCATATTGGTCAAAAGGCTAATAATTTCCCCACACATGGCCTGTGTCAACCTATGGAAGAGTCACTTTATTTCTACTTAATATCTTTAAAGTATTTGGCGTATATATCACTACTATCAATCAACACCGATCGTTGGAAATTTTCACACCATGTTAGGTTCGGTCTGGTAATACTTATTTGTAGCTTGTGTTATGATATGATTGCACACACACAACCCTGAAATTAGAAATACCATATCTTACGAACTATTAGAGATATGATGATGTTATTTGCAACATATTGGCATGGATCGAAACACATGTAGTCGAAAAATAATGCGTTGCCACGCCCCTTAAAAAACTCTCATCTATAGCCAATTGAATTGAGTGACCATTATACAATTTTAACAGAGTAAAATCAATGATTAGACTAAACAAACCCTGAATTTTGAAAGACCATATCGCGTGAGCTTATTTCGATATAACGATAGTACGAGTATGTAGTTGGTATATGTACGAGGGTTGCTATTTACATTTTGGGTCCGGCAATAAAAACACACTAATTTATCATTCAAAATAGTTTTATTTTTTTTTCAAGATATTTTCCATTAAGATCTACACTTTTGCATGCGCACAAACCAATTTTCGAAGCACTTTTTTCACTCCGCTTGAGACACTTCCAAAACATGATTTTTGAACGCTTCAACAGCTGCTTCGGGCGATGAAAAACGTTGATCACACATTTTTTCTTGATGTTAGGGAAAAAGAAGAATTCATTGGGTGCCAAATCAGGGCTGTGCGGTGGATGGCCCGTCAATTCGACATCTCAAGTGGTCAAATAGCTCATCGTTTCAGCTGATGTGTCAGAGCTCGCATTGTCGTGATGCAAAATGATACGTCTTCTCTTAGTATCTATGTATACCACTCAAAGTTGACCGTCCTACGTTTCACTGAAGGCACTGTGGCAACATGGCCGTTTATACCGTAAAAACGCAATCATTTGCTTCGATTTATAAGTACTTCTTCCACGAACAACTTTGTTGGATTTGGCTCGTCTTGAAAGACCCATAAGGTCGATTGCTGTATTGTGTCGGGTTCATATGCGTAGATTCATGATTCGTTACCTGTAACAATGTTATACACTGCCTTTGAGCTACCGCAGTTATAGTTTTTCAATATCTCTTTGCAACAATCCATACGAGCCTTTTTTGAGCATTCTTCAAATTATGTGGGATCCAACGAGAATAATTTTTTCCCCGGTCAAATAAACATGCAATATCTTATTGATGCTTGTCATACTGATGCCCTAGGATGCCTCAATCCCACGGTATGTCACATGTTGAGCTTGCTTAATCAGTTCACGCACAGCATTGATGGTTTCTGGCAAAGTGACCGAATTTGGACGTCCTTCAAGAAATTCATCCTGGAGCGAACGGAGTCTGAGACTGAACTCTTGGTACCAGCGTTTACCAGTGGTTTTTGATGGTGCTTCATCGCCAAAAGTCGAAACAAGTTGATTTAAACACTCATGTCTCGAAAATCGTAAAAAATCATCACATGAAAATGTTCACGGGATAATTCCATTTTTTGACTGAGATGAATTTTTCAACACACTGTAAACATTAAAATTTTACCGCAAATGACAAAACCTTCTGAGTGAAGTTATGCTAAGTTATGGATGCTCCAGTTTGCATCTGGGAAAACTAGTATAATCAGGTCCCGAAATATAAATAGCAACCCTCGTATTTATTGAATGGAAAGAAACACATCTTTATGGAAAAGGTGGTGATGTCACGCCCCTTTAACAGAATTTTTATATTGTAGCGGAACCCATAAATCATAAAAAAAACTAAAATATGTAGATTAAATTAATTTTGTGTTAGTTTCTTTAAATTTTTAGAAGGAAATATACTTGGAGCTTTGGGCCGTGTACAAGAATAATATCAAGGTTTAAACAAAACAATTCTGCCCACTAGGGGGCGCTTTCACAAGTAAAAAATTATATATCACTTATTTCATGCAAGACTCATCTAACTACTGCAAACTCTGTTTTTACCCGAATTAAAAATAATTTTGCTCGAAATGAAATTTTTGAATTGTGACGTTCGTGCACGGAACGAGCAAATATTTAACACTCCCAATGTCAATGACGCTTTTAAAACATAGATTTTTGAACAAAATCTGTATCCTTTAAGGGTAACTAACTAGCGACATAGATACTTATTTCGTTTGCAATAATATGGCCACATTGTTTCTCCTTCTTTGCATCAAATATAAGTAGAATTAAATAAGAGTTTTTTGCGAATTCGTTAGAAACAAACATTAAAAAAAATCTATAAATTGTTATAAAGCAATCAATGAAATATAATAAATCAATTAATTACTAGACTTAAAAATATTTGTAAAATGTTTTTGAGCTAACAGTTTGAGTTGATCATATGTCGTGTACATAAAACCAATACGAACTAATGCGCCGATGGGACCTCTTCTTGTGTGATTATTTATTAGTATACGTAACAAAAAACATGTTTTATTGGATAAGGTGTGTCATTTTAGATTTTTTGTTGACAATATAACAGTTGTTATTCTTACTCGTATCTTTAGTGTCTTCTAGAAAAGTCACTTGTTCATCGAGTATCTTCCATTCAAAAGCCAGTTAGTTATCTTAAACGATTACTGCTAATATTGCTTACTTTTTGCCTGCTTCCCTTAACTGATGCTATGTTTTAAAATACGTTTCATGTTAAAAACACTTCAGCCAGCCTACTATCGAATTTCTTCCATTAAAATCCCATCACGTTGGTTTATCACTCCATAATGGCTCGACTAATATTCCCACAGGGTTTCCATTCACTTAAATATGTATTCTCTTGTTAACACCCTTTAACAAAAAAAATCTAAATTTATTATTTATTGTTATTTAATATTAATTTAAATTTCTCACTCCGTTTGGAAAGCTGTCGCCGCTGTCATTTTACGCCATTATTATTTTCCTGTCTAATCAGGCTGAAAACGCAATTTTTTTTACACCTTTCAATGTAATTTGAATCACAAAACAAATAAAAAATGAAAAAACAATTAAAACCAAAACAATTGTAAGCATAACGCAGACATGCTGGGGTTAGTCGTCAATTTAAAACCACTTTAACTGAAAATAACGAACAAAGATTTAATGTGGAAAATTTAATTTGAAAACATTTCAAATAAATGTTAGCCTCTTTAGCGTTAATGGTATGGTATGGCATGGCTTTGTCTATGTTACTGGCCTTCTTGTGGGTGCACTGCATTTTCTGCTGGTTTATAACCATCATAAAGTCAGTCGTCAGTTTTGACTTTTAGCGTTTTTCTTTTCGTCTACTCGTTATTTGCATTCTCCCGCCTTCTGTTTGCTTTCTTTTTTCTTTTTTTTAAGCGAGTCATAAAAACGTCTTTTAACCTTCTTGTGGCCATAAAAGTATGGCATTCTTTTTCTTTCTTGTTTTATTATAAGCCCGGCCAAAAGCCAGGGAAATGATCGCTAGACCAGTCAGTCGGGGTAGGGCGAGGCAGGGATAAAGGCTTATTAAAAGTGTTATATATACAACAGCAGGCTAAGATTTATTAAGTGTAAAATTAGTTTATAATATTTTTATGGTCGAAATTCTCGTTTGTGTGCGAATTTTTATTGGTGTACGATTACCGCAAAAAAGCGCGGGAGATTTTATTACTTAATGTGAAAGTTGAACGGTTGAGGGGGCATAAAGCGGTTAAGCTCCAAATTGTATGCTTTAATTTTTCAGCAAAGTAAGACAATGGTAAAGAAAGCAATGAAGCTCCTAACTGTATGCAAGGGAAGACAATGGTTAAGAAAGAAAGCAATGAAAGAAATTTGTCTGAGTTAAAGGAAAAACTAAAAGGGAGATTATAAGTTTGAAACTAGAGGAAGAGGAATGTGTTAAACACTGAGACAAACTGTACGGGGATATAGAGAATCTTTTTAAATGTCCTAGTAATCGAAGTATTTAAAAATGACAAACTTTTCTGTTTTACAAAAGATCATTTAAGCTTAAGGCTATGTTATGTTAAGGCCATCTAGGAGGAGTCATAGAAACCCTTTAGCATATTTCCTTTCTTTAAATATAAGAAATCATAATTACATGTTTAAATTCCTATGACCTAAGCCAGAATCTCAGGGAAATCCTTTAAATAAGACCATATCTGATTAGCAATAATTTTAATAATCCTATATCTATGTATTTACATTTCGCGGGTTGTACCTCGGGCACCATAGATCCATGAGTCATAGACCAACTCTGAGCTGAGCCCATGTCACAATATTCACCATCACTTGCCTCTTCTGACCATTGGAAATTGATAGTACTTCCCTAGGAATCGCTTTGATCTACTTCCAAAGGCTGCGATTTGACTTTCGAAATTCGCATTTAATGTAAATAATTGGATTTTATTTTTATCCACTTCTTAAGAAGCTTTTTTCTGCTAGTGGAGCTTCGATGGATAAGTTCGCTATTTTACTTTGAAAGGTCTCGGGTTCGAGCCCAAGCACGGATATGCTAAAATATATATTTTGTAAAATTAGGCTATATATATTTTTGTTTTGTTTTTGTAAATAACTTAATTTATTATTATGTGGCCGCCGTGCAGTGCGCATTACTATCATTCCTGGTTACACAGGTTCAAATGCGGGTAAAAACTTTTAACAATTTTTCAGCGGCAGGTTTCCACCTCATAAATGTAGGCGACTTCACGGATAAGAGATTTATCTCTAAGCCATGTTTTAACTTCTTTATAAAATGCATTAATCATTCGGAGCCGGCGTTAAACAGTGGATCCCGGTCAGTGAATATAAGCATTAAATTGTGTACAGTTGAGTGATTTAAGAAAAGTTCCCCCCTTGCCTTGTTATTGGGACTTGTTAAGTAAATAATTGTTTATAAAAACTATTGAAAAATAGTATTTAATAATTAAAAAAATATTACTAACGTTATGTTGTACGGTGTTGCCGTATCCATATTTGTTATGCTACTTAGCTGGTCCTAACTCATAGCAAAGCTTAGGGCAGAATGTAGAGACGTTGGTATACGGACTAGAGGTCGTCTTTTTTCTCTTCTAATGGCGCCATATGTTTTTCTTTTTTCCACTGAAATGAGGAAAAAGTTAAGAGAAATAGACGTTGGTAAAAGTTGATAAAAAGAAAATACAATCCTATGTAAAAATCATTGGATCTAATCCATTATAAAAGTACTTTCCAACCCCAACTTGCGAATTTTTTTGTTTCTTTAGATGGCCTGCTTTGAGTGGGACTGAATTTGATCTTGGTTCACAGCTGCGCGAGTTGACAGAGTTCTGTGCCCAGATGTTTTCATTGCCGATGGGTAAACCGGAAATCTTATAAATAAAAATACAGCTAAATGTATTTGCACAGGGTGGGCCAAAATTTATGATGGGGTTAAAACTTTAATAACTTTTTCGTTTATTAATATGTTTTTATTTTTTTTCTCACATTTTATAATATACAAAATGGATTTTTTTTACACTATGTATGAGAAATACTATCCCTGTTTTCAGCCTCGCAATGATGGGTTCGTTTTAGAGCATTTTTCATAACATCTTTGAAAATTTGTGGCTGTAGCATTTGAATTTTTGCAACAATGTTGGCCTTGAGTTCAAGGATTGTCTCAGGCTTGTTCGCATATACTCGCTGCTTCAAATAACTCCAAAGAAAATAGTCGAGTGCTGAGAAATCTGGCGATCGCGCTGGCCAAATAATTTTCAAATTTCTCGAAATTATTCGCTCTCAAAAATTTGACTCAAAAGTGCCATTGTGTCTCGGACAGTGTGGGCAGTGGCTTCGTTCTGCTGAACCCACATCTTGAACTTTCCATACCTTGAAACCCTTCACTCTACTTTCTCTTATGTCTTAAGTCAGTTATACAATTTCCTTTCTACTATGCAATAGGCGAAATTATATTCAGAAAGATGCAAATCAATACTTGGTTCGGGAAAACTTATTTAGAATGTTGCCTAGAAATATCCAAGGGTACTGCGCATTATGCAAAAGGTCCAGTTGACGATGACGGAGAAGATATATCTATAAAACATTTGCTTACCTTTCCTGGAAGTAGGTTTCTGGACGACTTTGTACAGATTGCTGCAATTAATTAAAAATATTTATTAGGAATACCAATAATTTAAAAGCTCTCTGTATGTTTAATATATCGCTTTCTTTGTTTTTTTTCAAACACATTTCATTATACTCTATTTCCCGATTTTTAAGGTATCAAATGGGCTTTACATCTTCCGAGTGAAATTAGCTCCCAATAACAGGCAACGTGATTAATCTCTTAGCTATGTTAAAAAACATTTAGCTTTTCAGAGTCGATGCGTACTGACTATATAATACAAAGATTTCATCCTGCAGTGATCACTAATTTAATAAAAGATTCCCGCTTGTGCCTTAGCAATGCTCCTCCGGAGGATGTTAAGCTACAAAAGTTATGGCGTCGAAAATATTACGTAGCTCCACAATGAATAGCATCTGATGCAAATTGTCACACTTTCGCTTTATCACCCCTATTTCTGTCAAAACAGAATGCATATTTTAAGAATGATATATTTTGCATATCCAAAATGTTGAATTGCCGTTAGTTTACGTATAGCCTACTTTAGGGAGTAATTTATTTTTCCTCTTCCAAAGCCTACCCTTCGTGGCCGGAGTGAGGGGGGTTTTTAAAAATTTACACTTTAATTAAATTAACCTTAACAACTTGCATTCATGCAACCAAATCTAATTAATTTTTGTTTTATGCTCTATACTCACACATATGTGAGCTTAAACACACACACGCAAACATAATAAACCAACTCTCCAAAACCTGTCACTATTGTTGTTAAAATGACAATAATTTAAATCATCCAAAAACCACTCACTCTACACACAGCTACACCGACATACACGTAAACACTTGTATAATTACAAAATATGACAAAAATGCAATGAGGCGTAACGTTGACATGTAATGATACAAAAATGTATTAACAGCAACAACAGAAAATCGCACAACAACCGGGGCTAGAGGGGGGTTCGCCGATAGACAACAGGCAGCCACATTATATATCGGCTTTAAAGAGCAGCCAGGAATTCCATGATCATGTCATAACCCATTTACGTGGGAGGACGAGAGAAGGTGTTGGTCACGGTGGTGATGGTAATGGTTTTCACACATCAGTGGACGACAACTGAATATGGACAGCGCCGGGACATTTTTATTAAATATACAGAAATAATATAAAAAAGAATGCACACAAAACAAAATTAATATAAAATGTAATGAAATATTTTGAAGGCAATAAGAAATGGTGTCACAAAAAATTAATGTAGGCTTTAAAAGGTCTCTTACGGTTGACTGCCTAAAAGTATGCTTTAAAAGTAAGATATTCGTATTGTGTGAAGCTTAAAGAATTTATAGTATGTCTTTTGAAAAGTCTATTGTGCTACAGGTCAATGTTCTTCTTGAATATATAAAAACTAAACTATTTCTTTACTAATAGCAATTTTAAAATTCAATTAATGAGTTATGCCTAAAATTATGCTGTAAAATTTTAAATTGAAGTTTCTGATAGCAGCTAATAGCGAAAGGCGCCACCTAATGCATTTACTATCATCATGCTTTTTACTTTTTGGCATTCTTTCAGAATCCCACTTTTATTCAAAAATTTTGTAAAATTGCAGTCAGCAACTTTGTAGCATATTTGCTGCCTAAAAGTAAGCAATGTCAGTAGGATTTTTACTGGCAGCTAAAAGTATGCCAAAGAATGGGGCCGAGATCCCATATTAGTTCGGACTGTTCACGAAGTCCATACTGCTGCCTTAAAGTAGGCAATGCAAGTAGGATTTTTACTGGAAGCAAAAAGTATGCCATAAAATGGGGCCGAGACCCCATATTAGTTCGGACTGTTCACAAAGTCCACACTGCTGTCTAAAAGTAGGCAATGTAATTTACTGGCAGCTAAAAGTATGCCATAAATTCCATATAAGTTCGCACTGCTCAAGAAGTCCATAATGCTGACTAAAAGTAGGCTATGTCAGTAGGATTTTTACTGGCAGCTAAAAGTATGCCATAAAATTGGGCCGAGCTCCCATATTAGTTCGGACTGTTCACGAGGTCCATACTGCTGCCTAAAAGTAGTAATGCAAGTAGGACTTTTACTGGCAGCTAAAAGTATGCCATAATATGGGGCCAAGATCCCATATTAGTTCAGACTGATCACGAAGTCAATACATCAGCGGCATTTCGGCTATAAATCCTAGCATACTTTTAGGTGCCCGATTATAACGTAGATACATTGCCTACTTTTAGGCTGTTAATTAGCATCACCAGCCGTTTATCAACTTAGTGCAATCTTTGTTATTTCATTGATATTGTATTTGCTTTATATTGAATGAAAATAAAACCACTAATTAACCATTAAAAATAAAATCGGATCAGAGAGGCCAAAAACAAAAATCACAAAAAAACTATAATAATACGAGTGAGCACTAACAACAACATTTATATAAATAGTATAAAAGCCAGCCGAAGAATAATACTAAAGCTCACACACACACACATGGAAAATTAATTATGTGTGAAAATAAAATATACAAGTAATTAAAACTACACCGGGAAAAATAATTAATTGAAAACCAAAAAAAAACGCTGAAATATTTAAACAAAAACAAACATTGAAATTATAAAACAATAGCGCATTAAAATATTACAAAAACAAAATAAAAAAATACGAACGGAAAAACAAAAATACAATTCAATTGTGTGACATCGGCGGGCATTTGGAAACAAAAGCAACAAATGTTACATTGTAACTCGCCATTGTTGTTAAATGACATTACAAACAAATTAGCAAAAATTTATAACAATTTCATGTTGTGTTTTTTTTTTGTACAAAAAACAAAATGGGAAAAAACGACAAGAATTAATAACACATACCCCGCTGGCCGTTGTTAACAATAATGTTTTCGAGTTTGGTCAACCAGCCATCCAGCCAGCCATAATGCAATGTCCATGTTAGTGTCAAGAGACATTTGCGTTTTAATGCCGTTTTCACTCTATTTCAAGTTAATGAATATTTTTGTGTTGCTTTGCCGTTTTGTCGTCGTTTACATCTACTACATACAGTTTTAATGTTTTCCCTGGCATATAATTTATGTATGCATTCGAAAAAAAAACAGAAAAAAACCAAGCCTCCTCACTATTCATTATCTGACCATGATAAACCGCAAAGCAAGCTAAAGCTGATTATCATCGCCAGACTCAATCATAGACATGGACACCGACGCTGTGTCAGACACACTGCGAAATAATGGCATTAAACTCTACAACAAATTGACAGTCATACATAAAATATTTTGTATATACGAGTTGGACTAGTGTTTATCCACTAGAACACAGCCTAGCCGTGTTAGCAAAGTATGTTCTTTGTGATACGTGTCACATTGAGTTTCACTTAAAATATACACTAGCAGCTAAAGCAGAGAAACGAAACATGTTTTGAGTTAGTGCAAGTTTAATCAAATTAAAAAACCCGTACACGATATGTCATGACATGGCGAACATTTCAAAATATAAAAAACAGAAACCTCTAAAAGTATGCAATGCAATTGAGGAGTATCAAAAAACATAGCTTCCAATAACAAAATTAATTTCTACCTAAACGAACAGGGTTTTTCAAATATTGTCAACAGGGGTTCTAGACCTAAAAGTAAGTTTGCCACGCACCATTATCCACCTCCCTTTGCCTTGCTCATGAATTTCACACCATGTGCTACCCTGTAATTGTAATTGAACTTTACCTTCCGTCAAATGGCTAAAACATTGCATGCTTTTTGGGACATATTTTAAACGCTTCCTTTCAGGCAGTCACCTGGTAAATAAATTACAACTCGGTCTATGAGCCCAAAAAAAAATGTAAGAGATGGTGAAGCACTTAAAGGGAACCCATAGCAAATGCTTCACAACTTTTGCTACAGAATTTTGAGTCAAACCACTACGTTTTTTCCACAATTTCTTGGGAATAGAATTGCAATGCATATTTTTTTTGGTGCATATTTTATATTTTTTGCTTTCAGGCCGTCAGCTGGTAAATTACCACCTGACCTATGAGCCCAAAAAAAACAACATTTTTGAATATCGTGGCATACTTTTAGGAACTCAATTTATATTATATAACTGCAGACGTATACCAGGAGTTGCTTGATCAATTATCGCCTGATTTTTAACTTATTTTTAAAAATAAAAATAAAAGAGAGCAAAGGAGGGTAGCCTTTTCCCTTTTAAACGCCTATTGTAGTCAATATTTGAATCACTGGAACCGGTTTCTAAAGCTTCCTTACTTGTCTTTAATTTCTATGAAAGAGAATCTTTACAAACACTTTTTTGGACACATTTTGTAGCTTCAAGCAATATTATCTCCTGTTCATTATTCCCAAACACTGAAAAAAAGACTCAGGAGCTCATTGGCAGATTATTAATTATGGTCCTCAAAGGTAAAGAAAAGATAAGGTGAATGTACTTAAATCTGCATTTATAATATAGAGTGATCCATCTAGAGGTATTTTTTCAGAACAAAAAAAATATATAAAAATTCAAATTAAGTGTGGAATCTTTATTGGTAATTTAAAGGGACATTTTATGGCATTTATTTTTTGAAAATAATTTCCCTCAAATGTTAGCAACTGTATTATAGAAATGAGAATTCGAAATGTTTTTCTGTGATGAAGCCCATTTTTGGCTCAACGGCAAAGTCAACAAACAAAATTGCCGCATTTGGGCTGAAGAGCAACAAGAAGAGGTTCAAGAGGTGCCATTATATCCAAAGAAAACCACGGTTTAGTGCGGTTTATAAGCTGTGGAATCATCGGTGCATATTTTTTCAAAAATGATGATGGCCGGAAAGTTACCGTGAATGGTGCTCGCTATCGTGCCATGATATTGATCTTTATGGTACATTAAATTGAAGCCCGTAATCTTGAGGACACTTGGTTTCAACAGGACTGTGCCACTGCGCAAACTGCACAAACAATGGATCTATTGAGAGGTCATTTCGAAAAGCAGCTAATTTCAAGTATTGGGCAGGTGAGTTGGCCGCCTAGATCGAGTGATATCACACCTTTAGACATTTTTCTTTGGGGTTACGTAAAGTCCAAAGTCTATGCTGATAAACCAGTTACGATTCAGGTTTTGGAAGCCAACATTACGCGTGTCATTAAAGCCATACCGGTCGAAATGCTTCAACGAGTCATCCAAAATTGGAACCTCAGAATGGAAACCCTGAGGCGTAGTTGCGGCCAACATTTGTAGGAAATTATATTCAAAAAATAATGTACCATAAAATGTTCTTTCAAGTTACCAATAAAGATTCCACACTTGATTTAAATTTTTATATATGTTTTTGTTTTGTGAAAAAATACCTATAGATGGATCACCCTATATGTGCTATTATCGGCTGATTTTCTTTATATAACTTTCCCAACAAAGCAATTTCTTCGAATTCGGGTTTAAAATCATTTGCTGACCTGATGAAATCAGAAATTTAATGTTGCTTTGTTAATTTATCTTGTAGATTGAGGTAATGATTTCATGAACAATTCAATGATTTTATGAAAGGTTTGGTAGACCTCTAAAAATATCGACGGTTGCCCCTTATAGTTAAATTATTTACAGATTAATCTTCGTAAAATTCTATAACTACTCGTATCTAGACTGGCGGTTTGTGACTATGTCTAGTGAAAGCACGATAGCGCTCAAACGAATCAGCCGGGGATACTGAAATAATGTGTGATGATAGCTTATGGTCATACAATCGGTTGGAACTACAATGATTCGGTTGCAAGAGTAGAAAATAAAACACCCCTACTATTAACTTTTATTACTTATATTGTGTTTCGATCGAGGTAAAGTCAATTTCGTTTTGTACTTCTACACGTTAATCGGAAAAATATTGGGTATACGATGTAGTTGGTAAAACAACTCAATTAATGAACTTGAAATGGAATTGAAATTGGAATACATACTTAAAAGCAGGGTTGATTGATGAACTTTCGATTACTTTGTGTATGTAATAAATAATTTAATTATTCTGCTTTTTATCATTGTCGCTTATAACAGCTTTATTTGAATTTACACAATTTTATCTACGCCTAGTGGTATACCGTAAATTTTTCTTTCCTGGAAGTATGCAACAAAATTGCACCTGTATTAAATTCATTTTGGGATATGAAATTGTGTAATCTCTATGATCAGCTTCAATCCTTTAGTTACCATTCCCAAAAATATCCTCGCTTAATCAGGTCCAAATCACTTGCAACAATTCGCCGCATCCAAAAGGTATGCAACACATAGTGCTGGCTTTTAGCGACAAGCCAACTGAAAGTCATGACATTATTACAAACAAAACCCCCTTCCACAATGGTACTGTGAGAAATAAAATTAATTACTTACCTTTTTTTTAATCATTTACTTGTAGACTGACTGTAGATAAAATATTCAGTAGCTCATATGGAGGTGGAGTAGATATTTGTAAAACCTTTTGTATGTGCCAGAGTTTGTGTGTTTTGTTAAAACATTCCTCTTAAATGACTTGTAAAATTGCGAAAATTTTTCAATTAATCTTGTTTACTTTCATTTCCTAAACCCGTATCCCTTCCGGTGCCACACATCAAAACACACACACACACACACATACATACGTGTTTATAGAGAGCCGTGCTTAGTTCTCTCGGTTTTTGTTGCTATGGAATTTCCATAGAATTGTACAGATATCGTTTGACCTTTAGAGGGTAATAAAAATAAAGGCGGTTGGAGGATAGATAGTGAATGGGGAGGGGGGAGTATACGAAAGCATAACTTATTTATAAACCTGAAACACAGATACAATACAACCACACAGAGATACACCCTTCACACATGTAAACTGTTTTTCTACAAAACCAGCATCCAGCAAAATTGGGGAGTTTGAGAGCAAAGGATCTTTGGGCTTGGTTCTTCGTCCCCTCATCTTAAAACCACATGTGTAACAAAGATGTGCTTGGTTAAAATACCGAGATAAAATAAACTATAGTTCGTTCGTTTTCGTATCTAAACAGCATATTAGTTTTTCTCTATTTCCATTTGCAGTCGTCCAGCCAATGCTGCTGCTGCTGTTTTAGTTAAAAATTCAAAGTAATTTTTCCTCGAGCAACAGCAACATACCAAATGTGGTTTTATGCTAAATATAAATCTTGGTGGTATGTTTTCTCTAATGCTCCTGGCCAGCAGAGGCAGGATGGGACGCAACGTAACGGGAGAGACACTGTGGTGGTCAGACAAAAACAAAAACGTGGGCACAAAATAGAGTTACGAGTATACAAGAATGACCACATTTAATGCCATTATTCTTGTTTTTAGCCCTGAGTCTTATGGCGTTTTCTGCTGAGTTTTTCCAGTTTCGTTTGTTTTTATTCTGTGGCTTTGCTATACAAAGCAGTTTTTTTTGTTTCTGTTACGCTCATATGTTAGTTTTAATGCTTTTACATTTTGAAAATTTATTAAGTTACACACAGACAATTAGAGGGTTAAATAGTCAAAAAGGTTGGATTTTTTGCCATCACATAAAAAGCACGGACAGAGAGAGAGAGAGAGAGAGAGGGAAAGAGAGTGAAAAAGGAAGATTGTTGTATAATGACTTAATTATGCTCTGGGGTTGTTTTGTCAAATAATGAGATTTGCATAAGATGATTAAGAAGTTTCATAAGAGGCCAACATAAGGAAAATATACCGGATTTAAAAGCTTATGTTGGAAATTGTCTATTAGCAGAGGAGTAAGGGCGAGGCAAATTTAAATTTTTATTAAAAAGACAGGTCCTGTTAAAAAACTCAAATGTTGTCCAGATTCCTTAAAAAAAGCCTTGATTTCCTTGTTTGAAAGAATGCAAAGTTTGTACAAGATTACACATCTATACTTTTTATAAGTACTTCGACATGTCTTCCTATCGAAGAACGAATAATTCGAGAGTTCTCTTTCCTTAAAGATCAGGTTCATTAATGTTTACTCATTATTTAAAACAAAATCTAATTCTAATACTTTACTACTTTTTCCTCATTTCGTGAAATTGAAATATTTAAAAATTGCAGCATACTTTTTGGAGATGTATATTACCCAAGGATTCAAGGAATCTCGTAATAAATTGCCTTGTCATTTCTCAATTTACTCTATAAAACTTTTGATATCATATCCATTTATCACGCCAAAATTCGTCCTTAGTATATCTTTTAGATTTTTTTTAAAGCATAGTTTTTAGGTTCACTTTTTATATAATTTCCTTAAAGGAGTTTTATGAAGTGGTGCGTTTTATTATCTTCCTGTTAGCGAGCTCATGTTATACTTTAAGGGCGTCTTTTATGAAGTCTACGTAAAACACGCGAAAACTTGTCCTAAGTCTTGTTAATATTTTTTTAAAGCATAATTTTTGGGGCCACTTTATAATATAATTCCCTTTAAGGAGTTTCAAGTAGCAGTGTGTTCCTTTATCATCCTGTTGGTGAGCTTATTTTATACTTTAAGGTCTTATTCTATAACTTCCATGTAAAACACGCCAAAACTTGTCCTAAGTCATTTAAATATTTTTTTGAAGCATACTTATTGGGGCTACTTTTAATATAAATCCCTGTAAGGAGTTTCAAGGAGTGGTGTGTTTCATTAGAATCGTCTTAGTGTGCTCATTTTATACTTAAAGAGTTTCCTCTATGACGTCCATGTAAAACGCGCCATAAACTTGTCCTTAGTATATCGTTTTGATATTTTTTAAAGCATACTTTTGGGGCCACTTTTTATATAATTCCCTTTAAGGAGTTTCACGGAGTGTCGTGTTCCACTATAATCCTTTTGGTGAGCTCATTTTATACTTTAAGGACTTATTCTATAACTTTCATGTAAAACACGCCAAAACTTGTCCTAAGTCATTTAAATATATTTTTGAAGCATACTTTTTGGTTCCACATTTTATATAATTCCATTTAAGGACTTTCAAGGAGTGGTGTGTTCAATTTTCTTGCTGTTAGTTAACTCATTTTATAGTTAAGGGACTTCTTCTATGACGTCCATGTAAAACACACCAAAACCTGTCCTTAGTATATCGTTTTGATATTTTTTAAAGCATACTTTTTGGGGCCACTTTTAATATAATCCATTTAAGGAGATTCAAGGATTGGCGTGTTCCATAATCATCCTGACAGTGAGCTCGTTTTATACTTTAGGGACTTCTTCGCACGTCCATGTAAAGCGCCAAGGTCTGCACTCAGAATTTTTTTTTTTATGTGAAGCATACTTTTTGGGGACACAATTTATAAATTTATAATTTTTTTATGCAATAACAGAAGTCTAATTTTTATAAACACAATGAGAGAAAGGTTTAATGAAGAATCTATGAACCATCTGAAGCTAAATTTTTCAACCTCTCTCTACTTTATATAATACTCCTGCTACGGGTTTCCCGGAGTGACGTGGTAAAGTATAGCCTTGTATATTGCTTAATTTTATCTTTTAAGGGTTTATTCAAAAGGTGATCCTTAAAAAATGTTGTTTCTTTTGAATACAAAGCATACTTTTATGAGGCATCTTTTATATACATTACTCTTAAGACAGTTTTAAGTAGTTGCAATAGCAGAAGTCTAATTTTTGGAAACAAAATGAGAGAAAGGTTTAATATATAATCAATGAACCCTCTGAAGCCGACTTTCAGTCTCTTTTTATATAATTCTCTTGCTATCTATTACTTAATATTATGTTATGAGGGCCGCCAAAGGTTATCCATAAAAATCGTTATTTCTTTTGAATATAATGCATACTTTTTGGAGGCATCATTAATATAAATTTCACTTTAGACAGTTGTAAGTAGTTTTTGGAAACGCAATGAGAGACAGGTTTAATTAAGAATCTATGAACCACTTTGCTGTAAGGTTGAATACCGACGGCGAATGGAAAACAATTTGTAGGAGCTGTTTGCCGTCATGGACTTAGTCGGGCTCATCAACCTAATAGGATTACGCTGACTGGGACATGTAAATGCATGTACAGTCGACTCTAGTCGATCCCTTGAAAAGCAATCGATAAATTAAAAAAAAATGTGATTTGGTCCCTTTGGTAATTTATAAATGCAGAGATGGTATTTTACTTGCCGACAACCTATAATTTAAAGTACCTCATTTGTCACCCGCGTGCCTTTGGGGACCTAGCCAATGCTAACCTATTGGATTTGAACGAGAACGACGAAGAAACTGAGGAAAACGAAAAAGAACAACCGGCAATTCTCCTCACATTGAGTAAAGTTCGAAGACAGCTAGACGATCTTCAAATGTGGTTTGATATTTGGAACTTTAAAGTCATCCCTGACAAATCCAGCAACGTTGCTTTTACATTGCGAAATGAGGACTGCCCTACACTTAATTTAAATGGCGGTACGATTCCAAAATCTAATTCTAAATCTAATAAAATATCTTCGACTACGTATAGATCAGCTTAACTCTCCTTAACTGGAGAGAACATTTTAAGATGAAAAGAAAGGAAGTTTAGATAAAAACCAAAATAATGTATTGGTTAGTTAATTGGTCCTAAGTCACAACTTAGCTTAGAAAATAAAGTCATTCTTAATAAAACAATTTTTGAAGCCTTTGTGGATGTATGGAATTCCAAATTGGAAATTTTACAGTGGTGACAGTTCAAGACTCTCCGACTTATTTCTTATGCACCATGGTTTGTGAATAGCCGCTGTATTTACAACAATCTTGATTTTAAATCTTCAAAGAACGAATTGGCCAGGTTAAGTGCCGACTACTTAGATAGACTAAGTAATCACTCTAATGCTCAGGCTGTATATCTATTAGATGACAGTCACGAGATTAGAGAATTAAACGAAATCATATACTTGATCTCATTTTCCTAAAATAAATGAATACCTATAATTGCAATTTTATAAGTTAACAATGAAAAATATATTAATGAAAAGGCCACTGGGTTTTAACTGCTCTGTCATTGATTATAATTGATAACACTGTGCGACAGGCACAATCGGTTTGGGATGAAACCACCGGGGAAAGTTATATCGGTCAAAAAAAGGTCATACGTGTCCCAGCGTTTCGTTGGGTCTCATCTAGGAATCGAGATATATCGATTTGAAGTTAGTAAGTATCGTATAGGGGAATTTGACACGTTTTTGGCTCTTTTGTTTGACATAACTTGAGAACCACTCGTCCGATTTAGCTGAAATAAATTTTATTAAATTTAAAGTAATAGGACTTGACACTTTTTACCGTTTTGGATTTTTTATGAATTAAAAAAAAAAAATTTTAATTTTTAGGCAAAAATAATTTTTTTTTTTCATACATTTATTTATAATTGCGAAACTGTTGCTTAAGTAGGAAAACGGTTTAAGAACAGATTAGAGGAATTGTAATTCTTAATTTTTCTAAATTTGTTTCAGCTAAATCGGACGAGTGGTTCTCGAGTTATGTCAAACAAAAGAGCCTAAAACGTGACAAATTCCCCTATACGATACTTACTAACTTCAAATCGATATATCTCGATTCCTAGATGAGACCCAGCGTAACGCTGGAACACGTATGACTTTTTTTTTTACCAATATAACTTTCCCCGGTGGTTTCATTCCAAACCGATCACTGACCCTTACCATTTGTCGCAGAGTGTAATTTATACATTTTCTTTATATTTTTGTAAGTAGAATAGAAAAAACTTTCATTAGAATACTTTCAGCGTGGGCCTCTTAACGCACAAAAAAGCTACTGAATGTCACTCCCAGTGGTTGACATTTCGCACAACGCGTGTTGATTCCATTATGATCTGAAAAATCGTTAAGATAATAAATATTGATGTCATCATTTCCATATTTCCCGACTCGCCGACTGCAAAACCACTCAGCCGACAAGGCAGCCAAGTCCAATCGGATAGTGTTTTTGTACCTCGCCGATGAAAAATCGCATTTGGAAATCATATTAATACGCAAAATTTTTATGAACCATTTAAAAAAAAAGAAAAGCAAACGAAAAGAATAACTTGTTAAATGTAACTTCCTGTATGAAATGGTGCTGTTGCACCAAACGAAACGTAACGAGTGGCCAGAGAGGGCAGGGGGCAGAGAAAAAAAACTCAACACATGCACATGTTAAATGTCATGTTTTCCCTCATATAGCATATTTTCAGGCTGCTGCAACTACGGAAGAACAAAAACCATAAAAAATTATAAATTCTATGAAATTTTTAAAATATTCTACCACTGCGAAACCATGTTACATGTTAGTACTCGTGCTGGCTTGTTTTTTCGGTGTTGCATCTTTTTTTGTCGGTGTGTGTGTTGCACGAAGTGCACAAAATGGGGAAAAACACAATTTGATTGCATTTAAAACATGTAAACTTAAACAAGGAGAAAACGAAAAAGTTTTGCATACATACACGGCGCATAACAAATATCATAAAAAAGTGCAGCATGCTTTTTGGCGTTGTTTCGACAGAAACTATGGCGTACTTTCGGGGAAGGGGGACAGACTACAAGGGAGTGCTGTACACATCATGACACGGACGGCACAGTACACAGTACGGTCCTACACATACATAAAGCTCGTGTTTAACAACGCGTATAATAATTTTTATTATAGCTGGAATTGTTGCATATTTTTCCGGGTACGCGGTAAAGAGTGCGAGCCAGAGGAGTTTCAGCTGTACCGGCGCAGATAAAACAACGTGTGTGTATAAATAAAAAGCATTGATTTACCAAATAAAAAAAATATATATACAAACGACGCCAATAAAGCCAGAAATAACCCATACGAACTCCAAATCCAATACAAAATTCAAACCAGCAGACACGGAACTCATCATGAACATCGAGCATTGGCGCTGAGTGGGTGCTTGTCTGTGCTATTAAGACCCACTTAGGCCACCTAACCAATGCAGCCGCCGTCCTGATTGGCCTCAGCAACACTCGACTCTCGCCATGGGCGGGTGGTCTATGAACAGGGCGACAAAAATCATTGCTACAAAATTGGGTTAAATGCAAATGCTTGACATTAAATTAAATTATAATAAAACAATAACATGACAGGCAACTGCCAGCAACAACATGGCCAAACGGCGACAGCACAAAAAGTTCCCATAAATAAATGCGGAAAATAAACAGCAGCAGCAACGCCATTGTCCACACATACCAGACGATATTAACAAGAGCTATTTTGTATCATGAGTGATAGTTGCATGATATATCACGGGGAATTGCATTTTCATCTACACCTGCCCCCCTTGCATGAGCGTCGGCGGGGGGCCTACATCTAGAGGTGTTATTATAACTATTAGAGTTCAGCTAAAGCTAATAATGTGCCCACTGTGATTGCAGGTTATTCCATATCAAAAGCTCGAAACACGCATAGGACCCACTCATTTGCCAATGTTCGAGGAGTTAATGATATTTTAAATGGGTTAAAGTACTTTTCAAATCTCCGTTCGCTAGTGTTATTGTTATTAATAATTACAATGGCAATTATCCATAATAATTGTAGAGATTGATATATCATTGAAACGATTTTTAAACGGTTCCAATGCAAGAACTCGTTAAAGTGGGGGAAACGAAGCTTTAAAGTTGATTGGGAGATTTTGATTTGGGAATTTGGAGAACAGAAAAATACTGAACATTGATACCTGTAGAAAAGTCGACCAGTCCATCATAGTTTTGAGGGTAAGGGTGGACAAGCATGTTGAACAGTTCAATCAAGAATTAGAAGAATAATCTAAAAAAAAATTTTGACTTCAGAGCAATAGCATAGAAGAAAGTATACACAGAGAAAAAATTAGTTGGAAATCGGTCCAAAATATAAATATTCGTTTCTTTTGTAATCATGGTAATTATGGTTACACGGTTTGATCGATGCTTTAATAATAGTTCGATTTTTACAGCCTAATTTTGTAACCAACCAATTATGAAGTAAGGGGTTGTCCATCTTAAATGCACGATGTTAATTGTAAATAAATGATAGAAGAATCTATGACAATTATGTGTGAAACAAAACAAAATATGGACCTGGTGCTCGCCACGACTTCGGTGGCATACCTCTACTCGATGATCAATATTTTCAATGACTCTCGGAAATAATGGAGGTTCAATGTAGTTAGTGTACTAAATTATCTCTTCCTTTAGCTCTTGAATTGCTCTTGGTTTATAGATGTACACTTTTTCTTTTAAATAACCTACGGGAAAGTGGACCAGTAAAGAACCAGTCACATGGTAGGTCCCTCATGAATGAAGACCGGTCCCAGTATCGGCCCACCTATATGAAAAGAACCGGTATGGATTTGTCACAAAAGGGAGTCAATTGACACTATTCAGATGTAATGTGACAAACCAAGGGACTGATCAAAAGGACAGGTACCGACCGTGTCGCTGTATCCATCATAGAATACCCAGCACAGAACCCATCCACCCCATCACATCAGTTGATTTTAACGACTTTTAAACAAAATCCGATCAAAGTGAATATTGGTTGAAATATCGATGAAATCCGCGGATATGTCAAATCTTTAGTGTGCGGTTTTATGGACAGTTTTTATTACTTTATATGTGACGCGCAAAATTGAAAGGGACCTAAGGTCAAAACCCAGTTTTGTTCAGGAGAGCCATTTTGAGGATTAGGCCCCTTTCTTTTTGCGCTTAGAATCGTCGACTTCACTTTCATAAAACGCGCATATCTCTGGGAGGGAACACTTTTGGGCATGGCATCGGTCTCACTCGATGCTCAGATGTTGTCCACATCAAAAAAAAAGTGAAAAGTTAATGAAAAGTTTTGTCCAGGAGAGTCATTTTAAAGATTAGGTCCCTTTGTATTTGCGATTAGAATCGTCGACTTCACTTTCATAAAACGCGCATATCTCTGGGAGGGAACACTTTTGGGGCATGAGATCTCATTCGATGCTCAGACGTTGTCCACATCAAAAAAAGAAAAAAATGAAAATTGATTTTTGTGCCCTTAGGTTCCTGTCACATATTTGAATTTATAGCAAAATTTGCTTTAATTTGTGTACCCATATGTCCATGTGATAATAGATCGCCAGTTTCGACCACGCGGGAAGTTTTTTGCACCACAAGAGCCAAAACATCCAGCAACTATGCTCTTTTTAGAGGTCCACATATAATTATGATTTGAAAGGCAAATAACCAAAAAAAAAGGTGTAATTTATTCCAAGGTACCTTTAGCCCCTTCAAGGAAAACTTTTCAACCCTTGTCCAATTCATCCATTTACAATCCAAAACCGATTATATATAATTATAAAACAGCGCTAATGTGCTTTCAGACGCACGAACGGATGGATGGACATGGCTTGATTTTACTACCATTTTAATAGATCTTCGGTCAATATTTCGATGTTTTGCAAACGGAATCAAAAATTTTGTGCACCATCCACCCTTCAGTACAGGGTATACAAACAGTTTTTGGGTGGAAATTTGTAAAATAAATCTAAAATCTGCAAAAAAAAAAATAAAAATTATGTTAGGCAGTACTTTTAATATTTTTTTTTTAGTTGCCTTTATTTTAAATTTTACTAAATAATTGAAAAATCAAGCTCAAGGCCAAGATTCTTATTTTTGTTATATTTTTCTTAATTTAATATATATATTTAATATATCGTTTCTCTCCGAAGAAGATCAGCAGGAATCTAATTTAGTAAAATAAAAATTATGTTAGAAAGGAAAAATGTAATTTGTGTTTAACATCAGTTATTCTCACTGTGACCACTTGTATTAAGAGACAAGAGCCAAGAAAAAGCGTACGTGCTATAAAAAGGAATGTTTAATATATGTGACGCGCAAAATAGAAATGGACCTAAGGGTAGAAACTAGTTTTGTTCAGGAGAGCCATTTTAAAGATTTAAATACGTGTATCTTTGGTATGCCATCACTTTCATAAAACGCGCATATCTCTGGGAGGGAACACTTTTTGGGCATGGAATCCGTCTCTATGCTCAGATGTTGTCCACATAAAAAAAAAAGTGAAAATTGATTTTTTACCCTTAGGTCCCTTACTTTATGCGCTGTCACATATAGAGATTCAGCAGGAAGAACCTATATACTAGGAGTATACACCTATGCCAGTAAATAGCTTTTTGTTCGATGGTTTGTCAATTTTCTGTAAGTAAAGAAACTTTGACCCTCTTACACATCCCTTTATTTGGTCTAGATTTGCCCTAGGTTTGACGAAATATAGGGTTTTTCAATGGGGACATTTTTAATGATCTTTCAGTGTCAAAACGTCACTGAATGTCAACATTTTCATCATGTTAAAGTTCATTTACGAGCAACGTTTGGAAATCATTAAAAACTGCTACCGAAGCCGTTGGCTCTGGCAAAGTTTCACAAAAATCCAGAATTTCATCAAAAATTTATCTTCAGCGATGAAGCTTTTTTCTGGCTGAGTAGTTTTGTCAATAAACAAAATATGCGTTATAGGACCACAACAAACCCATATGAGCTTCAAGAGACACAATTTCATCCGCAAATAATTACTGTGTGGTCTGGTTTTTATGCCGGAGGTGTGATTGGAACGTATTTTATCGTCAATGAAAACAATCGTCATGTTACCGTCAACGGAGAGCGCTATCGTGCCATGTTTGAAACTTATTTTTGCCCAGAATTGAATGAGCTTAAAATCGCCGATATGTGGTTTAAATAAGACGGTGCCACTAGACGCACGGCACGCATTACAATCTGTTTACGGAAATGCAAAATCGGTGAACGTGTTATCTCGAGAAATGGCCACCTCGTTCTTCCGATTTAACGTCATTGGATTGCTTTTTATAGGGCCACATCAAGTCATTGGCTAACAACCCAACAGCTTTATACGAGCTCAGAGACGACATCCAACGCAAAATTTACAACGTTCCGTTCGATGTGTGCAAGAGTGGTCGAAAATTGGGTGCAAAGAATAGATCGCTGTACACGGGCTCGTGATGGTCATATGACCAAAATCCAATTTCATTTATAAAATGAACATTTGCACTACACCTGGAAAAAATTTGAACTCTATATCTTAAATATGCTATATTTTACTAATATATACAATTGTTATATCCTTAATGGAAACCCCTTTATGTTGTAGTCTCGATCTCGCGAAAGCTAGGCATTGGCAGTAGTGTGCTCAATTGTTTCAAAGTTCTCCTCGCATGGCCCCGCTCTTTCAATTGGGAAGAGATGTGCCTAAAGTGATAAGTGGCTAGTACGAACCCCTATCGTTTTGCCTAATGCAGCTTTCTAAGGACTTAATAGCTTTCTGTTTCTTCTCTCATCATGGTCTCATGTGTAGCTAAGTCTTCATTTGCAAGATTGTCAGCTTTTTCGTTAAATTCAATGTTAGAATGAATGTCCTAGAGGGACCAATATGGACTAGAGTGGTGCGCAAGACCATTTGAAAGGCTGTTTAAGACATTTGCCAGTTTTCAAGACATTTTGAGTAGTAAAAAACCTACCAACAGTGTCGTTCAGTGCAGATGAACCAAAGCATATATGTATGCCTGTGGCGCTGTAGAGTCCACACCGTCATATATAGGGTGATCCATCTAGAAGTATTTTTTTCAAAATAAAAAAAAAATACTAAAATTCAAATCAAGTGTGAAATCTTTTTTGTTCATACGAAAGGACATTGTATGCCATTTATTTTTTTAATATAATTTCCTTCAAATGTTGGCCGTTACTACGCCTCAGGGTTTCCATTCTGAGGGTGCAATTTTGATGACTCATTCGAGCATTTCCGTCTACACTTCACGACAATGTTAGTAGCTTTTTCACTGTACTATATGTCTTGAACCTATCTGACAATAACTCTCTGCTTGGGATTTCAGTTTGAGGAGGGACTACGCCTAAGCGAAATTCGTTATTTTGCGCTTATAAGCCACTTTATATTTTCTAATGCGACACTAATTTGTATAAAACTATATTATTAACGGTGCGCATTACTGCCTTAGGGTTGGTGTCCAAAATAGACCTTATTACTGTCCACTTGACTCGATTTCAAAATTTTAAATTTTGTTTCGCTGTTTTTTTTTTTTGTAAAAAAACCTCTTTGGAATGTTGCTTGAAATTCGTAAAAAAATATTTTTGTGGGCAGCTACTGAGCGCATCCGCTGATTGTTGTTGATAGAAAATTCATAGAAGGTAAAATATCATTTAACCACTCCAACCTTGCCAACAATAAATTTTAATCCAGTCAAACTTACCGACTTGATAAAATTTATTCTAAATGTACTTTGAGTGCATGGGTACACAAAAACGAACAAAAACCTCTCCCAATCCAAAACTAATATTTTACAATTTAACACCTAGCCAAGGTTTTTAACAGCGCACTTGATAATATCTCCTAAGATAAATGTCACGTGGCTCTGGAGAATGTCTTACGTTGCATATTTTTAGGCCCCCAAAGGGTACTTTTGCGTCGACAAACTGTACCTGCAATGGTTCTTCTAATAAAATTAAACGAGTGAAGTGGAAGTAACGGGAGTAAGACAAAAACATATTCTAAGACACAGTGTTGCAGTTTCGGGGCACTGTCACGTCGGGTAGGAAAAGAAATAAATGGAAACGTAATTAAAAACATACACTTATTATATTCATTTTACGTTGATAATAAAACATTAATGTTTTATTATTTTAATATAACTCTAGGAGCACATTCATTTAAGTTCTTTTTTTTTATCAACTTTGTTTCTTTTCGACGTTGGAGGACGAAGGCAAAAGAAGGATACGTGCTCATAAAACAGGAAAAAGTTGCGAGTAATTTTCTGCTGCACGCAGGCGAAGGCAACTCTGTCTTTGCTCGAAAATTTCCATACAGCATATTTTACATAAAAGTCTATAGTCGACGCTCGGTGTGTGATAATAAATGAGCGAGTGTGCGTGCGTGTATAGTGCGTGTAGATGTGTGTGCGCGCCTTTAAGTGTATTGTACTATTTGCGTGTGTGCTTGTGCAATAGTTCAGGTTTTTAATTTTTGTTATTGCAATTAAGTTCACAAAATGAGTTTCCATTAAAAATGCCCTGGAGTCATGACATACACTTGTGTGTTCAACTCCTCCCACTATGCTTTATTTGTATTCCGGTAGATCCTGGTGCGGTGGCGGCAGAAAGGAGCTAATGGGCCTTATGGAAGGCTTTGCGAAGCAGTTGAAAGGTCTTATCTTTGCAGTAAAGTATTATATTCCCACAACATGGTACGAGAATTCTTCGCTAACTGAATTGCGAGTATTTACTCATCACTAAAAGTAACACAGAAAGCTGGGTCTTCCCCTTTTCACTCTGTAGCTTTTGGAGGCCTTCTAGAAGTACTATTTTATAAGTTCTTGTCTTCTTCGCCTCTGAGTCGCCACTGTTCTCACTGACGCTCACCTACAGACTTTCCTACATTCAGTAAGTGATACATTTACAAAATTTGATAGCAATGAGTAAAGAGAAGAAAGGGTGCCCCTTTTTTGGGTTCCATAGAGACAACGGTCGATGCTTACACTGCTAAATTTGGAAACTAAAAAGACAGGTATTGAATACGACTTATCTAAACATTAGTAAAATATCCTGGGCATCCTGCATAATAACGTCATTCCTTTACCCTTCTACACAATACGGTCGTTTTTAAAGTGCAGCGAAATGACTTCCCTTCGCTAATATCTCTTTATCTTGTGTATTTTATTGTTTATTTTGTGGCTCTTATCTATTACTTTTATCCTTCTTTTATTATTTAAATTATATCTTGCAATTTGCATCTTGTATCGAATGGTAGTCATATCCAAGAACTCATTGGATCTGACATCATGACTAACCAATCTTTGCAATATGTTGCTGACTTTCATTTAGAAAAAAATACTGTTACACTTGTTTTGTAAATGTTTCTGAGAAATTCTTGTTGCTTGAGCACATTTGTTTTCGCAAATGTTGCTGAGAGACTTTTTTTTAGCAAAAGTGTTTTGTGATCTTTTCTTTGGGAATAATGCATACTATGTCCGTATAACTATTAACTTTTTTTTTATCGGCACCATGTGTTGTTTCTGTCCCGATGACTAAACAACCTTTGCAATATAATATAAAACTTGTTTTTGCAAATGTGGCTGAGGGACTTTCTTTATCAAATGTGTCTTGGGCTCTAATCTTTGGGAATGTCCGAATAGTAACTCACCAAATGTTATTTTTTTATCCCGATGACCAACTAATCTTTGCAATATATTTCTAGCTTTTCTTTAGGAAATGATGGTTGGCAACTTGTTTTTGCAAATCTTTCTGAGAGACTTTCTTTAGCAAATGCGTCTTGTGCTCTTTTCTTTGGAAATGGTGCGTACTATGTCCGAATAATAACTATGCCTTTTCTATTTATCGGCACCAAGAGTTGCTTCTATCCCGGTGACTGACTAATGTTTGCAATGCATTGCTGTTTTTCCTAAAGGAAATTTTGCTGTGACACTTGTTTTTGCAAATGTTGCTGTGAGACTTTCTCTAGCAAATGTGTCTTGTGCTCTCTTCTTTTGAAATGATGCATACTCTGTCCGAGTAATAACTATGCTTTTTTATTTATCGGAACTAATTGTTGCCAGTCTTTGCAATATATTTCTAGCTTTCCTTTAGTAAATGTTGCTGCGAAACCTGTTTTTGCAAATGTTGCTGTAAGACTTTCTTTAGCAAATGTGTCATGTGCTCTTTTCTTTGGAAATGATGCCTACTATGTCCGAATAATAAATATGACTTTTTTATTTATCGGCACAAAATGTTGCTTCTATCCCGATGACTAACCAATCTTTGTAATATGTTGCTAGCTTTCCTTTCGAAAATGTTGCTACGATACTTGTTTTTGCAAATGTTGCTACGAGATTTCCTTGTGCTCTTTTCTTTGGGAATGATGTATACTATGTTAGAATAAAACCACTGTTGTTTTCTTTTGCCGGCATCAAATGTTGCTTTTATTTTGATGACTAATCAATCTACCAAAAGGAAATGTTGCTGTGCAACTTGTTTTTGCAAATATTTTTGAGAGACTTTTTTAGCAATTGTGTCTTGTGTTTTTTATTTGGGAATGATTTAAACTATGTCCGAATAATAACTACACTTTGTTCATTAATCAGGACTAAATGTTGCTTCTACCCCGATGACTAACCAATCTTTGTAATATGTTCCTAGCCTTCCTTAAGGAAATGTTGCTGTGAGACTTGTTTTTGCAAATGTTGCTGAGAGACTTGCCTATGTAAATGTGGTTAAGCTCCAATGCTTTTGGACATGTTGCTGAAATACATTTTGTTTTTAAATGTTGCTTATTATGTTCGAGTTGTGACAATTTTTGGTAATTTTTATATGAAGTAACTGTATTACTTTAAATAAATACATTACATCACCTTTTTTCATTAATGTCACGAATTGTTTCTTCTTAGTTGCTAGATTTAGTTCGATATTCTTCAAATGATTATGCAGTTTCTTGTCTTGAATGACATTATATATTGCTCTCATATTGGCAAATACATATGTATCACGGCGACTAATCACTCTTTAAAATATGTTGCTGACTTTACATTAAGATATGTTGCTGTGACACTTGTTTTTGTAAATGTTGCTGAAAGACTTGTATTAGAAAATATGTCTTGAACACTTTCTTCTGGACATGTTGTTGAAATACATTTCGTTTGTAAATGTTGCATACTATATCCGAATATTAACTGTGATTTTGTCATTTATTGAGACCAAATATAGCTGCGATACTTGGTTTTGCAAATGTTGCTAAGAGACTTTCTTTAGAAAATATGTCTTGAATACATTTCTTTTGAACATGTTGCCGAAACACATTTCGTTTCGAAATATTGCAAACTATATCTGAAAAATAACTATTTTTTTTATTATAAAGTTGCTTCTAAGTTTGCCAGATACATTTTATGATTCTTCTACCAGTTATGCAGTTTCTCTGTTGCTCTCATATTGCCAGATACATTTTTATCCCGTTAACCTACCAATCTTCAGAATATGTTGCTGGCTTTGCCTTAGGAAATGTTGTGGTGACACATGTTTTTGCAGATGTTAATGAGAGACATAGACACCTGTTTTTATAAATTTAGCTGAGAGATTTTCTTCAGGAATTGTTTCTCGGGCACTTGACATTTAAATATGTTGTCAAAACACATTTCGTTTGGAAATGTTGCTTATTTTGTTCAAGTTGGAGCAATGTTAAGTAATTTTGAGTGAAATAAGGGCTATGCTACTTTTTTCATGTTTTTTGTATATTGCAAGCTACTTTTCATGATTTTTACAATGTCATTTTAATTGCTCGTATTAAACGACATCAACTGTTGCTTAAGGAAATGTTTCTCGAGCAGTTGGCCTTTGGACACGCTAATGAAATACATTTCGTTTGAAGAAAATGCTTCTTTTGTTCGTGTTGGGGCAGTTTTAAGTAATTTTATATGAAATAAGGGCTATGCTCATGTTTTCGTGTTGTTTCTTTGTTACCAGCAACTTTTCATAATCCCTTCAATGGCTTTGCAGTTTCTCTTATTCAGTGGCATTATATGTTGCTCTAATGTTGCCAGAAACATTTGTATCCCTCATCATGTATACTGTAAATTGAATCCTGCATCTTTCATGTCATCTATCGTTTCTATAAAGTATCCTGTACCAGTGTCCTATTTATCTTATATATTGTTCATTTATCTTTTTAGATTTATCTCCTATCAGTCACCTTTTACTTCTATTTTTAACCGTGCCAGTACAGATTCTGTATTATTTTTTCTATCGTACCAAAAAGTTCACCTTTTTTCGTGCATCCATTCATCACCTTGGCCCCATTACTGCCAAAGTAAAATCCTCAACTGGGAAAGATTCATATGGGCACATGGCCTCGGCCGTGGCTGCTGTACACATACCACATGCCATGAGTCCGACGTTAGACAAGATACACTGAAACACCTTTCAACACACGACAACATTACCCACCGAAAGACGAGGTCCACATTATTTTTGTGCCACTGACTGAGTGCTTGGTTATCATGCTTTGGTTGCCTGGTTTCCCACTGATGTCCTTTGTCCGCTCGCCTGAAACCTTTGGCTGCAAGTGTTGAGTTGCGCTTTGGTTTTTCTTTGGTGTTTCACTGTCTTTTGACTTTAGTGGAATTTCTTTTAGGGTTTCTGTACCTGGTACAATGGGTTGGGTTAATAACACATGTGCTACAAGCGCAGTTTTGTTTAATCTTAAAGTAAGAATGTGAGGGCGTTATCTACAAAAAACCACCTTTACTATGGTGTGGCAAGGACTATCGACAAGGTAGAAAATTCCGTCGTGCTATATCCTATGTGTGGAGCTTAAGATCTTGGCTTAGAACTACGGGAAGCGCAGTGACAACTGAATTAAAATGTATTATTTTCGTCCCTTGATCTATTACCATTATTTTAGTTTTCTCAGAATACTTAAACTCTTCGCGGCAGTTAAAACAAAAATATTAATATTGAGTGCTATTCATACGAATCCTTGTGATTACACGTTATTTCGCCTGCTTATGGCTTTCTTGCAACAAGCGTTTCCTAATCACCAACATTTCCAGCTAGTCTCACTATTTTCCCAGTATTTCACCCGTTCGCAATCGTTTGTATCCCCACATCCGAGCAATGCAATATTTTTTGTACCCGTTTAAATTGTACCCATGCCGTGTTTCCAGCACGCCCCCAGGATGCAATGGGAAATTGTGTGTTCAGGAAAAATAACAATATGAAATTGCTTGTAAAAAATTATGTTGATCTTTAGTGTTTGGTCTATTTGAAGTATTTGTTGTTGTCGGTTGGTCGGTCGGCGAGCGTGCGCTACAACGTCCTTTTGCTGTTGCAGTTGGTTTATAGCAATTTTTCATTTTAACACTTTTGCCACAAGGATTGTTACGTACGTCCGGACGGAGAAAATCGCCACTACACTACGAAGGGACGGCTGGACGGACCTACTGTATACGTGAGAAGCGAGTGCTGCGAGCAAATGTGTGCATACGCCAAAGTAAACATAAAAAGGATACGAGTGTTTGTCGTCGATGTTGTAGGACTTCGCACGAAACCAAAAATAAAAATGTTGCTGCATGTTTGCTTACGTATTAAACGAAAAACTTTCGCACCCATACAGCCGGGTGGTTTCGAAGTAGGGAGGAGACAGACATATGCGAAAAGTATTAAAGTTTATTTTGTTTAACCTTTATAGGGGGCATTGCAGCAATGATCAAAACTTTGTTTAAAAAAATTCTCAGTAATCCCCAAAAACATAAATACGAGTGTAAAACTGATATGTTGTCGATATGTCCCGCCCCGCAGATTTTTTCTTTGGTTTACTGAATGCATATGCCTACATGGCGTTTTCATATATTCCTTTAGATCTAGTAGTCAATAACACGTAATTTTTGGGGGAGCGCGCTTTATCTAACTAATCATTGGAAAATGTTGCTGAAGCAATTTCTTGGAGCCTAAAATGCATCTGTCAACATAAGAGCAATATTTGATGATGTTGAATAAGAGAAAGTACATAGCCATTGGAGAGAAACATGCGGTGTATCTTGCCCCTTGAAACCAACATATTATAAAAAAAGACTTAGCCTCCATTATATTTAAAAGCGCAAAAACTAGAGATCTTTCATCAATATCTTCCAAAAAAAAAGAAACAGAAACAGAATTTCAGCAACATTTTCCATCAACAAGAAACATTTGCTTAAAAATAATTTCAGCAACATTTTTTACCTACAAGTAGAACAGAAACATTTCCTAAAGGAAAGTCTTTTGACAATATATACCCCAGATTAATAAATATGTTGTCAAAAAGCTTTTATTTCATCGAGATGTCATGAATATGTTGCCGTTAGACTTTCCTTTAGGTAATGTTGCTGCTACATTTGTTGATGGAAAATGTTGCTGAAATACGTTCTATATAAAATGGTTCTGAGGTTTATTCTGTTGCAGAAGTTGCGGAACCTAATTTAGATGAAAAGTGTTGCTTATAAAAAACTCATCTAGTTAAGCCGATTTTTTTTTTAGTTTTAAGTTACGGAATTTTTTTGTGGTTTCATAAGACCATACACTTTCTCGTATTCGACGGCAATATTCCGCAAATGTTGCCAGATACATTTCAAGCTGCAACATTTTAGCATTCGTATTTCGTAAACATATTTTTAGATGATTTTTTTTCAAATGAAATGTAGAGTCGAATTTGGCTGTAATGATCAACAATTCTAACGACATATTTCTGAAAGGCTCTTTTGTGGGAAAGAACGCTGACAGGCGTATTTAAGGCAATGTTTCTAATGTACTTTTCTTCTGCAAACATTCATTATAAAATGTTGCTGATTGATATGTTGCTATTGCACTAGCTTTTTTGTAATGTTGCTGAAAAACATTTCTTTAGGTTACTTTGCTGAAACAACTGCCTTTTGATCATGTTGCTGAAACAGCTTGATTTTAGAACTGTTGGTTTACAAACTCGTACGGAAGCGATCAATTTGATTAAGCTCAGAACTCTTATCCATGTTGTGGGTTATTTTTGTATCTTTTATTCAAAGACTACAAATATTGCTTTTAATTGGCAAATATATATCATGTGCTTTACATATAAAACGGAGTATTACTCAATCAACTTTATTATTCATTATACAATGTTGCTGAATGATATGTTGCTATTGCAGTCGTTTTTTTAGATGTTGTTGAAAAACATTCCTTGAGGTTATGTTGCTGAAACACCTGCCTTTCGATCATGTTGCTGAAACAGCTCGATTTCAGAATGGTTGATTTACAAACTCGCACGGAATTAATCATATGCTTAAGTTCAGAGCTCATATCAATGTTGTGGGTTTTTTGTATCTTTTATTCAAGGACGAATATTGCTTTATTTTGCCAAATATATTTCATCATCTTTACATTTAAAACGGAGTATCACTCGATCAATAGTTTTCTTTCTTCATTTTGTAAAAATATTTGTATTCCAAATATCGTACTCCATACTGGGCACACAATTCTAATTAAATTCTAATAAAATCGTAGACCGTACTTGGTACACAATTCTAATAAAAATGTGGTATGATTGTGGAGCTAACTGCCTTCCCGAAATTAAAATGTCTTTGTAGAGCAGAAAAACGAAATGATCGACCTAATTTTATCTTCACAAAATAATGGTATATTAGCTGAGCAGTGGCAGTAAAGCATCGAGATTATTCTGTAGACATTTTGCTCCGTATTATTTCATTCGAAAGAAACCAAAGTTCTGGTTTAATTTGAAACGTACAGATTGTGTTCAAAACAGAGTTTGGGACATAGGGAAATTTCATTATGTTTTTTTCTACCACAGCCTTGTGTCCCATTGTCATGTTGCTATGCAGTTCTTTGGTAATGTTGCTGTGATTAAATGTTGCTAAGTTTTTTCTTTAACAGAAAACCACTTTTTTTTAAAATATTTTTTCAACTGTCGTGCTCAAAAACATCAACTTTTCGCACCACAGAAAAGACTCAGCTTTTTGGACCATAACTCCGATTTAATCAAGAGTGGTCTCAAATTAGCTTTTCTAAAACTTTGTCATACAAGGTATTAAAATCTGTTCAATAATTGTGACGTTAATATTCAAAAAGTGAATTTTTTGTGCAAAAATCACAACTTGAAAAAAATATATACTCATTTGTTGTAATATTTAGAATAATATCTCAAACTATGTAAACATTTAAAGAAACGTAAATAAAGATGATGTTAAAAATTCAAATATACACAATAATATACAAAAATATATACATAAATTACGCATAAAGTTTGGACTTTCTCGAAAAAAACGTGCTATCGTTTATAAAAATTAGGTAACAAATGGTAAAGTTACACGTCCTGGTGAATTTTTCGATTTTCAGCATTTTTGTTACTGCCTTACTAAACTAAGGTTTACCATAGAGCAGGGTTGTCTACGGCCGATAGTTTTTTGTAAAGCACCTAGCATAGAGTCATATATAATCACGTCGCACTAAAAAACTTGTAGCTCAACCATTTCTCACCCAATTTCAACAAACATGGCTTGTTTTGCTTAAGAAAGACCAAACTTTATGTTCAATTTATTTATATATTTTTTTATTATTGTTTATATATATATTTTTTTTTTAATTTATAATCGTTGTTTTTGCACAAAAAATTAATTTTGTTAAATTTTAAATGACTAACGTCATAACTATTAAACTGATTTTAATAGATTTTAATACCTAAAAAACTGATACATCTTATAAAAAAATTCCAAAAATTCTATCTTAAAAACTAATCAGAGGAACATTTTCTAAAATTCATTTTCGTGTTTAGTAGGCCAAAATCTATAGGAAAAAAATATTTAAAACTCTGGATCAAAATGGCTGTAAACTGGTGTAATGTACCAATGATTAAATGCTGTTAAACAATGAATGAAATGTTGCTGTGTACACATATCAGCACTTTTCTTAGAAATGTTGCTCCTGCTTCCTGTCTAAGATGATTTCCTGGCGACTTCAAGTCCAATTTATGACCAACAGTGTGATAAGCTTAAATCTTAACGGCATGCTATTATGAGAATTTAGACACTCTAAATATTAAGTGATCTTAGAAATGTTGCTCAGTATGTTAAACTGTATCCTTGAATAATATAGAAATTTTGCTCACTCGGTTTTTGAGAATGTTCATGAAGTAATGTTACCAATAAGTATCTTCTTCGAAAATGCTAAACAGTGAAGTTATTTAGTGACGAATGCTTTAAAATGTTATTAAGAAATGGTTGCTGATTAATAGTTTTCTCAGAATTGTTGCTCAGTGCAGTAGTAAAGTGATTCACGTTCGCCTTAAAATTGTTGCTGAAGAAACATATATTTGTTGTACAAACTTGGTTTACTGAAGTTCAACATTGCTTATATATAGAAATGTGCTTAGACAACCGTTCAACATTTACTTAAAAAGTGTTGCTATATGACGCTTGCAACATTTCGTATGAACATTTTCTATAGACTTGTTGCTCTTCGGCGTCCTTAGTTTTCCCCTTGCTGTACAACCAAATATTTGTTGTACAAATTTGGGACCAAATTCAACATTATCAATATTAATGTTGCTTAGATGATCATGCAACATTTACTTAAAAAATGTTGCTTGATTACCCTTGCAACATTTCCATTGTAAATTTTTAAAATACAAGTTGGTGAGTGGCGTACTGTGTTTCCTTCCATTGCCGATGTTGCTAAGGGGCCTGTTTCAAGTTTTTGTTTTCTACATTTCCTTATTATCTGTAGAAATGCTGCACGTTGGATTAATCAACATTTTTAAAACGTTGCTTAGAATTTCTTATAGATTTTGCAAGCCTTGAAACTTGCAAAGAAATGTTGCCAAATAAGCCTAGTAATCAATATTTGCTGACCTGATTAATAGCAGCATTTTGCCAATTAAGTAAAAAAAATAAAAGCATGTACGAGTATAAAAATCTAAGTTTGACATTTCTAGCGTTGCTCAGTTTGCCTAGAAGCTGTAGGAACAATTGGTACTCTAACAATTGTTACTGACTTGCTTTAAGTTCCTTTAGAAGCTTGTGTTGCTTAAATTGTTAAATCTTTTTTTTCTTTTGCCCTGCGCCCCTGTTAAAGGTTAACTGGCCATATGTGGCCCCATATGAGTAACAACTTTCAGAAGAACAAAAATATACAATACACAATATTGTTGATATTCTTCCCGTGTAGCTATTGTCTGTTATGTAGTCACTTGTTCTCCTACATATATACGAATATATGAGCACATGCCTAGGTGCATATACCCCTATGTTGGCCCGGTTCGTATGTAATAATAACGCATATGCTGACGCACCTTCAGTAAAAAAATGGTTTATTTTAGCCGGAAGTTGTTTGAAACAGCAGTAACAGCAACAATAAAACGCCAACATACGCATCATAAACAAAGTGATAGAGTGGTTGATATTCGGGTATTCGGTTAGGGTGGTGGTTTACTTTTACTAACTGGTTAACAATTTTCACCGGCTGTGTTTAGTTGGCTGGTGTTGAAAGTATACTTTCGTACACCGTTCACCCAGGAACCGTAAGGATTCTCCATGTTGCTCCAAATGGAGGTGTGTGTGAGCGCGTATTTTCTCTAGTATATGTTTCGTACACATACGTATAGGTTTATACCTCTGCATGTGTGTGTGTGTTTATGTAAATGTTTTTGTTTATTGTGCGAACTTGGTATGCGTACAGTTAATTGAAATGCATGTGGTCTTCCCAAAAAAGCCACCGTATGTGTTCGAGAGCTGGGGAATGGGAATATGAAACCACTAGTGTTGGAGTCCCACTGCCTGCCATTACGTTGAGTTCTAGCCGTCCTTCACTGTAGACCACCAACGGCAACATCAGCAATTGCATGTTGTTGCTGTAGTCGGTTGTAATAATGCCGAAGATAAATGGGTTTGGTCTCATCGCACGCTTACGCACGAAATGTTTGTATATATAAGTATAAGAATCACCGCAGAGCAGTATGATAGGGCGGGATAAAAATTTATTATTTAAGAGCACCCTTTTTTATAAGACTTATATTTCAAATAATATTGTACAGATATCTATTAAAAACTTTAATAAACTTTTTGAAGCATTTTTTAACTTTAGCTGATTGCCATTCTTTCTCTTTTCATTTCAGGTATGTTGAAAAAAATAAACACGACTTAAAGATACATTCAAACCAGGTAACTTCTGTTTAAAACTGTAAACCATGCTACTGAGACCATTTTTCATAGAAAAATTGCTCAGTTTCTACTGAGCCCATTTTTCATAGAAAAATTGCTCAGTTTCTACTGAGCCCATTTTTCATAGAAAAATTGCTCAGTTTCTACTGAGCCCATTTTTCATAGAAAAATTGCTCAGTTTCTACTGAGCCCATTTTTCATAGAAAAATTGCTCAGTTTCTACTGAGCCCATTTTTCATAGAAAAATGGCTCAGTTTCTACTGTGCCCATTTTTCATAGAAAAATTGCTCAGTTTCTACTGAGCCCATTTTTCATAGAAAAATTGCTCAGTTTCTACTGAGCCCATTTTTCATAGAAAAATTGCTCAGTTTCTACTGAGCCCATTTTTCATAGAAAAATTGCTCAGTTTCTACTGAGCCCATTTTTCATAGAAAAATTTCTCAGTTTCTACTGAGCCCATTTTTCATAGAAAAATTTCTCAGTTTCTACTGAGCCCATTTTTCATAGAAAAATTTCTCAGTTTCTACTGAGCCCATTTTTCATAGGATAATTGCTCAGTTTCTACTAAGCCCATTTTTCATAGAAAAACTGCTCAGTTTCTACTGAGCCCATTTTTCATAGAAAAATTGCTCAGTTTCTACTGAGCCCATTTTCCATAGAAAAATTGCTCAGTTTCTACTGAGCCCATTTTTCATAGAAAAATTGCTCAGTTTCTACTGAGCCCATTTTTCATAGAAAAATTGCTCAGTTTCTACTGAGCCCATTTTTCATAGAAAAATTGCTCAGTTTCTACTGAGCCCATTTTTCATAGAAAAATTGCTCAGTTTCTACTGAGCCCATTTTTCATAGAAAAATTGCTCAGTTTCTACTGAGCCCATTTTTCATAGAAAAATTGCTCAGTTTCTACTGAGCCCATTTTTCATAGAAAAATTGCTCAGTTTCTACTGAGCCCATTTTTCATAGAAAAATTGCTCAGTTTCTACTGAGCCCATTTTTCATAGAAAAATTGCTCAGTTTCTACTGAGCCCATTTTTCATAGAAAAATTGCTCAGTTTCTACTGAGCCCATTTTTCATAGAAAAATTGCTCAGTTTCTACTGAGCCCATTTTTCATAGAAAAATTGCTCAGTTTCTACTGAGCCCATTTTTCATAGAAAAATTGCTCAGTTTCTACTGAGCCCATTTTTCATAGAAAAATTGCTCAGTTTCTACTGAGCCCATTTTTCATAGAAAAATTGCTCAGTTTCTACTGAGCCCATTTTTCATAGAAAAATTGCTCAGTTTCTACTGAGCCCATTTTTCATAGAAAAATTGCTCAGTTTCTACTGAGCCCATTTTTCATAGAAAAATTGCTCAGTTTCTACTGAGCCCATTTTTCATAGAAAAATTGCTCAGTTTCTACTGAGCCCATTTTTCATAGAAAAATTGCTCAGTTTCTACTGAGCCCATTTTTCATAGAAAAATTGCTCAGTTTCTACTGAGCCCATTTTTCATAGAAAAATTGCTCAGTTTCTACTGAGCCCATTTTTCATAGAAAAATTGCTCAGTTTCTACTGAGCCCATTTTTCATAGGATAATTGCTCAGTTTCTACTAAGCCCATTTTTCATAGAAAAACTGCTCAGTTTCTACTGAGCCCATTTTTCATAGAAAAATTGCTCAGTTTCTACTGAGCCCATTTTCCATAGAAAAATTGCTCAGTTTCTACTGAGCCCATTTTTCATAGAAAAATTGCTCAGTTTCTACTGAGCCCATTTTTCATAGAAAAATTGCTCAGTTTCTACTGAGCCCATTTTTCATAGAAAAATTGCTCAGTTTCTACTGAGCCCATTTTTCATAGAAAAATTGCTCAGTTTCTACTGAGCCCATTTTTCATAGAAAAATTGCTCAGTTTCTACTGAGCCCATTTTTCATAGAAAAATTGCTCAGTTTCTACTGAGCCCATTTTTCATAGAAAAATTGCTCAGTTTCTACTGAGCCCATTTTTCATAGAAAAATTGCTCAGTTTCTACTGAGCCCATTTTTCATAGAAAAATTGCTCAGTTTCTACTGAGCCCATTTTTCATAGAAAAATTGCTCAGTTTCTACTGAGCCCATTTTTCATAGAAAAATTGCTCAGTTTCTACTGAGCCCATTTTTCATAGAAAAATTGCTCAGTTTCTACTGAGCCCATTTTTCATAGAAAAATTGCTCAGTTTCTACTGAGCCCATTTTTCATAGAAAAATTGCTCAGTTTCTACTGAGCCCATTTTTCATAGAAAAATTGCTCAGTTTCTACTGAGCCCATTTTTCATAGAAAAATTGCTCAGTTTCTACTGAGCCCATTTTTCATAGAAAAATTGCTCAGTTTCTACTGAGCCCATTTTTCATAGAAAAATTGCTCAGTTTCTACTGAGCCCATTTTTCATAGAAAAATTGCTCAGTTTCTACTGAGCCCATTTTTCATAGAAAAATTGCTCAGTTTCTACTGAGCCCATTTTTCATAGAAAAATTGCTCAGTTTCTACTGAGCCCATTTTTCATAGAAAAATTGCTCAGTTTCTACTGAGCCCATTTTTCATAGAAAAATTGCTCAGTTTCTACTGAGCCCATTTTTCATAGTTTCTACCGAGCCCAATTTTCATAGAAAAATTGCTCTGTTTCTACTGAGCCCATTTTTAAAGGAAAAATTGCTAAGTTTTTACTTAGCCCATTTTTCAAAGAAAAATTGCTCAGTTTCCACTTAGCCCATTTTTCAAAGAAAAATTGCCCAGTTTTTTTATCGATCCAAAATAAGCATACTTTTCCAGAGCTTAATTAATGTTAAATGAAATATGTGAATATTGTAATTGCGTTATTTATACCACTCCTATTTTCTCTACCCTCATTGTTGAATATGTAGTACTTGAATTCCAGGGCTACTGTGTCTGTTTACGAGTTTTTTATGTGGAAATATTTTTCTGTTCAAAAATCAAGTGTAAATTGCTCATTTGGTGTTTTCCTTCCGATCGGCCGTTGTCCACACAGTACTTGTCTCACCATACATCATACATTTTTTTCCCACTCATCATCAGTCTTGACTACATCACGCTGAGTCTGGGAGTGCTATCCATGTCCATGTTGGTGGCCGGCGAGTTATCAGAGTGTGCGTGTGCTCTGGCAGTATATTTGTTTGTTGGTTTTATAATAAACTTTAGACGTAACAACACCATGAAAATCATATTCACACCAACATTTTTAACAAGCAAAGCAATTCAGCCAGCCGGCAAACCAGACAACCAACTGGCAGCAGCTCGTTGGTTGTGTCCATCTTTCCTCTCATTCCCCGCCCATCCTGTTAGTCCATCCGTTCGTTTGTCCGTCCTTTCAGTGAAGCTTATGCTTTGGCCAAGTGCGTTTGTTCTCATGTGTATATTTACATTACAAAAGAATATAAACAAAAAGCAAACCGACCAAACGACCAGCAACAACAATGCCAGCAGCAAATACATCAAACATCTACAACTTTATGTCAATTCAATTTAAATTTAAAATATGTTTAACGGCGGAGGGTGTGTTCATACGTGGATGCGTATGTTTAATTTAGCATGAGTGAGTGTAGTCGTACGTGTCTACGTTTAAGCCTATAAAATGCTAACATGTTAGTGTTGGTGCTGTGTTTTGAAAACTGGCAACAAATTTGGGCTCTGGTGTATCTCTTTGACACTAATGTATTTAATGCGTGTTTTTGTTATTGGCCAACGTACATGAGTGTGCATGCATTGGGAACCGGCACACACCAACATCAAAACGCACGCACTTACCACATACGCTGGTATTTGTGGATCCCGCTCTGCCTTTTTGGGCGCAGTTACCTTTCACACATTTAAATTAAAAATTATTGTTTGGTACAAAGTGTTGTAGCGGTGCGGTGGTAGCTGTGGAACAATGATTAAAAAGGACACTAAATGTTCTATACATCAGCCTGAAAAAGTTAATTTAGTTAGTCCGTATTATACCCTAAGAGAATATCACAATATATCATGGCTGAGACTGTGGGCTTGGAAATGTTTCCTGGCAAATGTAAAAAACTGAGCCATTTTTCTATGAAAAGTTCCCATTTTTGGTGGTATTTTCTATTTTAGATAAAGCTTGTAGAATAACCATGTCCTACGACAACATTGACAACCACTGCTGCTCATGTGTTAAGTGGGCTCGGAAAAGTGAACAGTTTTTCTATAAAAAATGAGCTCAGAAAAGTGAGCAATTTCTCTATGAAAAATGGGCTATAAAAAGTGATCAGTTTTTCTATGAAAAATAGGCTCAAAAAAGTGAGCTTTTTTTGTATGAAAAATGAGCTCAGAAAAGTAAGTCAATTCTGTATTAAAAATGGTCTATGAAAAGTGAGCACTTTTTCCATAAAAAAATTTTCAGAAATGAAAGCAATTTTGTATGAAAAATGGGGTCAGAAAAGAAAGCAATTTTGTAGGAAAAATGGGTTCAGAAAAGTGAGCAATTTTCCTATAAAAATGGGCTCAGAAAAGTGAGCAATTTCTTGTACAAAATATGAGCTCAGAAACGTGAGTTATTTTATTACGAAAAAATGGGCTATGAAAAGTTAGCAATTTTTGTACGAAAAATGGCCTATGAAAAGTGAGCAAATTTTCTATAAAAAATAGGCTATGAAAAGTGAGCAATTTTTCTATGAAAAATGGGCTCAGAAAAGTGAGCAATGTTTCTATGAAAAATGGTCTTAGAAAGTGAGCAATTTATCTATGAAAAATGGTCTCAGAAAAGTGAGCAATTTTTCTATGGAAAATGGTCTCAGAAAATTAAGCATTTTTTTTATAAAAAGGGGGCTCAGAAAAGTCAAAAATTTTTTTATGAAAATGGTCTCAGAAAAGTGAGCAATTTTTCTATGAAAAATGGGCTCAGAAAAGTGTGCAATTTTTCTATCAAAAAGGGGCTCAGAGAAGTCAGTAAATTTTCTATGAAAAATGGGCTCTGAATAGTCAGCAAGTTATCTATGAAAAATGTGCTTAAAAGCTAAGTTATTTTTGTGCTAAAATGCTGATCATTTTTTTAAGGAAAAATAGGCTCAGTGTCTGACCTATTTCAGCCAAAATTTTCTAAGTGTCTGAGTTATATTTCATACTTCCCTCGTTTCACACCATATTCCTTGTATTTGCGCGGCTTTTCTGGCATTTTCGATTTTAAAACAGGGTTTTTAATTGTTCATCTACATTTAGTTTAGTTCCCTTATTTTGGGGTGGTATTTTCTATTTTAGATACAGCTTGTAGGATAACCATGTCCTATGACAACCACTGGTGCTCATGTGTTAATTGACAGTAAATTAGTTGGGATTACCGAGTGGGTGAACATTCGCCTGTGTGAGTGGTACTTAATTTATAGTCTTTAGTTTTAATTTGCTTTGAAAAATCTGCCACATTTTGTGCAGCTAACACAAATAACTTCCACAGATAATTTTTGACATTTTTGTTTGAGGGAAAACAGGCCTGAAATTTGACACATACACTTGCAAAAGTGTAGCGAGACAGGAAAACTGCATTAGTTATTAGTGAAAATTGTATAAAATGCGTTGTTTTTAAATGAAAATTAATGGCAATGTAGTCGAAACTTATGCGGCCGACAAGCGTGGCTAATGAATGAGTAGCCTTCAAGTGGGCTTGGTAAATAATCGCATTTGATCAGCCTAAAATTTGGCAATACATTCATGAGCTAACAAATGAACATAGGTCGCCGTGTCTTTCTATACAATTGTACCGGAAATAACATTCGTACTTAAAATATTCAAAGAGGAAATTTTTTGATTTTAAAATCCTAAAAATAGGCAACGAATTTACTCGAAATGCAATACAGTGTGGATTCGCAAAAAAATGATTCACATTCCTAGTGTGCTGTAAAATTATGTACAATATGATATCATTATGCTTTTCAACTTAGGCCCTGAAATGTGTGCTTAAAATGTTATCATTTATAAATCGCAAAATTAGTCAATTTTTCAGTTAGCATTGCTCTAATGTTAAAATACTTCTTACAATATGCCTTGCCCCATTTGTAAAATAGGCTTTAAAATATAATCATTTATACATCCTAATTAGAGGCAATCAATTTATATAACCGCAAATAATAGATCCTAGGCTTTTTCATAAGACCGCTTCAGAGATATCCTTTTTGTATTTTGCCCTTTTTTCCTAGAAATCAATGGTCAATGGATACTTAGTGCTGCTTAAACCTTTTTACGACTGCCGTTGGGTTTGCATTATTTTGTTTGCCTTCTATAAGAGGATTAACATGTTTGTGCCGGTACATTGACCATTAATGTCGGAAATATGTCTGAAGTATTTCTTGCTGTAAAAATTCTGATACAAAATATACTAGAATACGCACTGGTATGAGTTTTTTAATGCAGCAAATACAGCATTAGTCTGCTTAGAAATATTATTAATTGGCGTCCAAATGAAGGATGTGATTTGCTTGTTATTGGTAATTTTCCCGCAACTAAAGGCATTCCAACATCTTTTCTGACTTATAAAGCCAATTAATTGCGCGTTGCGAGGATTTCAATAATTTTTGTGTCGTTCGGTTTACAGTTAATAATAATTTCGGAGCATTTTGTGACAAACTTCTAGTCACTTCCAAAATCATGAATGACAGACAATAACCTAGAAAGAAATTATATCTTTTAATAGGCTCAGAAATCTGACCAGTTTGATTATGCACATAGACTTAGTGAAAACTGAGCAATTATTCTATAAAAACGGGCTCCGTAAAAACTGAGCAAGTTTTCTATGAAAAAT
Source organism: Hydrotaea diabolus (assembly GCA_963513945.1). Classification (NCBI taxonomy): domain Eukaryota; kingdom Metazoa; phylum Arthropoda; class Insecta; order Diptera; family Muscidae; genus Hydrotaea; species Hydrotaea diabolus. The sequence continues at coordinate 36,431,740 of OY740717.1, forward strand.
GGGCTCAGTAAAAAAACTAAAAAAAACTGAGCAATTTTTCTATGAAAATGGGCTCAGTAAAAACTGAGCAATTTTTCTATGAAAAATGTAAAAACTGAGCAATTTTTCTATGAAAGTAAAAACTGAGCAATTTTTCTGTGAAAAATGGGCTCAGTAAAAACTGAGCAATTTTTCTGTAAAAATGGGCTGTAAAACTGAGGAAGTAAAAACAGCAATTTTTTTATGAAAAATGGGCTCAGTAGAAACTGAGCAATTTTTCTATGAAAAATGGGCTTAGTAAATACTGAGCAATTATTCTATGAGAAATGGGCTCAGTAAAACTGAGTAATTTTTCTATGAAAAATGGGCTCAGTAAAAACTGATTTTCTATGAATAATATGCTCAGTAGAATATGAGCAATTTTTCTATGAAAAGTGTGCTCGGTAGAAACTGAGCAATTTCTCTATGAAAAATATGCTCAGTAGAAACTAAGCAATTTTTCTATGAAAAATATGCTCAGTAGAAACTAAGCAATTTTTCTATGAAAAATATGCTCAGTAGAAACTAGGCAATTTTTCTATGAAAAATGAGCTCAGTAAAAACTGAGCAATTTTTCTATGAAAAATGAGCTCAGTAAAAACTGAGCAATTTTTCTATGAAAAATGGGCTCAGTAAAAACTGAGCAATTTTTCAATGAAAATGGGCTCAGTAAAAACTGAGCAATTTTTCTATGAAAACTGGGCTCAACAAAATACGGTATCAGTTGGCTTTAGTCTGTTTTTTTTGTGTATTTCTTTAATTTCTAATCAAATTTTCAAAACAATCGCCAGTGATAAGAAGCCATTCCATCTTCTTTTCAATTTGAATATTCCAAAATGTTCAAAACTTCAAAGGGATATTTTCCAAAACAGCATTTCAACATTTGCGAGGTAAAAATGCCTTCCTTTTTTTCTTTTTGAGGACAATCGTTTACTAGTTTTTATCGTGCACAAATACCATTCAATTTGGCATGGACATCGAACAAAGCACTACGACTTTTATTCCTCATTGCGCCAATAGGGGGCGTAGAGGGAAAATGGGCAAGAAAAAAAAGACGAATGGAATCACCTCATCTTTAATTAATGCAATTAGGTATATTTAACTTTCTATGCCAAATCTCTGCTCTGAGGGGAAAAAAGGCAAAACATAAGAAAAATCTTATCATTTACCTCACAATCTAATGTTTATGGACACTCGAACACGGGGCCTACCAAACACATAAGCGTATTTGTGTGCTACATTGTGTGTTCCAGAGTGTGTGTGTGTGCGTAGTATATCACACTCATACATTGGGTACGGGCTATTGCTGGAAACCAGCAAAACCAAATCCATTCAAAAATCTCTTACCTCTGCATCTCTGGAGGCTTAATAACTTCAATGTAAGACCAATTACTTCACATAAACTAGAAACCCATCCATTGTCGGTTGGTCGTCGGCTGGTCCGGTCTGGTGTGGTCTGTCAGGCTAGATGAGACTTGCTTTGGCCATTCTAGGCATCCAGCCTGCTTCTATTGCATTTTCATGATTGTAAACGGCAATAACAACAAGTAAATGTGCGGTTTGAATTGGACAATTTTAATGTATTTCGAGAATGCCAAACCGACCAGCACCAATGCTCTGGCTGGCACACTCTACTTACATCCACGTCCTGCAGAACAGTATCTAGGAATTGCTGCACCAACACATTTGCAGGCGCACACATAAGCACAAATTCGCCCGTCTCTCTGTACGCATGTATGTTTGTATGTGTGTGTGTGGACTAAACAATGATTTTGGCATTCATTGAACATAACATTATTGCGTAGAACTGCTTTCACACATCGAGTCAACGTATACGCACACATATGCACTTTCATCCGGAATAGAACAATAAAAATGCAAATACCGTATCACCCATACATGTGAATACATTTACACCAGCGGGGGCATATCTGAGTAAATGGGCCTTTCAGGGGGCCCTTAGTTGTAGACGGTGGTCTTGTAAGCAATATTGCATGCTCCTCTTACGACTTATTCAACAACATAGGAAAATATGGTTCAATTCCACTATGATATTAACTACTTTCTCGAAGCGTACTATGCTAAATTTTAGCAAGATCAGATTTAAAAGACATCGAGAGTAGTACAACCTTAAATCTAGGGCAGGAATCGGCAGCATGATACACATAAAGGCACAATGTAAAATAGTGTGCATGTGCCGATATCTGATCAAGGGAGGCCTTTGTGAGGAGGCTTTATTAAAATGTGGAATGATGTGGGCCAGTTTCCGCGAGTTGTTTGCAAATTTAAGATAAGTATGATCAGGGTAAAATCTAGGTCTGCTTCCTCAAGGTGGTCGTAGGTTCCTTATAACGTACTTTGCACATGTTGCATATTAGATTTAATATGGGGATGACTAATAAAACGTGATTCAACGTGGACAGTCTCTCGTAAGAAGCGATGTGGATTTTTAGGTATATATAATTTAATATTTGGCTTAAAAAGCGGCGGGGCTTTAAAAGTTAGGGGCATTTAAAAGTAATTTTCAAATCTAGAACCGCGTCTTCTACTGCTCCGGATCAGCTCCTAAATTCCGGAGGGTTGTTTGGTCCATATTTATAACGGTAAATACGCTATGCTTCATGATCACTTATTAGCTCTATGACTTGGTAGTTTACCTAACCATGTTGTATATTTACCCAGTGGGAGTATTGTTGGAATAGACTGAATGTCAAATTTCCTCTTCTCCTTAATTCCGGAGGGTTGTTTGGGCCATATTTATAATGGTAAATTTGCTATCCTCTATGGTTACTCATTAGCTCTGTGAGGTGGTAGTTTACCTAACCATGTTGTATAAGTATATTTACCCAGTAGTAGTTTTGCTGGAATATACTGGATGTCCAATTTGCCCTTTGGGTTTCCTTTCACTGCACTTGCGACGATCTCATGGCTTTTTCTCTCCCATTAAGCATGCGTGGCGTTTCGTGTTCATTTCTCGAATCTGTAGCCATTATACAGTCAGCAAAAAAAAAAGTTGTACACTAGTCGAAATCAAAAAAACATAAATAAAATGTAAAAACTGTAAGGTTAATATATATTTATTATACATAAAATTAAAGCTTGAGATCCATATTATATTTTAAAATAAAAATTCCATGCATATTGCTTGTATTTAAAGAAAAAAATAACAAAAACAAAAACACGCCAATTTCACTAGGCAAAAAAAAAACTTGTACAGTAAAACAAACTTAAGATACTAAAGTAAAAACAAAATGTTTATGCGATTTTAGTATTTTGTATGTTGGCCTTTGGCATTTTTTAGTGCTAGCAGTCTATTTGGCATCGAGTGAACCAGATTTTTTGTTACTTCTACGGGTATCGAACTCCAAATTTCCATAAGAGCGGTTCTCAGGGTTTCCTTACTAGAAATGTGGTAGTCCTTTAACTTTGTTTTCATAAATGCCCACAGATGTTCAATGGGGTTTAAGTCTGGGCTCTGGGGAGGGTGAGGTAATACTTTTTTTGTGTTATATAGCAACCATTCTCTAACAATATGGGCCGAGTGTTTGGGATCGTTATCCTGGACAAACACAAATCCATCTTCTAGACCCATTTTTTGGGCAGATTGCAACAAATTATTCTTTAAAATGTTCAAATAATCCGTTTTATTCATGTTTCCCTCCACAAAAACGAGGTTTCCAACGCCGTTTGCACCCATTGCACCCCAGACCATCACATTGCCACCTCCATGCTTAACCGTATGTGTAACGTTTCGTGAATTTAAAGCTTCTCCTGTCTTTCTCCATACATTACATCGACCATCAGAGGTAAATAAATTAAATTTAGACTCATCGGTAAACATAACTGTTTCCCAGAACGCAATGTCCTTGTCTAAAAACTGATCAGCATAGTCTAAACGCTTTTTAATGTTTGCTTTAGAAAGAAGTGGTTTTTTTCTAGGTGCGTAAGCATATAGTTTTTGCGAATGTAGGAAATTTCTTACAGTTTGTGGAGTTACATTAACTATATTACTGCTTTTAAGCTCATTAGAGATCTGAACTGCGGAAACTTTTGAATCCTTTTTAACAAACTTCAATATTTTGCGTTCTACTTGGGGCGTATTTATCTTCTTTGGGCGGCCACTTCCACTAGGTCTTTCGAAAGACTTACGTTTCATATACGATTTTATTACGTAATGTATAGTACTGTGTGGTTTATTCACTATTTTTCCAATATCTCGAACTGAATTTTGCTCATTCCATAGTTTGATGATTACTTCTTTCAAATCCTTTGAAATTTGTTTGTTCGCCATTTTTTTGTCACTTTGCGAAGATATAAAGATGTGATTAGCTTGAAAACAAAACTCAACTAACTTTTCAAGTGAAATTTTCCAAATCCCCTTTTTAATTTTTGTAACGGGACTCTTTACGCAAAGAAATGACAAGTGTACAACTTTTTTTTTTGCTTAGTGAAATTGGCGTTTTTTCGTTTTTGTTATTTTTTTTTTCTTTAAATAAAAGCAATATAAATTGAATTTTTATTTTAAAACAATATGCATCTCAAGCTTTGATTTTATGAATAATAGATATATATTGACTTTATAGAATTTACATTGCATTTAAATTTTTTGATTTCGGTTAGTGTACAACTTTTTTTTTTGCTAACTGTATTTCTTATGATCATGTCCGTTTCTATGTTTGCGTCTTCATCGGAGGCTAAAATAGTTTATTCATTCTCTCGGACCAGCTTTAAGCAAAGAAGCTAGGATGTGCCTTAACTCTTCCTATAAAATCAGGCTGTCATTATGTCTGTCTGTCCCATTGAAGAAAGGACAGGAAAGCAAAATGAGACTCCCTTTTGTCTGTCTCAACAAAGAAGGGACCCCAGCGATTTCCTGGTGAGCCCTTCTAAAAAATGGGACTTTGTCCAACTCTGTAAAACCATATAGTAGACCTTTATTAAATATGACAATGAAACCCTTTACCCATTCCTTGGTTAGTTGTTCAAGATGGGTTTATTTTAAGCCAAAACAAAAAAAAAAACCGATAAACATTTTAACATCCCTTATAATAGCTGTATTAAGGTCTCTCTATTTTCAATTCGACGGATCCACTAATCATTTCTGCCTGAGTGGAAGGTTTTTCTTGGGCCTTCTTGTTGGCCTTGTTATTGTAGGCTTTCTGGCAAGGCTTTTGTGGTAGGCCTGTGAGAAAGATAAAGAGTTTCCTCTAAATCTAAACTAATTTTAAATACTGCTTTAAATTTTAAATAGGGTATAGCAGACTGGAAGCATGTAATGTGGCTGGCTTATAAGGTCCAAAGACTTTACTTTTGCCGCTGTTTGGTAGGAAATGTGCGGCGGATATAAAATGCCCAATATCACCCCTTTGGCTAGCTGACGTCCCCATTTACAACTTTACTTGCGTCAATTTTTATGATTCACTTTTGAACTTGCCTCTTGTGTTTAATCAAGGCAATTTTTGTTTTCATTATTGCCATTTTGACATTCTGTGATTTATTCATTCTGCTTTTTGTGTGAAAAAATACTAAGCTAATCTGCAGCAAACTTCACACTATGAAAAACACAAAAGGAATTGACGGAACTGGTAAGTATTTTCATTTTCCATTCCCCTTTCCACTCTCTCCTACAAAGTGAGGGTGGCGGCAAGTAAAGTTGCCTCGTGTAAATGGGAACTAAGTGCTTATTTAATCTTTCTCTGAAGGCCTTCTATGGCCTTGTCAACTCCCCTCCTGGAACACTATCTCTAAGCAACCAACCCATACGCTAGAGAAACAGCATACACAGCACTGCACATTATCACAATAAGTCTGCAGTTTTTCTTTTTTTTCGTTGTCACTCTCTGCATTCAGAAGGTGTATGGCTCTATGTGTGATATGGAGAGGGAGCGAGAGAGAGGGAGAGATATGCCCTTAGATGAGAAGAAACAAAGCATTGTCTTAATTTAAGCCATTACTCTTAAGCATGCTCAGCAATAAAGGATTTGAAACTTTTTGTGAAATTGACTCCGAAATACTGCTTTAAATTTGTCCATTTGTTAAAGATAAAACTCTGGTCCACAAAAAAAGAGAAGAACAGCAACAACAGAATGCCAACAATGACTAGCTGGAATTGATTGCAAAGTGGTTTGTAGCTATTACAAAGTAGTTTGTAGTCACACTGGAAGTGGTTTAAAAAGGGCTTAAGACCAAATGATATTTGAACTGATAGTTTTCAACTAATTGCAGTTTCGAAACAAATGAACAGAAGGCGAAAAATAAGAGAGGCTTAATGGAATATAATATGCCTCAAGTTTTAAATATTTACTTACATCTAAAAGCTAGTAAAAAACTGTATTTAACGTCATTATTTGTGATCCACATCTTTTTTGCAAAATTTTAAAACTTGCTATGGAATATTAAGATTCTTATTTAAAATCTATTTCCTTGAAAAGCCACATAAAACTATGGCTACTCAAATATAAAAAATGAGCTCTTGCTAATTTTTATGTGGCTCAAACATGTTCATATTAAATGTAGCTCCAACATGTTCGGTTCAAATAACTGTAAGATTTAATTGTATGCGAATTTAAAAAATATTTAAAGGGCATATGGATTCGGAATTGAAAATTCTTTGTCCTGAGTACGCACATGTCCAGGTTGGTTTATCCGATTTCAGAAGCATTGCACCCCATTTCTCAGAGTCGCATTTGTAGCCAAGTCAATAAGATGCTGTCAAGAAAATCTCTCTTTTAAGGGATATTTTCGTTAACTTCCATTATGTCCATACAAACTCTGATATCCCATCTTAAGTTTCCAAATATCAGATTTGGTAGTCTTAGGTTAAGGACTAACTAGACGGCTATGCAAATTTGGGAGTAAATAACAACTTAGCCTCATTTAAAAGAAAATCTACATATGCTATGAAGCTGATCTTAAAAACTTTAAAAGGATCCAATCTTTATAAGATTTAAAAGGTTGAAGTCAATGACATGGTCTACATAGTAGTAATGGTTGAACTAGATAAGGTGGCGTGCGACAATATCTCATTAAGTAATAGAGATGTAATGATAATATTTGGACCATATGAATTTGGCATGGATCGAAACACATCCTAGGTTGTACCACGCTCCTCAAAAAATTGCCAGAACGTATCCGTGAATGGTGCTCGCTATCGCCCCATGAACGCGGAAATTGAATCCCTTAAACTTGACGACAGGTGATCAATCTAGACGTACTTTTTCAATTGGGTTTTTCTACAGATTACGCGTGAGTTGAGTTAAACTTATTTTTTTCCAGTTTTGTTTGCCATTTCATCATAGATAAACTTACACCGCAACAACGTCTCCAAATTAGGCAACTGTATGATGGAAATGAGCGTTCGGTGAGAAACGACCAAAATTTTGTTCAGTGATATGGCTCAATTCTGACTCAACGGCAACATCAATAAACAAAATTGCCGCATTTGGGCTGAAGAGCAAGCAGAAGAGGTTCAAGAGGTGTCATTATACCCAGACAAAACTACGGTTTGGTGCGGTTTGTGAACTGGTAGAATCATCGTCCTTATATTTTCAAAAATGATGATTGCCGGAGCGTAACCGTGAATGGTGCTCGCTATAGCGTCATGATATCAGATTTTTTGCTACCTGAAATTGAAGCCCGTAATCTGGATGACATTTAGTTTTAACAGGATGGCGCCACTTGTCTTACAGCCATTTGTTTTAAGCAATAAATCTGTTGAGAGGTCATTATAAAAAAGCAGCTAATTTTTTTGAATCGGTGAGTTGGCCACACCTTAAGAGGTTTTTCTTTAGGGCTGCGTAAGATCAAAAGTGTAAGGTCACAAACCACCTACGGCTCAGGTTTTGGAAGCCGACATTACGCGTGTCATTAACGCCATACCGGTCGAAACGTTTGGAGGAGTCATCTAAAATTTCAACCTCAGAATAGACACCCTGAGGCGTAATTTGATTACCCATATGTCCGTATTTACTATTAATCGCCTGTTTTGACCATGCGGAACCACATATGCCAAAAGCTACAGCATCAATGCCCTTTCTTGTTGATGTTTTAAGTGCGTCCCAACTTACTTTAACCGTTGCCCGCCCACAAAAAATTATGATTTGTGGACTCAGGGTGTTTATTCTGAGACGTAGTTGAGGCCAATATTTGAAGAAAGTTTTACTTAGTAGAGACATAAACACTGTTACACACGTTTTATGCTGTAAAATAAAAAGTACTGAATGTTTTTGGACCGAAATGTCCGCCTTAAGTCGCACTGGCCAATCGTCAATAGCTGCACGAACCTCGTACATTGGAAAATTGGCCACAGCTCGAACCAAAGCAGTCTCAAGAGATCCAATGTTGGGCTATCCTTTGTGATAAACCTTGTCCTTTAAAACCGTCCACAATTTGTAATCCAATGGGTTCAAATCTGGACTGCCTGAGGGCCATTCTTCAGAGGAAATGAACGCTGGCAAATTGTTTCGAAGCCAGGGCTGGGACGTTTTAGCCTTATGGGCCGGCGCAGAATCCTGCTGGAAAGTCCAATGGCGGTTTTGGATCAGGGAATTGTTAGGAGGCTTCACAACTGCTTCCAAAACGGTTTCTTGGTAAACTTGGTCGATGTTTTGACTCCTTGTTCGCAGAAATGCAGGTCAGGACACCCCACCAAACCATGACTGAAGCTGGGTGATGACCGTTTCCACCCTTGGGATCAGTTCAGATGCTTCCTTAGATGACCGCGCATACACTCTATCATTTTGCTTGTTAAATTTTTCCTGAACATTAAAAATTTTTTCATTGGTGAACAAAATTTTTATGTGCAAGTTATCAGCGTGCTTCACCAAAAGACGTTTGCATTTTTCAATCCTATTTTTTTTAAAGCTGCAGTCAATAAATGTCCGGTACGTCGTTTGAAAGCCCCAAGTCCCAAGTCTTTTTTAATGGACTTTTGCGTGATATTCCTCTCACGGGCCATGATTTTCTGTTTTCGGAGCGGATTTCTGTGAATTCTTGATTTAACGGCTTTGATGGCATGCGGTATTCGCACAGAGCGTGGACGGCCCGACCGGTGGCGGTCTTTTACATCTTCAGTCTCCTCAAACAGTTTTATGCATCGGTAGACAAACATGCGGCGAATCCCTAGTGGCCGGAGTGTTTTAAAAATATCGTTTTTTTCACTTCACACTTGAAAAGCGCTATTACAGCGATACGGTTTTCATTATCTGACCACTCCATGATGAAAGTTGAAACAATTTTAAAATCTCGTTACAGACTAACGCTATTGAGGTTAGCTTTCAAAACCTATATGACATTAACGGTCTATGTTCAGTTCTACTATTGAAATGGGTGTGTTCAATGTTGTAACATTATTTATGTCCCTACTAAGTATGCCATAAATAAATGGCATAAAATGTCCTTTCAAATGAACAATAAAGATTCCACACTTGTTTTGAATTTTTGTATTTTTTATTTTGAAAAAAAAAACCTCTAGATTGATCACCTGATATTTTGAAAAAAAAACCTCTAGATTGATCACTTGATATTTTGAAAAAAAAAACTCTAGATTGATCACCTGATATTTGGAAAAAAAAAACGTCTTCATTGATTGTCCGACATTAAAGATTGTGTTGTGTTACTGTTGGGTAAAAGGGCGTGGCTCCAACAATACTTGTACAAACCTGAATTTTTAAAGTCTATACATATACCATTATGACGATAGTAATTGGCTTGTAAGTATGATGTGTTGGTTTGAAAAGATATACACCCTGGCAGAAAAAAAGGCCGGTGCTACACCCCTTCACGAAATATCCGTAATTCATGATAAAGGGAGATAAGCCCCGGTGCGCCCGAACTTAATTTGCCCACTTGTTTTGTTAAATATTTACATTTTTTCTTTGACATTGACAATTTAATTTTTCTGTTTTAAGCAATCGTCATCCACTTCCCGTTTCGGGGCCCTGCAAAATGCAAACATTTTGCGTACAAAACCGAAAAAACAACTGCAAACTTTGAAAACTCTAACTGACTACACAGCTTCAAAAATCCCTAATGGAAAAACAACAAATGTGAACGCAGAGAAAAGGGGGAAAAAAACTTGGAAAACAAAACTGCGGAAAACATCACTCTTAGCCATATTCCTTTGCCACTTGTCGTTGCAACAATTATGCACGGTTTTGTACACTTTCTGTGCTGACGCGCGTAAATTTTGTAGTTAAGGTTTTTTTTCTAACGTTGTCGTTTCTTTGCTGCCGCTGCAACATATTCATGTTGGTTGTGAAGACAACGAACGCCGAAGAGCATTCCGTCCATATGTTTGCTTTGACAGAAAGTGTCATGGTTTGGTGGTTGTGGCTTTCACCAGCAACAACGCTACCACCACCACCACCAGAGCCAGGACCATGGCCGTGGTGCCCAAAACACAAACCTAGCAACACCGTTCTGCTAACGCCAGACCATAAGTTCAATTCACGACTATCAACAACACGGCACCAGCAACATACTCACACTTTGTCATACACGCACACATGTCCTTCAAGGGCTTGGACAGTTGCAGGCAACAGGAACACACACATACAAAAAAACTGCTGTCCACTTCTAAAACATCCATCATTACAACTCGTAACATCTATTGGACCATGTTGGCCATTGTCCGTTGCTGTTGTTGTTTACTTTTTCGGACAGCAGCAGCAGCAGCTTCATTCCAGTCACCTCTCCAGCCATGCCGTTTGGCCAGTTTGCAACGTCTCCGTTTTGTTGTGTTATTATTGCCCACGTACCTTTACAGCAAGGACTGCAACAACAATAACGATGTAGCAACGACAACAACAGCAACAAGAATAAGGACTTTTAGGTACAAGTGGTCATTTGTGTTTTGTTAGAGATATGGACAATTTGTGCTGGGTAATGGAAATTACTTGATGTGTACAGCACCACCACCATCGTCATCAGCATCGTCCTCGTCGTCGTGGCAATTGCCATCGTGTCGTAGGGTATATCGTTTGTTGCTGGTATCTTGCAAAAGCCTAGAGTGGTGGTTATGAAAATGTGTATGTGCCTAGTAGGGAAAAGAAAAAGGATACGGTTTAAGGGGTAGGGCTAGGAGATCTCTCTGTCTGTGTAATCGTAAGGAAAACTGGTGGTTGCTGCCCTTTGTGGAAGTGGGCGGTTTTTAAAGAAAATTGCTGTTGTCCTGTTAAACATGGACAAATAGCTGTTAAGGTGAAGAGAAATTGGTCTGCAGCAGTACTCTTCACGGGGTATGGGAATGATTCTAATTTGAATCCAATCAGACATACAATAAAGCCATTTATGAGTAGCCTACGGGTGTCTATTAAGTGTGCCCGATCCTTTGTAGAAGCTGGAAATATTGATAGGTATAAAATAAACGAAAAATTTAAAATCATTTAGCGATGACCATCTAGCTTTAGAAAGCTTGATTGGTTGCTACTAGCCGAAACTCGGCTAGATAAAAACTACCAAATGGGAAAAAAAAACTCGGCTAGATAAAAACGACCAAATGGGAAAAAGAATAAGAAACAGGTCAAAAACGACATTAATTAATAATTAAATTTTAAATGAATTTTTTTGCGGCAAAGTCAAAGACTACTAAATGGACGTGCTCATTGGGCCGGAGACCTTGGGGCCCAAAAGTCCTCTAGTTTTCGGGAACATTTGGGTATCCGGAAACACTAAACTTTTCTTTCGAACGTATACATAAGGGTCCTTTCAATGCCATAAATAAATTTAAATAAATCACGATTCTAAATATGATAATTATTTTGCTATTTGGTTAAATTGAAGGCCCAGGTCCATACAGTGCCAACAATTAATTGTTGACTGGTTTCGATTTACCCTGTATAAGTAGATTCCCTTGCTATACGGGATAACTTATTTGACCAATAAAATCTCAGTATTTTATAAATTTCGTATTTACTCTAGTGCCAAACGGTGTAGGAGCTTTTTAACCAGATAGGTTCTGGCCTGAACCCTACAGATCTGTTTTTAAATTATACAATTTTAAAATCTTTTTATTATATGATCCTTTGCTTAATTTTATTTCCGGCGAGGCAAATGTGGCAAACTTCGAAAAGTAGATCTCACATATTCATACCATAAATAAGGGGTGGTACAACTTAAATCAACGATGTTAAATGTAAATAAAACAAAAAGTTTTCAGAGAATTATCTTAATAAATTTTCATTATGAAAGCGAAATCTATACCATTACCTGGAAGGGAAAAAATCAGCCAAATGCTCGATACGGCTTCGGTGGCATACCTCAACCCGATGGTTTATATTTTCAATAACTCTGAGACACAATGGAGTTTTTTTTATGGCTAATGTGCCTATTCAAATCATCCTTTAGCTCTTTAATTGTTCTTGGCTTATGTACGTACACTTGTTCTATAAAATATCCCCAAAGAAAGAAGTCCAAAGGTTTCAAAACACATGAGCGAGGCAGCCTATTAACATCGACACGACGTGAGATAATATGACCATTGAATTTCTTGCCGAAAATAGCCACTGCTTCGTTGGCTGTGTGGCAAGTGGAAACATTGTGTTGGAACCACATATATTTCAGATCCATATCGTCAATTTCGAAGAAGTACGGCCCGATGACGCCACCTGCCCATGAACCGCACCAAACAGTCACTCTTTGTGGATGCATCGGCTTTTCAACAATCACTTGTGGATTCTCATTTGCCGAAATGCGGGGAAACCAGTGTGGACTCATTAAGTCTATTATGCTGACTACAGAAAATTAGGAAGTGAAATTCACTTTGATTTAAACGCCCATTTTCGCAAAAGAATTCAACAATCTTAAAGCGCTGCTTAATTGTGTACGAGTACCTCTTCATGGTTGAATTTGTCAAACACTGAAATAATGAAATACCAAATTTAGTTGGGCAGAAAACTTGACTTTGTCCAAAGACCAAGTCTATGCTGACAAACCAGTTACGATTCAGGGTTTTGAAGCCAACATAACGCGTGTCATTAAAGCCATACCGGTCGAAATGCTCGAACAAGTCATCCAACATTAGACCCTCAGAATGGAAATCCTGAGGCGAAGTTGCGGTAAATAATTTTTGAAGGTAAATAATTTTAACAAAATAAATGCCATAAAATGTCCTTTCAATTACCAATAAAGTGCAATCTTTTATTTGAATTTTTCTATTTTTTTTTTTGATCTGAAAAAAATACCTCTAGATGGATCACTCAATATTAACCTAAACCAATTTTTATTTTTTAATTCGTCGTTTGGATATACCCCAACTTTGGTTCAACGGGCAAGAATGAACTAAATATTTGGAGTAGCTTTTGGCCTGATTCCTTCAGTTCTGTAATCTATTTGCAAGAATGAACTAAATATTTGGAGTAGCTTTTGGCCTGATTTCTTCAGTTCTGTAATCTATTTGTCCAATATCTCGCTGTCTGTAAACGGAAACTAATTGGGTAATGCATGTTAACGAAAGAAGTTTTTTCAGTAATCCAAATATTCCTTCAGTTCTGTAATCATTTTGTCCTACTTTAATTTCCAAATCTTTTTATCAATTGCTCTTCAGATAAACTTAAGTTTAATATTTCCCTCGATGTGGGTAAACGAGAAAGAATTGGTAAAAACATATCAATGAAAGACAATTTTATTAGCAAAGCAAATATTTACAGATTTGGCTAGAATTCATTTCTAGCCAAATCTGTAAATTCTGTTAAATCAAGGGGGTCATTAAGAAAAACAAAAGTTCGAATACTCAATACAAAATTACTTAACGTGTCGTGCATCTCAGCTTCAAATTACCGTAATGTCTTAACTCAAGCTGCGCATAGATTTAAAGGCACCACTAGCTCCTGAGTTTGAACTGTCAAAGTCTTTGCTCGTGTCCTTTAACTTTTTGAGGGCAACTATTATGAAAGTATTCCAGTAAGCGCGGCTTAATACAGTCAAACGAAATTTTGGTGATAACTTCTTGACGTAGGGTATCTAAAGGGCATTAATACTAATTGTCCACTCGTTATTCTGTGCAGTTCACCTACGTTGGAATGTGATTTGCGCTTGTTTGGCCATTCCAATCTTAAACCCCCCTACCATTTCCAACACAACTCAATAGATTTCTTATTTTTAAAATCTGGTTTCATTATAACCTGTTTTTTTCTCCTTCTCTTTTCATATACCCCTTTCCTAGTTCCCTTTTGTCCTTTTATTGTCTTTTCCATTCATAACGGAAATAATATTTGCTATTAACAGGCAGTTTTTGTCTATTAGAAATTCCTCCTGTGATTGTGTTTGTCTTCCATTGCTGTCGCTATTCCTTGGCTTGCTTTGTAGTATTGTTGTAAGTAAACGAAAAGGCATTTCCTTTCCGTTCGCCGTCTCTGTCATATCGTGTCGTATGCAAATTGTGTTTTTCTGTGATTCTTCAACTCTTTCATTTCGTTTTCACGATTCTTACTGTGACTGAGTATCTCCGAGTGTTTGCTGGTGTGCGAATTGTCTTGGGCGTTTTGTTTGTATTTCCGAAGTGACCAGTTTTAACGACAACTGAAAATGGATACATTTTCAGTTGTCGTTGTTGGCGAAAGGCAAACAATAAGAACAACCGGCAAACAGGAGTCGAAGCAACCAACACTAACAGCAACACTTACACACGTACAACACGTAAAGGAAGTTATATTTTATACTTTTCTATATATCACTCATAAATTGCAACACTTTGCCGCCTTTGTGTTTTGCATATTGAAGTGTGAAAAACACTCTGGTATTGGGTCCTGCCCTGAATGGCACATGTCCTGTTTGACTGTGCCAGTTGTTGTGCGTAAAGTGTCAAGTCGCCTTTTCTTGCCGTTCGTCCTTTCTTGTACTTGTTGTTATTGTTTGTTTACCTTTCGGTTGGAAACAGTTTGAAACGTGCGTAGGTCGGCGCTACGGGGCCGAATGATAAGGGCGCGTGAGAAGGCAGCATTTAGAAATGTTTTTTTTTATCAAGAATCCACGAAAAAATCCAAATCATATTCCAGTGTAGCGCTAGCAGCGAGCATTACAACGAATGTTCCGAAGAGACTGAAATTAATTCGATCCTTGATTTCGAACCTCGTAACATGTTCAGGACCTTAAAGAATTTACCATATCATCTCATTAATTAACAGGCGGGAAAGGTTTCCTAAATCAGGACGATGAGCTGAAAACGATGTTATCGGCAGCTACAGTATATAGAAGTATTGCTTTAAGATAAATATTAACTTTTGTTTAGAGCGTTTCTTTTCCTTCGACCTTTCACTTTTACACATTGAACAGGGATTAGCCAGCTCGAGACCTCTTGCATCTCTATTTATATAGAAGTGACGTTTTTTTTAACAAAATAACGAAATGACATCGATTTTTGAGGCTGCGATTTCTGGTCCATGACGACCTTCATCAGAAAGCTCCGTAGCAATTGTTGAAAGGAAAATTTATATAGATTCTCAGCAAACGTGTGAGAATTACTGTTTTTTTGCTTTTCAAGTTTTCGTTACACAATTTCCCTTTAGAGTAAAATCTCAAACTCGTAATGTCACCAAAATCCCATGTTACTTTAATTATTTGAGGTGCAGCTAAAAGAAGGGCTGACTATATTAAAAATAACTACTTAATAGCCAGCTTCATAAGGAAACCATACTAAATCAAGTTGAACAGGAAACAACCTTGTTGAACAGGAGACAATTTAAACGCAGTCTTATCTGAAAAGTAAATGCGATTCGCTCTGAATCTGACCAAGACAGGCTTATCAAACCTTTGAAACTCTATCTAACAAATCCACTACCCCGTACCTTCTAACTACAATCCATCACATTTAAACTACCACATCCAAACTACTATCAAATTTAAACAACATTCCACGACCTTTTATCTAAATCATCTTACCATTAGACAAATTACTGCCGAATCACTTCAAGATAGTCTCTCGTACCTTTTAACTAAAGCCACCATTGAGCTACCTATACCTTCGAGCTACTCCCCGTAGTTTAATCTTAAAACTTTTCAAATTACTTTCTGGTACTTTAAAGTTACATTTCACACCGTTCGTCTAGTTCAAATTTCATTCCACTACCTTTTATCCAAATTATCGTACCTTTAGCCCAGTTTGGGTTATATAAAATTGCTCCCGAACCACTTCAAGATAGTCTTTCGTACCTTTTAACTAATGCCAACTATGAACTACTCTTCCATATCTTCAAGCTGCGCCCCAATACTTTCAAGCTTACCTCAAACCAAGTCAAACTATTTTCCTGATTATCGGAAATAACGCCAGCCATTTCAAGCTTCTTTCGAATCATATCAAAATACTCCTCCGAACTTTCAAACTGCACTTCACTCATTTAAACTACACACCCATACCTTAAGAGTACTCCTCAACTTTTTTAAATGAGCCCATTCAAACTATATTCTAATTCCATCAAATTACGGACCAGATCTTTCAATCTACTACACAATCGCTTCAAAACAATTCATTGAACCTTAAAACCACACTAACAAATTTTCAAGCTATAAACCACACTAACAGATCAATCAACAATTTATGTCTCTGCTCCGCAACTGCGCTCCAACTCCATCAAACTACTTTTCCGCACCTTCAAACTACTTCCCAACACTTTCAAATTACCATCTAATTACTTTAAACTACCTACCCGTATCTTTAACTTGGCACCACCACCTTTCAAATCATCTCTTGTATCTTCATAGTTCTTTCCAAACCTTTCACACTCCTGTTAACCTTTCAAAACTACTATCACGAAATCTACATTTCAGCTTCTTTCTCCCTTCAATACCTGCGATTAGCTCCCGTGCTTTCAAACTACTTTTCTACTGCCGAAGCATTTCGACCAACTCACACGTACCTCAGAAATTCTTTCCTGTAGCTTCTGACTTATTTCTACTCTTTCAACCTAGTGACGAACCACATCACAATGCTCTTCTTTACCTTCAAACTGCCAACCACTTTGAACTTCGATCCCGTACCTTTAAAGTAAAGCTTAGCTCCCGCACCTTCAAACTACTTTCTTACTGCCAAAGGACCTTCAAACTAACACTGTGGAACCTTTAAAATGTGAATGGGATCTCATTAAAACTACTCTGGGCAATTTAAAGGCCTACCTAGACGTCAAACAACTCTCCAGTACCTTCAAAGAAGTTCCAAAATCCTTCAAACTAATTTGTAGCACCCTCAAACTAGTTGCATTTCTCCAACTACTCTTCGTCTTCGTCAAACTTCTCCCAAAATTTTTTCCAACTACTGTGCATTCTCTTCAAATTGAATTTCAGCCCCTAAAACTACATCCACACTCCCTGAAATTGATATCATTCGAACATCCGCACCTTCAAACTGTTTTCAACTACCATTTGAATCCAATCTACGGTCATCATAGTAGTCTCCTGGGTAGTTCAAACTGCTCCCCAACTCTTTGAAACTACTCTTCCACATATAAAAGTTATTTTCAAAATTCTAAACAACCCTAATACCGCGAACTACTCTCGTACCTTCGAACTACTCCCACACTACTCTCGCTCGCTGCGCTTTAGTTCCTTCGATCGGTCTATAAAATATTTGTTTTTTCGAACAGATTTCCTACTTTTAACCCTGAGTGGACCTCAAACTACAAACTACTCTCCCGTTACTTTTAAGTACTCCTAGACTCCTTCAGGCTACTCTTCCGCACCTTCAATAATTTTCTAAACTACCCAAATTCCCTCCAACTCCTAATGTTAAAAGTCAATGAGAAGTGACCTCAAAAAAGAATTTATCTTTATTTTGGGCCGGATTTGACGGGTGGTGTTTGTAATCGAACTCAGTTAAGGAAATGGAGTACAGTAAAAGCTTCCGTGACCGGACTACAACAGACCCTGTGCTTTTGTTTCTTTGCGGGATCGTTTGATTGAATATATCAGCAAAGCTTTTACATTTAATTATTAAACAAACCTCTCTGGAAACGGTAATAACTATTTTTTTCAGAAGCATCTCTCAATGAATACAGAAGCTGCCCGCGAGTATAGCTTTCACTCTTTTTGCTAAAATCCAGTAAAATCTTCCGTGACCGGACAACACCTTTCGCTGTGCTTTTTCTCCATCGCGGCATCGTTTGATTGAATATAAGAGCAAAGTTTATACATTTAATTATTAATCGAACCTGCCCTGGAAACGGTAATAACTATTTTCTTCAGAAGCATCTCTCAATGAATACAGAAGCTGCCCGCGAGTTAAGCTTTCATGCTATTTGCTTAATATATTTCTTGAGAGACTGTACTATTGAGAAAACGTTTGGAATTGTAAATCCTTTGAATATATTCAAACCTGATGAGCTTTATTATAAAAAAAGTTCTATTAAAAACCTTATGGAGTGGATTATGCGGGCTAAAGCTTAAAAAACATTTAAATTGCTTTGGAAATAAATAAAGCTTTGGCAAAAGCTTAAAATAGCTGTTAGATTGCATTGCGAAAATTAAGTTTTCGCCTTCACATGCCACGCCATTACACCAGAGATATTTAATGGCATTTCTCTCTATAAGTTCTGTCTTTAAACCACCTCTAGCTTCTTTAAACTGCCTGTAAACTGCCACAGCTTTTGCCAGTATATACCACGCCATAACTCAAGAGCTTTTTAGTGGTATTTTTCCAATATTATAAATTATCTCTTTAATTTAACTGTTTAAAACATGTCAACTAGATTTTTTTAAAAGGTTTTTTAGGACTGTTGTGCGTTAAAGTTTTAATTGGAATATATTTGAGCAACATTTCTTACCTTAGAGCTCAGCTCTCAAGTCGCCCATCTCTCCTCACTTAGCATACCTTACCTCCTAACACATTTAATAAGCCCTTGCCATCCATGGAACATTGGAGCGAACACACGCACCGCACCCACTTCACTAACCGATGATGAATAAAAAGCGAAAAGAAGGTGTAACATTATGTCAAGTGTTTGGTTTTCTTTCTAATTCTCTATTATTTTTCTACTTTCACAATCATACGTTCCCTCTGCCCTGAAAGCTCCAACGCAGCTACTACGACTCTTTACTCCTTTCTAGTCCTTTGCAATTGCTCTGTATGTGTGAAGTGTCGTGTATTCTATTCTAGAATATAAATGTCAATCAAAGTAAGGTGTTTATGTTTCTATTTCCACTTTATTTCTAAAGAAAGCACTTAAGGGTGCTGGAGAAGCACACACACACCCACACAGAACAAAAACGACAAGAAAAACACCAACTCAACCGTTGCTGTTTGCTTAGACAGACCGAGGAGGGTCGTCCGTTTTTGCTACTGCCAAAGTAGCACCACCGAGTAGCACCGTGCCGAGCCTCTACTCTTGTCCTGTTTATTTACCATGATATGAATGTTTACGAGTATTCCTATTCCTATTCAATGGCTTATTTTAATGGCTTTCTCTTATGAACGAGTGGAGCAATGAAAACAAAGTTGGTGGGGGGGGGGGGGGGGGGTAAGTAACGAAGAAGAAAAACACAAGTGGAGTCCCTTGCAGGTATGCAGCAGTATTCGGGTTGATGTTGCTTTTTTCCTTCAATATTGTTTTCATCTTAATATAAAATTTATATTACTTGTATACTTTGCATTACTGTTAAAGATGTGAGTAAATAGATAAGGATTGTTTTTTCTAATATAAACATCCAGTTCACAAGGATACAGGGTGATGCTATAAAATGACCCATTACAAATGGGTCATTATGTGAAAGACACAGACTCTATCGCCAGTCTAATGCTGATTGAGTCTTTGACTCTATAAACATAGAGGATGCGACTAAATTGTCACATAATTTTTACGATTTGTAATAATACTTAATATTTTATAGGGCCCAAGTTTACAACCAGGAAAGGTTGTAGAGATACAATATTGAAACACAATTCATTTTATGATGAAGGGTCTACAAATGGATACTGTTAACCTTATTATTATGTCAAATACTAGCTCTCGTAGCTCTATTATTTTGTATGAAAAACTTTATTTATTCTTAGTAAGAAGAGCTTTGCATCTACGGTCATCATCTGGATAGAACGGTCATCATCTGTTTTTTTATCATCTGGATCGAAAAACAGGAACGATTTGATTATGTAAAAAAAATGTTTTTTTTAATTGGTTCACTGAGATCGCTAATTGTTCCGACTCAACTATTCTTAAAAATTCTGTCTTTGGACAATTTTGCTAGCCGGAACATTAGGGAATCCCTGAGTCTCTTCTCTAATGAAAATTGTTGTTGGGCGATTAATCTAGAGGTATATAAATAAATAAAAATACTTTAGAAAAATTCAAATCAAGTGTAGAATCTTTACTGTTTATTCGAAAGGACATTTTATGGCATTTATTTTTTGAATATAATTTCCTTTAAATGTTGGCCGCAATTACGTCTCACTGTGTCCAATTTGAGGGTCCAATTTTGGATGACTGTTTCAAGCATTTCGACCGATGATTCCGCAAGAAACCGTGATTTTTGCGGTGTAAATCTTTGCATGATGAAATGGCAAACAATACTGAACAAAAATAAAGTTTAAGGCAATTCACGCGTAATCTATGAAAAACCCCATATTAAAATAATACCGATAGTTTCATCACCCTATAGAATGACAAGGCCGAATCTGATGTGAATAAAAATGGGAATTGTCATATTTATGGGACCATGGGGTCTGTTTTGTTTGGCCACTAAATGCAATAGGTCCAAAATGATCCCCATTTTAAATGAGTTAAGTGCGCATGGCTTTACTCATTTAAAAGACTTATGGTTTCAATGCAAATAATTAAAACTCTTTTATCTAATTTCACATACTTTGAAATTGCACCTAAACCCTGTCAAGCTAATGATAAACATATTCAAACAACTTTTCCATTCCTTTAATCTTCAAACTGTTTTCCTCTCCTAGATATCTCTTGATGTTAAGTCAATAAGAATTGACCTCCAAAAGGGCATTTCACTTTCGAGTTCTTTGTAATCAAACTTCATTAAGTATTTCATTTTTATTCACTTTGGAGTTCTTTGTAATCACTTTGAAGATTTTTGTAATCACTTTGGAGTTCTTTGTAATCACTTTGTAATCAAACTTTATTAAGGAAATGCAGAAAGTTACCGTGGCCGGACAATAGCACTCACTGTACTTTTGAAACTGCACCTAAACTCTGTCAAACTAATGATAAAAATCTTCAACAACTTCAAAAAACTTTCCCATTCCTTTAAAAACTCTCCGCAAGCTCTGTACATAGCGTTGCCAGATATGATGTTGTCATTTTAATGATTTTTGATGAAAATTTCCCCAAATCACGATTGATGAGTTTTAGTTCAATCCCAGTTATAGTTTGACGATTTTATTCCGATTTAAGGAAAACTGAAATCAAAATTTGCTAAAAAGGAACTAAATTTTAAATTGATTTCAATAGTAATACCTATTACGAAGTTCTCATAACTTACGCTGGGTATCAAAGTCGCCATAGATATGTCATCCAACAAAGAGTGCCGAACTCTTTCAGGCATATTGGAAAATTCAGGCATATTGGAAAAGTCTACTTCAATATCCAAAAAATGATTTGGTACATGTACTCTATAGCTGTGGAGCCTAAGTACTAAAACGGCTGTAACAAATTATACTTCTAAAATTGTTATTGGAGATTGAAATACTGCAGGACGTTTCCAATACATATGAAAACAATTTTTGATAACAACGTAAATATTAGGCTTCGAAAAAACACCACTCAAAGGTTAATTAATAATTATAAGGGCGTGTTACTAGTTGAATTTTGTCCATCATTACATTTCCAATGATAACTTTAAAAAAAATATTAAGATAAATTCGGTTTAAAAACTGTGAACTAAATTTTCTAATAACTTAAACTCCAGAGTTAATAACGTAGTTAAAGGCTTGAGCAAATGTCAAAATAATTTGTTAATATAGTTGAAATATTTAGAATAATTGGGCGTTATTTTTTTGTTTAATACTATTTTTGCCTATAATCATAAATTTTAGGTAAATTATGATTTCTTGTTTCAAACTATCGGAAATAATGTGTTTATTTAACTTTAAAGAGATTTTTCTGTGTAAAAAAACCTTAAAAAATTGGGTCTTTTCCTACATTTTTATTGCATGACGACTTTTTGACTTTTTTTTTAAACATTTGACGATTTTTTTTTCTCGAATTTGACGATTTTTTAAAAAAAATGCCTGGCAGCTATCAGGCCTTCCAACTACAACGCTACTTACTACCAACTACTTTCGCAACACTTTTTCTTTTTCGTACCTCTTAGCTGCAGCACAGCCCTATAGGTTACTTCCAAACCACTTCAAACTACTCTCCCGAAACTTTAGAAAACCTAAGGCAACACTAAGTGTTGCTGGTTGTTCTTCGGCAAACGTGGTCATGTGGCGACTGTTCTGAGTGGTACGCCCAATGGCTTCTTCTTTTATTCCCGCACATCAAGAAAAAAATGCGTGGTCAATGATTTTCGTCGCCAAAAGATGCTGTTGAGGCGTTCAAAAACCATGTTATAGAGGTGTCTCAATTAGAGTGGAAAAAGTGCTTCGACAGTTGGTTTAAAGTGTATAAATCATGGTGGAGAATACTTTGAAAAACAAAAAAAAACATTTTTGATGATAAATATTCGCATTTTCATTATTAGGCCAGAAATATATATAGCAGTCCTCGTATCCTGCAACCATCTAACTTTAACCCTACTCTTTCCAACTACTATGGAACTTTGTCAAACTGAATGTCAACTCACGGGAATTTCTCATGAAACAGTCTAAGTTTGAACCCTATGAATTATGTATTTGTCTTTTACATTGCAGTATTTTTGATGGGTGATCTTTGAAATATTTTTCAGCAAATACTCTAAAAGTAGACTTTTTCAGAAAAACAGGGTGGGCGATTTAACATTTAGATTTGAATCGGCTGTAAAAAAGTACTGATAATTTTCAAATTTCTGGTTTAATTGGAAAGGTTGAACTTTGTCATTTAAAAATGTAACACAATATTATTCATATGACTACCAAAACTGGCTAAACAGTACCTCATCCGATTAACCCAATTTTTCAGTGCATTTTCGATTGTTTCGGGACGAATCTCTTCAATGGCAACTTCGATTTCATGTTTCGACGCTTCAATTGTTTCTGGGTGCTTTGCGTAACATTTATTCTCAATCGCTCCCTAGAGAAAATGTCCAAAGGGCTCAAATTACAGCTCCAAGGCGGCCAATTGACATTACAATTTTGGCTGATTTTTCAAAAACAGTGCTTAGAATATCGATGGTTGCGTTGACTGTGGCCTCTTCTTGTTGAAAACAAATGTCGTCCATGTTGTGTAGTTGTTGCAATCATAAGCTTTGTCTTGTTGTCGTTCAACTCAAGACTTATCCTTCTCCATTCTAGAAATATTATAAACTGCTAATAGGTTGGTTGGAATTTAAAACATTACAAACCATAATTTGGGCTAAAGTTACTTATTTTTTCTTATTTTAAACTTTAAATTATCTGTAGATCCCTTTCGTGTGCTACAGAACTCGTATAAGAATTCTGCCTATGCTGCTGCAATATCTTCAAGTATAACTGTGAATAAAATATTGCAATTTTATAATTCTTTCTAATTTGGAAAAGTAAAAGCGCCGGTTAAAATCTTCACACGGGAAACCCCAAAATCCTACATTACTTGAAATAACTCTCTAAGCCTAATAGTAGGCAACAATTTCTTTACGTCTATAATTTTCAATTTTTTCTCAGAAACAGCTTCTCTTTTTCTTTTTTATTATTAAACATTGGACATATTTAATATTCAACCAAATATTATGCGATTGAAATCAATTTTACCGCCCCATTAATACGTGTAAACAAATGAGACCTAAAAGTATGCCAATATCGTTTAATAAAATACTAGCAAGCTTTGGAAAAAAATACCACGCGTGCACACCCATACTCACGAAATCTTCGGCCACAATAATGTGGTTCTCGATATTTTATTGAATGGCAAAAACAAAAAGCAGAAAAAACACTGACGCAATAGCAAATGCAGAGAAGAACGTATGTGAAACCATAATAAAACTAATTGAATTTCAAACACGCCATAAATTTTTTATTTAACTAATAGCCTACTTGCAGGATGAAACCGTATGCACAGAGTTGCTAGCACTCACATACACGAGTTAAATGGAGAACGCCTAAAAGCCGGCAATACAATACATATGCGTGCGTACGAACGTTCAAATATATAAAGTAGAAACAGAGCGAGAGAGAGAAAAAGAGAAATGGAAAAACTCATTTATAAATACGAATATTATTGAGAATTTGCAATGATAAATTCCTAGTAATTTATTTAGTTCGAGCTGCTTTAAATGTCCACGTGCCTGTGTGTGTGAGTTTTCCCATATGTGTACGTGTATGGGTGTGTATTAGAGAGGCAAACTAATATTTATTCCATTTGTTTGCTGTTCGCATTGACCAGCCGACCCCAATTTCGATTGATGTGTGTTTTTCCTGATCTCATCCATTTTATAGCATTTTTATCCTTCACTGTTGATATGCAGTCACATCTGCTTGTCTGTGTGTGTGCTAGTGTGTTTAAGTGTGTGGGTGCGTATCATATCAACTTGTCAAAACTATAACAAATATGTCAGGGCAATAAATATTGCTGCCTGGACGACAAAGCACATTTCGGTGCTAATAATGCAGTAGTAAAGGGAATTGTGTCAATAGACCTTTTAATCATAATCCCTATAGAATATTATTGCATTTGAAATAGAATCGTTTATAAGCAGAGCCATGCCCCAAAAATGGAAAAGCAGGCAGAACAAAGGGGTTTAATTAATGGTATGATATTTTATAATCCTTTCTTCCCAAGGTGTGTTGTGTTGTGGACATAATGAAAACTACAGCATATTTTAAGGGATTTCGGGTGGTACGCATATATGTTGCATATTTTAAGGCATAGCCTTTATAAGCAGTTTTATGCAGAATTTAAAGAAATATTATATATGTTATGACATGAACATTTTTATTTGCACAAATTCAAAAAAGAGTTGTAACTCAACATTTTAAAATTTTTGTTAAACTCAATAATCTGTTTGCTTAAGCCTTTTAAATTATCTAAAATATTGAAGGTGTCATGATTAATTTTTTTATTACAAATTGGAGCTATCGATGTACGATTTGTTTCATTGGGTAGAGATCGCTTTCCTGCAATAAGCAGAATTTCAAAATTTAAAAGTTATTAATCTTTTACAGAACAGGTGCTCTTAAGCTAATTTTCGTACTGATTCTATCTAAATTGTTCCTTTATTAACTAATATTCTAATATTAGGATATATTTATTTGCAAATTTAAACTAAAAAATTTCAAATATTTAGCTGTGATTATTAATATTTCAACACTTAGAATAAATACGGCATTTTAATGTCAAAAATTGATTTTTTTTTATTTGTCACTAAGTAGAAGGAACCTTGTAAAGGGAAGGCGATTTAAGATTTTAGATTTTAATCGGTTGTAGAAAAAACGTACTGATAATTTTTTAAAAATGGTCATTCATATGACTATCAGAACTGGCTCGTTATCAATTCAACTCGATCAACTTAATTTTTCCGTACATTTTCGATTGTTTCGGGTCGAATTTTTTCAATGACAACTTCGATTTCATGTCTCAGCGTTTCATTTGTTTCTCGATGCTTTGCGTAACATAAACCAAAGGGCTCAAATCACAGCTCCGAGGCGGCCAATTGGCATCACAATTTAGACTGATTATTCGATTTTCAATAATAGTTTGTAAAATATCTATGGTTGCATTGGCTGTGTGACATGTGACCCCGTCTTGTTGAAACCAAATGTCGGCCATATAATTCTCTTGAACTTTTGGAAACAAAAATTCTTTGAGCGCTGTCGGTAACGGCGACTCCTTGCTCATTTCGACGAATAATGACCCAACCAAACAGTGACTCGCTGTGGATGCATCGACTTCTCAATAGTCACCTGTGGATTCTCTGAACCCCATATGCGGCAATTTTGCTTATTAACATAGCCCACGAGATTAAAATGGGCTTCATTTGAATACAAGATTTTTCAGTAAAATTCTTCGTCTCCATCAAAACAATGTTCAGCCCATTGGGCGTAGCGAAAACACATTGGGTGGTGTTCCATTATAAAATGACAAAGGTTAAGCTAATAAAACCAGAAGTTAGAATTTATTATCAGTAATTTTTTAACAGCCGATTCATATTAAAAATTTTAAATGACCCACCTTTTATAAGTGAAGAAAAAGTTGTTTCTGCTCTTCGAATCCATAGTTGATGCCTTGCATTTGTTTATTGAGTAATATGAGAAACCGTCCAAGTATCCGCCCCCAAAATTGTTAACCATATCGATGTACGATTTGTTCGACTTATGACATTTTTCATTACTCTTTCAGAAATTCCAGCAGTAGGTTCTCGCATTCTTAATAGATATTGTCTATGAGGTCTTCAATAGCCTGGAGGTTATTTAAATACCTTAGTGATTTACGAAGGGGTAACATTTAAAATTTTTTTATGTGATTTTCTGTTTGGAGAACATTTCAAAAATGTTGTGTAAAAACTGTAGATAAATCGCAGCAAAACTAACGATATCATCGGTAAAAAACTACAGCAACAAAAACTGCAAGTAAAAAAACTGCAACCGCCAATAAAACTTGCTTATGAACGGTTTATTTCGAATTTGTCTATCTTTACCACCAGTTTGTGCAACGGGTTGATAATGAAGAAAATCCCGACTCAGAATTATTTTCCAAGTCGATTTAGACTTTTCCGTCTGCCTATCTGCCTAAATATGAGCGGATTTCGTTGAAACTTTTCTTATTTTTTCGGCTAATGAAATTGGAAGAAATCGGCCCAAGCAAGTTCTGATAAAGTTTAGAGGTGCCTCCAGATTTTGGGTCTAAACGACCGAATAGCTACAAATTTGATCAGATTTCAATAAAATTGGGTTTGTTGCGTTATTTTGCAAATCGAATAAACATTGCTATAAATAAAGCAGGTTGGTTTAAATCTTTATATGTGGAAGCTCATAGAGAAAGGGACCTAAGGGTAAAAAAAAATCAATTTTCACTTTTTTTGATGTGGACAACATCTGAGCATCGAATGAGACGATCCCATGCCCCACAAGTGTTCCCTCCCGGAGATATGCGCGTTTTATGAAAGTGATGGTACACCAAAGATACACGTATTTAAATCTTTAAAATGGCTCTACTGAACAAAACTTTTTTTTTACCCTTAGGTCCCTTCCTATTTTGCGCGTCACATATAGCCCCTGTAGAAATAGTCGACAAATTTCATTAGATCTTTAAGAAATTTGGATTGTGGCATTATTTTGAACACAGGCTAAACAATTTAAAAATAAAAACAGATCGGTCCAAATCTTTAAACAGCCTCCATACAACTTTTGGTTCAACCGATCATACAAGGGCAAATTTCATTAGAATTCACCTAATTTTTATTTATTGCATTATGAAGCACAAAGGAAAGAAGAATAAATTAAGACTATGAAGTCTTAAATATGAAGTGAGGGTATCATTTAGTCGGTCTCGCCAGACTTACGAATATCTTTACTCGTTAGGTATTTAAAATCGTATAGCGTTTTCGCCACAACTTACTTTTTCATAGTCGGTGTTCCTCACTACTTGAAAGCTACTGCACTGGTGCTTTTGAAGTTTTGGACACTTTTTCTGTTTATAATTTTTGATGTAACGCTTGGCATATTTTTCGTTAACATTTTTTAATTTACGCTAAAAAACTCTGAATAAGTAAAAGCAGTTATCTAACGAAAGACCGCTCATAACTCGGTGCTGAAGTTATGAGGGCCACTGGATTTATGTGTTTTTCCAGACACTTTTAAACAATTGCTGACATTGCCGTATTTTCTTAGTATTTCTTTATGGAAATTTTACACAATATTCTTCGAATGTTATATTCTAACGTAGTATGATTAATGGTTTTAATACATAGATTAACACTGTGTCATCAAAGGGTAAGAAAGAACGTCACCTTTCTTGATATGGTAGTAGTTGTGATATAATGTGCCCAGTGGTCCACTTTTGGTAAGCAGAACTGGCGCTGTCAGATAAACCAAACGTAATGTTGCGTTGCCCAAATGATACGGTGTCCCACAATGTTATGCCTTTTTTGCATGTATTAGAATTTTCGTATAATTTGACTTGGCCTGCCTAACTAAATGTCTTTTTGACTATTTGAGCATTGTCCTCTAATAACTTTCTAGCAAAGGGTTTCTGAACCGTACAACAAACTTTTATTTTCAATCGCTATAGAACTCCTTAACTTGAGCCTATAGCTTAGACAACTCATGGTTGGTTCGATGTCTTTGTAGCCTAGTTATTGCAGTTCATTTGTAAGTATTTTCAAGGTTTCATTCCTTCACTCTTTAACGATGACTAACGAATTTGGTAGGTTTACTAAAGTTTCTGAAGATAGTACCCTGTTTTTTAGTTGTGTGCTTGGATCAAAGCTGCATCTATTTTCAAGCAGAAGCCTTCTTGTGTCTTCCATATTGACACTCATTTTGTTCAAGCAGAAAAAAAGTATGGTTGTGATGACAATATTGGAAGAGGATAATAATATTGTTCGGTATATGGTTATGCTACAACAATATTATGGCCCTCACAACAATAGTATGATTCAAATAAAACCATACTATGATCCTCACAACAATAGTATGATTCACACATAACCATACTATGATCCCCACAACCATAGTATGATTCACACTCAGCCATACTATGATCTCCACAACCATAGTATGATCCTCACAACCATAGCATGTTTCATATACAACCATAGTATATTCCTCACAACCATAGTATGATTCACACACAACCATGTTATGATCCCAACAACCATAGTATGATCACACACTATTAAACTATGATCCCCAATATTATTTAATACAATTTGTTTGAATTTGATCCCCAATATTATTTATTAAAATTGGTTTAAGTTGTCAACAATAGATTTGAATTATGAAAATTATTCAAAAATACATTAAATTCAAAATATTAGGAGTGATTTATTTCACAGTAGAAAAATACTCGTAAGTTTAAATAAACGTAAGCGTTTTTATTAAAAATATTTCAGATAAACAAACCAAAACAGCTTGTTTACAAAATTTTAATTTCGATAAAAAAAAGTACTATTATTGCATTAGATCCGTACCAATAACATTTGTTCTAAATAGCATATTTAAATGAAGAAAAATTACAATGATACAGTATGATTGCCGTAATCATGTCATTGTTAACATAAAACGAAAACACAATACTTTTGTCGCACTAACCATATTTATATTGTTGCTTTAACCCTATTTTCATTTTTAAATTTGGCAATAATACTGTTGTTACATTTCATCAATATTAATATTGCAGCAATTATACTATTATCAAAAATAAATTCAGTTAACAATGCTGTGGAGAACATATTATTATTGCCGTGACCATGTAGTAACCACGTTTTTTCTCTGCGTGCTTATGGCCGACCTAAGAATGAAAAGTTAGACCACTATCTTGACTTTGCATATGTTGACTCCAACAATGTCAAGGACTATGCATGCTTAAGTTTCATAATGTCGTCATGAAGATGGGAAAAACAAACTGCACTTACCTATCGTCATGACTTATTTTTATGTGGGATAATCTATTTCTTTCTACTTAAAGGGTCAGGTTCTGTAAATCTCAAGAAAAAACATAAGATCAGTTATAACAGAACGCTGTAGCGTAGAAAATGACATGATCTAAAGTCTGATGATCTATTTCCAAGTTTCTTTGGTCCTGTACGTCAGAGACCAACTACCGACCTGTAATAATTTTCTATAATTCCTTTATAACCTGTTTAAGTAATACTCATAATTCTAAGATGAAGTAGTTCTACGGTATATAAATCTAATTTGTTAGGGTTATTTTATAAAAACGGCTGATTTTTGCAAAATCTTTCTTAGGCATTATAACTTCAAATCCTCAAATGCTCACCATTGGCAGTAAAAAAAATCTCTCTACTTTTTCTGTTTAGTATAGGTTGCTCACCTTGCATGCTATAGGACAAGTTGCTCAACTCTTACTGCTTAGACAAAGTTGTGCAACATTATCAGTTAAAAAATGGGTCTATGTTTTCGTCATTTAATACCTTACTCCCCATTTTGTTGTAGGGATGGATTAGTTGGTTTAAAATAGTGGATTCCAACAGTAAGAACACATATCCAAGGGGTATACACCTAAGCCACTACACGGCTTCTTCTGCATAGGGATTGTTTAATAACTTTCGCTATAAAGATTTAATTTCACAAATTTTACTGTAAAGTTAAAGATTTTCGGTCAATTTTTCTGCAAATTTTGGTATAACACCGAAACCTTTTGAGCCACATAAATTGGAACCAATTTCGGGTCACTTTTAAAGTATCTCCCAAAGCAACTACACCACGATCAACCACATTACTATAATAATATACTCCATTACGGGCTTTCTAAACTTGCGCACTTCATTACATCATCCCACATAAACCCACAGTTTGTGGTTTCTTTCTTGCCCTCCAACTGCTCTTCCGTCTTCTGCAAGAAATATTAATTATTTGCATGCAATACTCATCGTCGTCATCATGTCGACATGAAGTGGCAAAGTCGCAAACTACTTAAAACTAACTTCTAATGCATACTACTACTACTCTGGGCAACAACAAAAAAACGCCAAGTATTGACATAAGTTTCATTATTACTATTATCATTACAAATAAAGTGAGTGCATGAAGTACATGCCTCACTTGATGCAAGTGAGTGGTTGCCACAGCAAATGAAGTGTCTACCAGCAGCGAGTGGCTCTTTGAGGAGAGAGTATGCCGGTGTGTGCGGTTTTAAATGCCAGCCACACTCACACTCATTTGGCCCTACCGTAATATTATATGACTACAATTTGAATAACTTTGAACATCAGCATTTCACACTAATAGAGCGTACATTGAAGTGAAGCCAAGTGAGTGACTGCATGAGTGGAGCAATGTGGCAACAAGCAAGCATCCAGGCAGCAAGCCAACCACCCCCACAACAAGGTTTATAAGTGCCAAACTTTGATGCCAGCAGCCAAAAATATTCTACGATTTTATTCCGAAATATTACAGAAATTCCAGCAAAAATTTTGCTACATGCAATTTTGAAGTTAATTATTTATAGCGTGGCTAGGTTAGATAGGGCGAGGTATGAAAAGTATAGGGAGAGACTGAGAGACTATTCCTTAAAGTACAGCAACATTTCTTATAAAACAATAGTAGACCAAGATTTCCGTTGAACACCTCTTTGTGTACATTCAAAGTTCAGCAAGTTTTCCTAAACAGTAAAAGTTGAGCAACTTTTCCTAAACAGCAAAAAATGAGCATCTTTTTCTAAACAGTAAAGTAGAGCAACTTTTTCTTAACAGCAAAGTTGAGCAACTTTCTCTATACTGTAAAAGTTAAGTAACATTTCTGTACAGTAAAAATTGAGCAAGTTTTTCTATACAGTAAAAGTTGAGCAACTTTTTCTATACAGTAAAAGTTGAGCAACTTTTTCTCGACAGTAAAAGTTGAGCAACTTTTTCTAGACATCAAAAGTTGAGCAACTTTTTCTACAGTAAAAGTTGAGCAACTTTTGTTATACAGTAAAAGTTGAGCAACTTTTTCTATACAGTAAAAGTTGAGCAACTTTTTCTATGCAGCAAAAGTTAATCAACTTTTTCTATACAGGAAAAGTTGAGCAACTTTTTCTACACAGTAAAAGTTGAGCAACTTTTTCTACACAGTAAAAGTTGAGCAACTTTTTCTACACAGTAAAAGTTAGCAACTTTTTTTATACAGTAAAAGTTGAGCAACTTTTTCTATACAGTTAAAGTTTAGCAACTTTTTCTACAGTAAAAGTTGAGTAACTTTTTTTATACAGTAAAAGTTGAGGAACTTTTTCTATACAGTAAAAGTTGAGCAACTTTTTCTATACAGTAAAAGTTGAGCAACTTCATCTATGATCAACTTTTTCTATACAGTAAAAGTTGAGCAACTTTTTCTATACAGTAAAAGTTAAGCCACTTTTTCTATACAGTAAAAGTTGAATAACTTTCTCTATACAGTAAAAGTTGAGCAACTTTTTCTGTACAGAAAAAGTTGAGCAACTTTTTCTATACAGTAAAAGTTGAGGAATATTTTCTATACCGAAAAAGTTGAGCAACATTTTCTATACCGAAAAAGTTGAGCAACATTTTCTATACCGAAACTTTGATCAACTTTATTTCTATATCAAAAAATTCGAGGAACTTTATATATACCGATAAGGTGATCTTAATCTACAAATTCGAGCAAACTTTTCTCAACTAAAAAGCTGAGCAACGTTTCCTATTTCGAAAAAGTTGCAGAACTTTGTATTCCTAAAAGTCTAAGCAACTTTTTCTAATCCGAAAAAGTTGAGCAACATTTTCTAAGCCGAAAAAGTTTATCAACTTTTACTATACTGTATTAGTTGTGCAATATTTTCGATACCACAAAAGTTGAGCAATTTTTTGTATACCATAAAAGTTGATCAACATTGTCTATGCAATAAAATCGTAGCAACCTTGTCTTAAATCTAAAAGTTTAGCAACCTTGACTTTAAACTAAAAGTTAAGTAATATTTTTATAATGAAAATGTTGAGAATTTCTATCTATTCGAAAAGTTGAACTCTATCAG
The DNA here is from genome assembly GCA_963513945.1 of Hydrotaea diabolus. Taxonomy (NCBI): domain Eukaryota; kingdom Metazoa; phylum Arthropoda; class Insecta; order Diptera; family Muscidae; genus Hydrotaea; species Hydrotaea diabolus. The sequence continues at coordinate 36,464,454 of OY740717.1, forward strand.
CTTACCATACTTATCATATTATCCTCGTATATTTTCTGGCCGTATCCTATGCAAGTGATTGCAATATAACATCAGCACCAAAGAGTAAAGAAAGGACTTGACGGATGATTTGATGAGCTTGTAAATGGAGGCTTAACACCGAGTCCACCCCCTTCTTTCCACTTTTGAGTGAACGTTGCTGAGTAGGTATACGCCCGCTTCGGTCGGGGAGGGTGTACATGTTTCAGCGTGTACTTCATTTGCATTTGTCTTGATAAGTTTTTAAATGTTTAAAGTTTCCAACTCCTGCATTTTATTGAAATTCTACGGTTACTGCATAGTGAATGCCACCAAAAAGTAGGGAGAAAATTGTGAACTTCGATTGCCTGTAAAACGTATTTTTCGCCGAAAAAACGGGAGACAGACGCTTTAAGGAACATGATGAGGACGTCTATAAGAGGCAGTATGCCGTTTGAGTGCGATGCTGTTGCTGTAGAGCAATAGTTCTGCAAAATTTAGGTGTTAAGGGTGTGTGTGTGAGAGTACGAGTATGTGTCATGCAGCGTTGTTGTCTTGCCACTGATGAGAATGATAATAATGAAGATAGTGTTTCAAGTGCGGAAATTCGTGAAATTAATGATGCTGTTATGTGTCAAAATTGCAGTGTTCAAGGATGGTGGGAGGCGTGAGGAGCAGGCGACTGTACCCACACAAAAGTTTTCTCATAAACGTTGTCGTTGTTTGGTGTTCAAAGCTTGCGGCGGAGCTGGCGATGGTGAGGGAGAGGAAATGACGCTGATATTAAAATAACATTTCAAATAGCAAAAACCAATTGAAAACTTTTCGCAGAAATTTTGGATAAAATGAAGTATTTTAAGTGTGGCAAAGGTTTTAGATGTAATGGCGGGAAGAGCTGTTGTTCTGGAAAAGGGATAAACTATTCTTAAAATGGCACAACATAAATTTCAATAGAAGTAAGGAAAATCCCAATTAAAAAAATTACAAGCAGAGATATTTTATAGAAATAAACTAAGTTGCAAAACCTGGAATACAATTTGATAAATTGTTTAGGTCATTAGGCTTTACTATTCGGAGCAGCCCTAGAAAATTTTGTCAGAATGTAAATATTGGAAAGTTAAAATTACTGCAAAAATAGATTATATTAAATGTTGGCGACTCCTTCGAAAGTTTTTGAGACACTAATAGGGAATGTTCTTCTAATCATCTGTCGAATATCCGGGAAAAAGTGTACTGGCTTTCATTTATCTGTAAAAAACGGCGACAGATATTACAGCTGCCACGGCAGCTAACACGGACTTGGGTATATATTCCAGATAAAGAAGAGGCTTCGGCCCTACATTCAAACCCAAAGGACTGGCTACGATCCCCATCAAAGCAAACTATTTTTACAACAGCCTATCACGTGCGTACGCAACGACGAGCAGGAAGCTTATGCTGCTAAAGACAGCTTTTAAGATCGCTTGAGTTTTTGTTTTTAATGCCAATATAGGCAGGGAAATTATCTTCTATTGATAAAATTTTTCTAAACAGTACAGCAAAAGAAAGTTGATCCTAGTCAGAATAAATTTAGCAACTTTTCCTATTCAAACTTTATACTGTAAATCCCGAAAAAGTTGAGCAACCTTTTCTATACCAAAAAGTTGAGCAACCTTTTCTATACTGAAAATGTTGAGCAACCTTTTCTATACCGAAAAAGTTGAGAAACGTTTTCTATACCGAAAAAGTTGAGCAACGTTTTCTATACCGACAAATTTTAGCTTATTCTATAGCAAAAAAGTTTTTTTCTATACCGAAAAAGTTTAGCAACTTTTTGTATACGGAAAAAGATTAGCAAGCTGCTAAGTTAAGCAATCTTTTTATATACTCGTACTGAAGGAGTTGAGAAAATTGTTTTCTATGCCGAAAATAATTGAGCAATTTTTCTACACGTGATAGCTGTGCAACTCTGTCTGTAACCAAGATGTTGAGTAACTTTGAAATGTAGTAGAAGTTGAGAAAATTTGCTGCGCAATAAATAATAAAAATAATAAATAATAAAAATAAATAAAAATTCAGCATTTTTTTTATTTAACCATTTAGAATTGAAACAACATCAGTATTACCCCACTTGATTTCGTATGACCCTCGTATTTCTCCAGCCCTTAAAGGAGCTGCATTGGAGAGATATCGTTTTGTTAGATGGGAGTAGTTCCCACAACATCCTTTTAAAGAATAAGGGGAAACTTCTGAGCTATGAACTATATAAAGTAATTCGTATACTCAATGACGCAGGACCTACTGTTTAACACCAGTTCCGAATGGCTAATGCATTTTATAGAGAAGTTTTTATATGGTTTCGAGATAAATCTCTGACCCGCTGGCATTTACGAGGTACAAACCCACCGCTAAAAAATGTTTTGATGTTTCTACCCTGATGTGAACTTAGGTTTACTGGCATGATAGACGTGCACACTTCCATCACACCAAGGCGGGCTCACTACGCATTGAAGCGTCTGCACTAGCCCTGGACCTCACTCTCTTGATCATTAAGGTCACTCCTAACTCGCTGGGTTGGGTAAAGCCATCTCGTAATGTTATACTTATACGAGAGCGGTTCGGAAAGTTCTTAGCCTATCAATGAAAGAGAATAGTTAGTTTTTCAAAAATATTTTTATTTTTCAATATAATCTCCTGAAACTTCAATACACTTAGTCCAACGCTTATCTAGCAATTCTATCCCTTGATTAAAATAGTTTTCCTCAAGGTCTTCAAAATAGTGGTTTACAACTGTAATTGCAACTTCATTTGAGGTAAAACGCTTGCCAGCAAGGATTTTTTTTAGATTTGGGAACAGGTAAAGGTCACTGGGAGCTAAATCAGGAGAATAAGATGGGTGGTCAAGCAACTCGTACTTTAATTCGTTGATTTTAGCCATTGTTAAAACACTCTTGTGCGCTGGTGCGTTGTCTTGATGTAAAATTATTTTTTTGTGTTGTAAGCCAGGACGTTTTTCTCGAATTTGTACATTTAATTGATCTAAAAGGTTGCAATAGTACTCTGAATTTATTGTTTTATCCTTTTGCAGATAGTCAATCAATAAAATACCTTTGAAGTCCCAAAAAACCGTTGCCATAACCTTACCAGCCGATTGAATTGTTTTTGCCTTCTTTTGAGCACTTTCTCCAGCTTCAGTCCATTGTTTGGATTGTTCTTTTGTCTCTGGGGTATAGTGGTGGATCCATGTCTCATCAACAGTTATGAAACGACGCTTAAAATCCATTTTATTTCGCTGAAAACGATCCAAACAAGCTTGAGAAATGTTCATTCTTATGCTTTTTATGTCGACTGTTAACAAGTCCGGCACCCATCTTGCAGAAAGCTTTTTCATCTGTAGTTCTTCATGCAAAATTAAATGGACTCGATCAGTTGAGATGCCCATGATATTAGTTATTTCACGCACTTTTATTCGTCGATCATTTAATACCATATCATGCATTTTGGCTACAATTTCTGTTGTTGTTCCTGTTTTTGGACGTCCACTACGTGGTTCATCTTCAATGCTTGTACGACAACGTTTAAATTCAGCAACCCAATTTTTTACGATTGCATATGAAGGAGCACTTTCACCTAACACATTCACCATACCATTATGAATTTCTTGTCCCGATAGACCTTTTTTACGTAAATATTTAATGACACCACGCATTTCTAATGTTTCCATTGTAAAAAAATCGCGGATGCGTCTTTTGTGAACACCTGTTTCTATATGAAGGAGTTGCCAGATCAAAACAAAATTTAACATGTGTTCATAGCATAGATGGAAGCGCTTTTTGTGCTAGGCTAAGAAGTTTCCGAACCGCCCTCGTAGTAGCGGTAACCGCGTCCCGGGGTGACAGCCCTTAGCCGAAGTATTGCTGCTAAAGGTCAATTTAGTGGCAGTCGTGGGATTTATCCGTAAGAGATTGTGTCGGATTCTTCCTTCTGTTACACCACCGCAGGTACTGTCCCGAAAAAATAAAGATGTATCGTAGGGCGTGCACGGCCATTGTCTCCTCCGGCGTTCAGTCAGTCTGGATGTTTTTCAGGATTAAAATTGTGGCTTCTATAGCGGCAGAACCTTTTATTCGGAATAGTCCTCTGTTTGGTTGCTATTCGAAATCATGGACTGACTAGGCCCAATTTATCCATCGATGAATGTTGATCACTTTAAATGCTTTACGCGAATTTAAACCTGAATCGGAGAAGCGTTTAGATTTTTTTTTATTATATTTATCGTCTATTTGACAATTTAAAATTGACGTTTTTCTTATGTTTGTACATGAACTTGCGACAGGGTGTTCTCATGTGTACTATTCGTGATGTTGTCTTTTGTTACAGCTTACAACATTAGTAGACCTTGTGAATTGGCTATATAGCCAATAGGAAATCCTTGTTAAGAGGTTGGATGGCCTTTTATTTCTGCGGGAAAGTTTTACTTTTTCTACATCATTCTTCCCAGCAATCATGACTACAAATATTTCTCCATGACGTATTATTTTCCCCTTAAATTTTTAAACATTTGCCCTCTGCTTTAGGCATACGAGTAATTTTTCGTTGACATTTCCATAAAATCGCCAGCCTGTCTACCCACCAAAAAAAACATTCAATTGAGATTGTACTGACTGGATAACATTTGTACAAACCACTTGTCCTTGCTATTGCTTCCAAGTATAACTGGGCGATGAAGATGATAATGAGGACACCGGCAGAGCTTCTCAGATGGCTTCTAAATATGATGATGATTGTGACTGTGAAGGGAGCGAACATGTCTTGGATGACTGAAAAGCAGGTCATGTTTCGTTGAATATCATCGTTTTTTTCTGTCTGCTTCTGCAACGTGTACGTTATACGAGTACATATTACTCTCTCTGTACATTTACGATAATTTTATGTTATCTTGTTACAATAATGCTGAATGGTAGATTAAATTTCAAATTGCATGAATATTGTATTAGGACAACTAGAAGAGGATATGTGCTTGCCACCTGTAAGACACGTTGGCTGTATCCTGGGATTGAAGATTGTTTTCGGTTACGAACAAGGAAGTATGAAACCATCAGAAAATGCCAGGAAAAAAATTTAACGTTCCAACGTTGCAGACTCGCAAAAGTGAATGTAATACATTTTTCATTTAATGCATATCAAAGCCTTCCATCATGCATACTAAATCTATCGCACTACTTGCAACATAGGGAAATATTTAACCGAATACCATCATAAAATATATAGTCTGCAAATGTGACAGCACATAGAGAAAGGGACCTAAGGGTAACAAAAGAATTTTCATTTTTTTTCTTTTTTTGATGTGGTCAACATCTGAGCATCGAATGAGACCGATCCCTTGCCCCTCCCAGAGATATGCGCGTTTTATGAAAGTGAAGTCGACGATTCCAAGCGCGAATAGAAAGGGACCTAATCTTTAAAATGGCTCTCCTAAACAAAACTTTTCATCAACTTTTCACATTTTTTTTTTGATGTGGACAACATCTGAGCATCGAATGAGACCGATCACATGCCCAAAAGTGTTCCCTTCCAGAGATATGCGCGTTTTATGAAAGTGAAGTCGACGATTCTAAGTGCAAATAGAAAGGGACCTAATCTTTAAAATGGCTTTCCTGAACAAAACTGGTTTTTAACCTTAGGTCCCTTTCTATTTTGCGCGTCACATATACATATGTATAAATGAAAAATTCGCTTCTTTTGGAAATCCAAATATTTTTTTCGATTTTCCGATAAATTTGCTTTCTATGCATGATCTACAGGAGCGCTCTTTTACCTATCTTGGAAACAGGGTACTGGACGATTTTGAACAAGCTGCTGGCGTGCAGTTAACTTTCTTAACTAGATTGATTGACATAAGCGAATGGTTCCAAAGCTTTATTAAAACTCTCGTTGTCCATCTCTCTTGTACGAGGGTTGCTATATATATATGGCCTATGCAACACTAAGTGTTGCCTGGCGCCATCTGACATTTGCATTGGAAAGTTTGACATTTTTTAACATAAACGTACTCAGAACGTTTTGACGTACGACCATCATTTGTGTTTTTTACAGTGACTTAAAAAAATTTTTTGGCAAAAAAATGGAATTAACTCGTGAACATTTTCTTGCGATCATTTTTCACAACCTTCGACGTGGATTATCACGACAAGAGTGCATCAATGAACTTAAATCTTTGTATGGCGATGAAGCACCATCCTAGAGCACTGTAAAAAACTGGTTTAATGAATTCAATCGTGACTGACGCTCGCTCAAAGGCAAAGGTCGTGCAGGTCGTCCAAAAATGGCCGTTGTACCAGAGAACATTGATGCCGTGCATTAACTGATAATGCAAGATCGTCATGCGACATACCGTGTGATAGAGGCATCCTTGGGCATTTATTCCACCAGCATACATTCGATATTGCACGAACACCTGGCCGTTAAAAAAGGTTTGTTCTCGTTGGATCCCGCACAATTTGACAATCGCTCAAAAAAAGGCTCGTGTTGATTGGTGCAAAGAAATTTTAAAAAAAATACGATCACGGTGCTCCCAAAGACGTTTATAAGATCGTCGCAGGTGACAATTCATGTATCAGCAATCGACCGTGTGGGTCTTCGAAGACGAGCCAAATCCAACGAAAGTTGTTCGTGGAAGAAGTACTTTGAAGCATGTTTCTTCGGCAAAACTGGTCATGTGGCGACTGTTCCGCTTGAGCAACGCAGGAGGTTAATTCTGAGTGGTACACCACAATGTTTGCCCGAAGTCTTCGGATAAATTCGTAAAACGAATAAGAGAAGTCGAGTTATTGTGCACCATGACAATGCGAGCTCTCACACATCGGCTCAAACCAGCGCCTTTTTGGACCGGCCAAAACGTCGAATTGATGGGTCATCCGCCGTACAGCCCTGACTTGGCACCCAATGAGTACTTTTTATTCCCGCACATCGTACTTTTATTCGTCGCCAGAAGATGCTGTTGAAGCGTTCAAAAACCATGTGCCAAAAAGTGCTTCGACAATTGGTTTGAGCGCATGCAAAAGTGTATAAATCATGCTGGAGAATACTTTGAAAAACATTAAAACCATTTTTGATGATAAATATTCGCATTTTGATTATTAGGCCAGAAATATATACAGTATGTCAAGAATCACTTTACACATTACAAAAAAATTATAATTTTCAACTTAATTTGTATGAAAATGTATGTTTTTGGTTTTTAACTTATTTTTTTATTTATTCTGATTACATACAGTATTCGCAAAGGGGATAAATAAAAAGAACGTTAATCCAATGTGTAAAAACAAATAATAGGACTTAAAGAATTATCAATATTTTTTTACTGTCAAGAAACTCTTTTCACAACTCGCATTTGTTATTCCTTTTGACACTCACTTAACGGCCAACGGTACTTTACAGTTATTTGCGATTTACATTGCTTTTGTATATGATTGTGGTTGTCAGTTAGTGATCAGTTTTTGTTGTGCGCGTATCACAACGTAACATATTGAGTTTGCAAAATGCCAGGCAAAAAATTATCGTTCGATGTAATTCACCTGATTTACTACAATCACCAATTGGGAAAAAGTGTGAAAGAATTGTCGGAAATGTTTTCAGTAACACGAAAGACAATTTATAATGTAATAAATCGAGCTGAAAATGAGGGTAGATTGGAGCCAAAACGTGGAGGAGGACCGAAGCCAAAAATAACTGAACGTGCGGAGCGCCTAATGATACGGAAAATTAGTCGAAACCCCCAAACTTCGACCAGAACCCTTGCAAGGGAGCTCGAGAAAGAGTGTGGAGTAGTTGTTTCTCATGAAATAGTTAGACAGGCGATTCTAAAGAACAAATATTCATCAAGAGCTGCACGAAAAAAACCACTCCTTTCTTCAGTCAATGTAGATAAGCGCTTTTCCTTCGCTGTAATGAATGTTTCCCTAACGGCCGACTATTGGGACGACGTCATATTCTGCGATGAGACCAAAATGATGCTGTATTACAACGATGGGCCGTCTAGAGTGTGGCGAAAGCCATTAACATCGCTAGAAAATCGCAAAATCATTCCAACTGTCAAATTTGGAAAAATGTCGGTTATGATTTCGGAGTGCATCTCAAGCAAAGGAGTGGGAGACTTAGCCTTTATAGAAACTACCATGGACGCTAAGCAGTATTTAGACATTCTAAAGAGCAAATTGGTAAGCAGCGCTAGGAAATTTGAGTTCTTCAGAGGCAACAAACCAAAATTCAAATATTATCAGGATAATGACCCTAAGCATAAGTCGCATATGGTGCGGATGTGGCTACTTTATAATTGCGGAAAAGTTATAGATACACCTCCTCAAAGTCCTGACCTAAACCCTATTGAAAATTTGTGGGTGCATTTAAAGAAAAATGTCGCCAAACGCCAACCCAAAAACATGACAGCACTCAAATCCGCTATATTGGAAGAGTGGGAAAATATACCGAGCAATTATGTCCTCATAAAGTTGATCCATTCAGTGAAAAGGCGATTACAATGCGGTGGATGCAAAGGGTGGTCATACGAAATACTAAATCAATTAAAAAACATCGTAACACGTCTTAAATTTAATACAAACACTTTTGTGAAAAGAGTTTATTGACACTAGCAAAATTGAACTCTACTTGATTTTGTTTTACGTTTAGTTTCTTTAGCATGGAATTTGCTTTATTTTTTTGTTAACCTTATGTAAATAATGTATATAATTATAATAAATCAAAAAAAATACTTGATAAAATAAAACAAATTACTTTCTTGCTTACAAAGATGAATTTTTATATTTATTTTCTTTGTGTAAAGTCATTCTTGACATACTGTATAGCAGCCCTCGTCTGAACAATTTTAAAGACTACAGCTCTGAGGTATCCGAAAACGAATTAAGAAGTTTGAGCTAAGAAACTGTGCTACCTGTGAGTGCACAGTAAGATTTAAACCAGAATGCCATTTTTAAGACAAATGTGGTCTTCAAAATATAAGGGCCCCTGTATGCTGCGGGCTTTAAATTATTAACGAAAAGTTACAATAAAAATCATTGATGAAACATCTCCCCATCCATTTTGACCTCTTGCTTTGAGCCAAGAATTAAGGTGGAGCCGATACTACGGTTAGGGCACAAAACCTTTTTGATCTCCACTTCAGCAAAAGTTTCCAACATCAAGCATTTCGTTCAATACTTTATGCTGGTCGTCTGACGAACATACATACGTGTGAACAAAAAACAATGTCGGGGCGGCAGCCTTTACTAATGGGGCGCGTTTCGTTTTGGGTGGTATGGGCGTAGAGATTGCCTAGGTTGGTTGGGCTGATTCGCAGCGACAACATATGGTCGGAGCCTTCTTAACGCTTTAGTCCTTTTGGATGGTTTCTTTACGCGTTCTATTCTCGTGTTGTATAGCCAATAGGGCATAACTAACATGAACGTACGAGTATATCTGCGAGTAACTGGTGTGTATGTGAGGCTACTGATGTGTTTATGTATGTAAACGTGTCGATATGCCGAAACACACACTCGCATACATAATTTGGCCTATTTTCTAAGCCGCTTTTATAGACCAGCTTTTTCGCCATTTTGCTTTCCTGGTTGGGCTTCTTTTTCCTTTTTTCGGTCTTGTGTTCTGTTCATTACTAAAAATAACACTTCCGTTTCTGGTCTGCCGTGCATGTTGTTGTTGCCTATGGCCGACAATGTGTTGCTGTTGTCGTTACTGTTTAGTGTCTTGTTTGGTGTTTCCTGTTGTCTATTGTCGTTCCATGTTTTTGTTCTGCTACTGAAAAGTGGAGGTTTTTCCACCAGCCCAATGGCTCTTTAGGGGAATTTTCTTCAAGTTTTTTTTTGCTTTTTGGTGTTTTCGTTGCGTTGATGTTTTTCGCCACCATCATGTTTTTAGGTTAGAATTCAGTTCGACGTTGTCTTAGAATCTGCTGGCCCATTCTGTTGTTGTTGTTTTGTAGTACAACTCAATTTGACAATAGTTTATGCTTTTGGGCTGTGTATTCTCACAGTATTTCTTCCACCGAGGGGTTTTAACAAGTAACGGGACATAAGTTTCAATACTTGAACACGTAGTTTATGTCTCAGAAAGGAGGCAGTAACTCATAAGTAACTGCCGCATCTACAAACACTCCGGCCCTGTCAGCAACACACACTTCTTCCACGCTTTGTTTGTCTTGCCTGGTTCCTTAAAGGCATTCGTAGTTTTCTTATGATTTCTGGTATTTCTTCGGATCCTTGATTTTTCTTTGTATCTATGTATTTCCGTTGTTATTGTTTTATTTCCTTTTTTGTTCCATTTTGCCTTTTGCTTTCACCTACCTTCATTTGCCGTTTGAGCTGTGGGCGGCAGCGTAAGGTATGCGTGTTTCCGCTTAACATTTCCGTTCGTATTTCCGTATCCTTTTTTCAATTCGGCCGCACTTTGTTGCTCAGGTAGCTAGCTGAGGAAAAATTTAATTAAAAGTATATTTATAGCCCGTTTCGTTTAACTACTCTTGGATGGAAACGTAAGACCAGAAGTTATAGATTGGCCAAATTTCCGTTGAGCCATCACAGCGTTAGAATGTGGAAAAAAACATTGCCTTGTCATCGCAGGAAGGATGGGAAGGGGAAATCTATTTACCTCTTCAAGTGAGACGAATGTTGTGCATTAATGTCTGTAATGGTGGGGTAAAAGGGATAGGTTGTGGGGTAATAAAACCGCTCAAGCCAACCTGACCTGGATTTATTTTGAAGAACAAACTTATTTTCCTCTGTAAAAAATGGTAGGCCAACGTGGTGTGATGGAAGTGTGCTCGACTATGATGCCAGTAAATGCAGATCCAACCCCGTGTTCCAACATCTGACAATTTTATCAGCGGCGGGCTTGCCACCTCGTAAATGCTGCCGACTTTACGAGTAAGAGCTTCTCTAAGCTGTAAAACAATTCTCTAAAAAATTCATTAGCCGTACGGAGCTGGCGTTTAATCAGTAGCTCCCGGTATGAGAACTGAAACTTGCTCAGCTCAATGGTTTTCCTGAGTTTCGCCTTGTTTCCTAATGGGACACATGTAAGTAGGAGTGGGACTTAAGAAAGTAGGTAAACAAATTGGATCAGTTTTAAAAACGTCTTACCTTACGCTTAGAAAGGCAACATCTCTTAGTTAAGGGTCACCTACATGTGATTCAAAGGAGTAAAACCCTGTTAATTTTCTTGACGCTCACATTAAAAAACATTTTCCTTTAGCAGTTGTTTGCATCAAGTTTATCTTCAGCGCCACTTTCATGTCATTTTTGGCAATTCTCTACATTCGACAATGAAGACAATCGTTCTCTAATTGTTGGCGGCTATCTTCAGCGCCACCTTGCTAGTCGTTATGGAACATTGATCGAATCAAGCTCATATCCAGCGCCAACGCTGAGTTATTTATGGCGATTACTCTCAACACCCGGCAATTGTCATATAAAAATGGAAAAAATCGCGAAATTCTATAAGTGCTAACGACTTATCTACAGCGCCACCTTCATGTCATTCTTGGTAATTACCTTAAAATTTCGGTGATATTTGAAATATCGTCGATCTTATTAAAAACTAGCCAAACCGGAAAATATGTTTTTTTAACATTAATTACTCTAAACCACTGTCACGATATTTCTGCCGATCTTAATCTTTGCCGGATGTTCCAATCGGACATCTAAGCGACTGCTCTGGACAGGCAACAATAAAACCAAACAAATCTTAATCAGCATAAGTTTATTTTGTTTTCCGGGAGGAAAAATATACTTCGTATTAGTATTTCTCTCTATATTTATATAAATTTCGTTTGATATGTGAGTGGTGCTTTTCTTAAGGCTGTTCGTCTGATTCTAATTCGCCTAATTACCTATTACTCAATCTATATGTTAATTTCGTTTGATATGTTGGTGGCGTTTTAGTTCAGTTTGTTCTCCTGATTCTTTTAAATTGAATCACTTCGTACCAACTGTCCGTATTATTATATATTATCTCCATCTTTGTGTAAATTCCATTTTATAGTTATATAGGTGGTGATTTTGTTGAGGTTACATGTCCGATTTTTTTCGCTTTATACGCCATCTATATGTTAATTTAGTTTGATTTTTATGTAGCGTTTCAGTTCAGAGTGTTCCTCTGATTATTATTAGTTTAATCGTTTACATCTAACTGCCAGTATTTAATGTTTCAACTTCTTTAACATATCTTTTGATTTCCCATTTGTATAACAGCTTTATGTGACATATAGGTGGCGCTTTAGTTGAAGCTGTTCAGCTGATTTTTGTTCGCCACCGATATATAAAACGAAATTGTTATATAGATGAAGGTGATAATAAATATTTATATTTCGCCTCTGGGAGTAAGAAAATAGGATGGCAGGTCTTATATTAAGGAAAATTTTTGGGTTTCAATGTTGGCTACCGATTGTGATGCTCGAAGACGGGTTGGTTTTAACATATCTTGAATTTTTTTAATGATTTCCGTTTGCATGAATGTTTAGTTTCAGATTTAGATGGCGCTTTAGTAATGGCTCTTCACTAGTTTCATATTTGTTCAATAAAAAAATAGTTAAAGGGACAATTTCCCGAAATGGAAAGCTGAAATTTGGTTAAACGTTTCTCATTATACCCACTTCACCGCGAAATGGAGTTTATAGTAATTTTGTCATTTGCTCGCAGCACCTTGTAGTATTGATCAGAGGCCCTATACTTATACTATAAATATAGTATTGATGATCGTAAAAATCTATGATATAGCTATGCCCACTTGTGAGTCTTTTCAAAGAACATTAGCGGTAAAATGGAGTATCCCCGGTCGCACGATGAAAGTTTATGGTCTTAAGCTTTTTGGGACTGTAAATGGGCTTTATTGGCCCTGGGGAAAAAGAGTTTCTCTTTAAGAGACGAAATCTGCCTCGTGCATCTGTTGAAAGTACGATGGGGGCTAAACGACTTAACCTAGGATTCAAGTCGTTTGGTCTCTGCAAGATGATGGCTTATGGTCATAAGCTGTTTGGGATTGTAAAAAGGTTATATCGGCCCGGCGGCAAAAAGTTTTCCTTTAAAAAACATTAGGTACTTCGGGAAAAATTACACTTTTTTGAGTATTTGCTTAACAAATCATAATTTTTTTTATGCACAAATAGTGGTTCTAATGGGTACTGTTGGTTGGGACTCACTTTATACCAAAAAAAGACATAGTTGTTGTACGTTTCGCCTCATATAGAGCAAGTCTTAATTCGTAAAATAGTCGAACAATATTTCAAATATAATAAAATTCAAGTAATTTTGAAGTTTTGGCGGAGATTAGGCACGGGCGTATGGCCTTAATTGGTGCAATAAACCGACTATTTTTTGTGCTTTAGTAGGACTGTGGAGGGTTTATAAGGTTTGGTCTGCCCGAACTTAATGAGGGTTTTAGTTGTTTATATTGTGTATGCTTCGCCTGACATGCAGGTGGCGCTTAAGTTTCGTTTTTTATCTGCTTTTAATGTTTTTCTTTATATACAATTTACATATTGTTTATGCTGATATTGCCCGTGCTTTATTGGTAACTTACTTAAGAGGTCGCTTACGCGATAACTTCACACCATTGTACAAGAATATAAAAATTACTTTGTTTACGGAAAACTACGTGCGTTAAAAGCCGTTTGTTTTACTAAATTAGAACTTTTGGGAACAATATTTTTCAGGGTAACCTTTAGCGAGTTTAAGCAATCTCGGTAATTACTAACTAAGAGTAATTCTTGATTAGCTTTTTTTTGCAAACTACAAATTTTAAAATCAAACGGTTTATAACTCATAAAGACAATTTTAAAAAATTCTCGTAAATTTTTTTAAGTTATTGCCTTAGCGACCACTTACTCGTTTAATAATCCGTCATCGGCTTTTGTATTAAAATTGTTCATCTACATGTCCACTTACATTGACATGTAGATGGCGCTAAAGTTGTGATTACCATACTCTCAGTATAAATTAAGCTTTTTCGGAAGAACTAACATTATAGAAGTGCTATTTTAAAGTTTTTGTCCTATGGCGTGGTGTATAAAAAGCAAAGCTCTTAAATAGCAACGAGCTTGCAAAGAAAATAATTAAGCTTTGTCATGCAAATACCACGCCATAAAACGGGATCTATATTATAACTTCTCAGCTGCAACTCCAACTAATCATTAGTTTGTTAATAAGTTTATAGCAAACTTATCTGTGGCGTAATTCAACGGTAACAAAAATTCAACAATTTCACATGTTAAAATTCCACTGCATCTAGAGGAAGTTCAGGTTGCCATTACATCGACATTTCTATCATAAATCGTTGGCAATTCCAATACCGAATTTTTTGCGGGGAGGGCTGAGGTGGTGGTTAAATCCTTTTTTTGACTGGATTCTACAATATTTCTCTTTTTAGTTGATTAAAAAAATACATAAAACAATACTTTGCGGAAATTGATAACGAAACATCACATACAGACATACCGACACATACTCATACCTATGCACTGCTCCAAAACCAATACAAACACAATCAAATGGCGG